>RJWH01002281.1:110000-215932 GCA_004363575.1 Solenodon paradoxus
TTTTTTCTTTCATAGGCTCATATATTTTATGCTAGAAAGGACCTCAGAAATCATCTAGCTCATGCTCCCTACTTTAAATGGGCACAAACGGAATCCTCGCCAAACCCAGTGTTTTCCGAGCACTCTGCTAACCTTTCAAATAAAAATGTTAAGTAATTACTCCAGGGGCAATAACATTCATATGCGCTCAGTCTAAAACTGCATATATCCAGATGATGGGAGAAAAGTCCCTAGAAATTTCTACTTTCAGTATGAGTTTTTACCATTCACTCCACTGGGAACAAAGAACTTCAAAATAAATTCCTCCTTTCAAGAAAAAAATTAATTATGGTAACTTTCCTAAACAACATATCAATGTCCTTGTCTTTCATTTAAAAAAAAATTTAACAAATACCTACTCAATATTTGTAAGAGTAGTTGCTGAGGATACAAGGTGGAAAATTCCATTAAAAGGAAGAATCAACTAGGAAATACATTATAGTACATTGCATGGCAAATACCAAAATTGAAGGCTGCAATACATATCACAAAATTTCAAATTTAAAAAATACTAATACTAATGTATTAAAATCTGGAAAGTATTTGAAGATGTCACATGTTCCTTTTCTAATATAATTACCTTTTTTGGTTTTTTTTTTTTTTTACAGATCTCAACTAGGGTTTTCTTTAATCAAGTAATCCATTCCTTCCTTTATTGATTGTAGTAAATTTCATCATATGCCTATTCTTTCATCAACTGAAATCAAAGCAACCAAAAGTGGAAATAAAACTATGTACTGACACCTTTGAACATAAATTATATAGTCCTTTTACCTCCTTAGTAAATGTTTCAAATAAAATAGTAATGGCATTAACTTCTAATATTTTAACAGATTTTCAGCAAAAGAGATTCGTGTGTGTGTGTGTGTGTGTGCGCACTGTCTCCAGCACTAAGCTAAATGCCCACACTATAAAATATAGTATGAGTCTCTTTTTATAAACAAAAAGCTATGTATAATACAAATAAAGCTACAGAAGGGAAGATGCTAACTACTGACACTGGATGGTGGCAGGTGGAAGATATTTTCATTGTGTGTGTGTGTGTGTGTGTGTGTGTGTGTGTGTGTCAGTTTTTGACCCATCACACTGT
This sequence comes from Solenodon paradoxus, assembly GCA_004363575.1. Classification (NCBI taxonomy): domain Eukaryota; kingdom Metazoa; phylum Chordata; class Mammalia; order Eulipotyphla; family Solenodontidae; genus Solenodon; species Solenodon paradoxus. The sequence continues at coordinate 111,130 of RJWH01002281.1, forward strand.
GTGTTTATAATTTTTTAAAGTATATAAGGAAGCTTTAAAAATGCAGAGAATATGAGTGAATAGAGGATAAAACTCTCACAGCTCCCAGATATGAGGGAGATACTGTTCTCAGCAATCTGAAATTACCTGCATACTGGAACAACTGATGTTTTTCCTTTCTCTCTAACAACAATCTACTAGCAGATACATTCCACACAGAACTCTTAACAGCCCTGGGACTGGGGAGAAAGCGTAAAAAGCAAGATGGAGAGGCTGTGCAGGGCGGTGGTCTCACAGTGCGACCACGCTCTTCCCAAAGGCAGGTGCCGTCGAGTGTGTGAAGGAGCGACTGTGAGTCTGTGGCAAATGGTAACAGGAGTGGTCACAGGTGCCCCGAGGCAAGGGCGTTCTCCCAAGTCCTAGTGGCCCGACTGGAAATGAAAACTACCTGTCACCTCTTCTCCAGTTCTCTCTCTGCAGTTACAAGGTCAACTTCTGAGAAAGCCACGAAGTAACCACCGCGCACCTTGTTGGAGGCCCCGCAATGAGGCGAGCGTCGTGTCCTCGACCAGAACACAAAAGGAAAAATAGAGGAACACAACATTCAGTTACTGCGGTGGTTCCAAAGTCTGACTTTCAGACTCCTGGCGTGGGAATTATTTAATGTATTTAGGATATTTATTTTTACTTTATAAAGCTTCAGTAGCACATCCTAAAATCAGAAAAATTTATTCTCGATTAAACATAAATCTGAGGCTATCAGCAATATCATGAAAGTTACATGATATCCGGTCATTTGTTTGTTTTTGTTTAAGCTAACTGGCCACTATCTTCTCCCGAGACCACTGTGTCCTTATGACATGGCACACAGATCTTTCTTTGAAGAAAGGGATGGAGGGAGGGGACTCAGAACAGGGACCCAAGCACATGCTGTTTGGATGGCCACGTGAGACTTGGTAATCATTCATTGCAGAACCATTTCTAATGCACTTTAACTGATCAAAATGTGTCACAGAAAAGGTTCACTGACCGTGGCAATGATCCGACGGGAGTGTAGGCCAGTCCATGAAAGTGCACACTGCCTAAGAAGTCACGGTTGTAATGGGACTCTAATACTTAACCTGCATTTTTAATTTGCACACATTCATGGGACAAACCTGTTTGTTAAAAAGGAGAGATTTATGAAATTGATCTTCCAGGAGGAGAATAACTTCACGCTGCTCATCTCCTGATCAGGGTTTGAGGAGAGAGTCGGGTTCAATACGCACATTTACCCTAACCCTCAAATACCTATTGGCTTAGGTGAGAAAACTAAATTAAAATGCTGGGAGGAGAGGGATCTATTATGTGAAGCCACTAAACAGTATATGAGGCAATAAATACTTTTCATAAGAGTTTAAATAATAGAGTACACAAGTAAGTGTGCATTTTGAGATAACTGTATTCTTAAAAACATTTGAACAAATGTCAAAAAGAGTTTTTTTCAGAACACAGTAGTGAAATATTAAAATATCAGATAAAATAGATATTTAAAAACGCAAAGACCAAAGACAAATGACTTTAGAACGGGGTTCACAACCTCTGTTCCTTCTAGTTCATGCTGTATGTTAACAGAATTCTCAAAAATATGACAAGAAACCATCCATTGTGCTTCTGCTTGTGTTAAATAAGGTCATTAGTCTGTGGACAGAAGCACAGTCATTTTATTTGCAAGGTCTATGCACAAGAGCCTAGAACAGAGAGGAGAGGATTTTTATCAGTGCCCGGCAGTGTTATGGATGAGCCTGTCACAGCAATGGGCCGCCCACGTTTCTGGCCAGCAGCAGCTGTCTTCTACAAACGGCTGGTGGGCTCAACAAGCTACTAATGACAGCTGCATTTCAACACTTCAAAGGGTCAGACACTGCTGCATGACCACAGGACAAGTGGGTCATCATTCTTAAATACATACTATAAAAACACAAAAGAGACCCCTGTAGGGAGGAAAACCCACAGGTATGGCTCCAGAGTTCTTCTGCTATTCAACTAGTAATCGAAAGCAAATCCCACTTAATGCTGTAAAGACTGGCAACCCCTTTTACTAAAAGATTTATTATCATTTTTTAATTTCCACCTACAGCTGAACGACCTATTATTAGTCCTAGTGTCCAGCTCTGGCCCTGAAATATACAACTTAACATCTGGAACCAAAATTAAGGAAAAAAGGATTGTCCCTCTGTTCCTCTTACAAAATAGGAGGATGAGTTATTTTCCCACAAGAAACCTGTAGAATGTCCATCTCCAATTTATGGATGCCTGCCCAGTCATTCACAGGCTGCGGAATCACAATTGAGGACAAGGGGACATCTATACCTCTCCTCAGGCACACGGGCATCATCTACTGGATGCGTGACTTCAAGTCACTGTCTTTTCGATACGCTTCTCATCCAGGTGATGATGGGCCCACAGCATTAGCCTCACAGGGAGCTTGCTCTACACAGAATCTCAAGTACCGGCCTAGACCCAGAATCAGAATCTGCATCGAAACATCCCAGGTGACAACTCCTGTGTGCACTGAGGACAGTCTGTCCCCTTCACCCAATCCCCTCCAACTACCTGACTTTTCAGAAAAGAGAACAGGGGAGGCGTTACACCACTCTGATCGGGATAATTCGCTTTGCCCCTTGCCAAAACTGTTTTGATCTTTAAAAGTGACAATTTTTCATGCAGCTCAACATAATATAGTCTCACTCCTCTCGTAAGAGAAAAAGACAGCACTTCTGACATAATTTTCTGGTAAACAAAAATAGTCGTATTAAAATAAAATGGCAAGGCTCCGACACCTGCATTTTTGCATAATTGTAAAAACAAAAATGCATGTTAATATCACCAATCCTAGTTGACTGCATTAAAAATACACTGAAAATTGGCCACATTGATCCCCATTTGAGAGTTCAGTAAGGGCTATTATTCACAATGATCCAAAAACCTAAAATATGGAGTCACTTCCAAGTGACATAACAGAGAAGAACATGGAGCCTCTTTCTGCAGCTTTAGCGCAGAGCCAGGAGCAAGCCCATCACCGAACGGCCACGCGTCTCCACCTCCGCAACCCTCTGCGCCCACAGACACACGCCACAGCCACACTGGAGGGTCTTTCACGGTACCCGAGTCTTCATCAAAATGAGAGTGTTATTTCTCTAGGTGCACTGTAAAATCTAACTAACCCCACCATTACAAGCAGTGTTTGGGTCACTTGATTTTCTCTAAGTCTTAAGAGAGCAGGGGTACTGACATCTTTCAGATGTTTTGTTTATAATTCTGCTGACAATTTCTGTGGGACGGTCTATTCAACACTGACTTCCAACATGCTCCATTCTCCATTCTGCTTCTGAGGTAAAAACGTTCAGATCACACCCACTCTGGTGGTACTTGTCTTTTTCATACCTAACTGGAAGCACAAACAGAAATCAGCCCTAGGGGCACTAAATACATCACTGCGATGCCAAACCAGTGGGCGTGGGCCTCGGACCTGGTGTTGCCACAGCATCGGCCAGAGGAGCTGCTTGGACGCACCGCTGCTGGGGAAACTCAGAGAAGCTGGATACATGGCAGTGACGAGGAAGAGGGGCGTAACAAAGCAGTCAACGAGAACCAAGCCGTGCCCACCCCTCCACTCTTGACCACCGCACCGTCCAGTTCAGAAACCACACTTCACGGAGGACAGGGCAAGCTTATCGGGGACCCTGTCCACAGTGTGAAGGACGGGGCTGAAAGGGACAACTCAGGTCACCCCACGCAAAGTCACTGTGAGAAGTAAACAGAAATGCCAACGAAAACATTTCAATAGCTGAAAAATCTCAGCCCAACGCCGACCAGAGTACAAAACTCATTTGGGCCAATGAGAACAATACGACTTAGAATCAGATATTCAAAAACCAGAAACAAAATAGTGCTGAATTTAAAATCATGAGGCACCCAAGGAAGAATGAACGCCAATAAAAATTAAATAACAAATTCTGAATAAAATCAGGAAAACAACTGAGAGAATGAAAACAAAGAAAATAAAATAGTAAAAAGTAAAAAAAAAAAAAAAAAAAAAATAGAAGATGAGCACCCCCCCCCCAAAGACTTTACCTGGATCTAGATGATTATAGTCACCTAAATACATGTTTGTGTGTGTGCGTATGTGTGTGTGTGTATATATATATTATATGTATGTATGTATATACAATATATACATACATACATATATATGGAATCCCTGAAGGAAACAAAACAAGGGAATAGAACTATTATTTAATAATCCAAGAAAATTATTTCTGAAAATGAGAAAACTTAAGGCTACTTACAAATGGACCCAGAAAAATTAGCCAGAAACAACTGGGTTTGAGAATTATCCTAGTAAATAAGGACAATGAAAAAGTGGTCATGCCTCAGACCCCCCGCCAAAAAAAAATTAAATTATCTGTAAGGGAAAGAAAATAAAGGTGGCTCCAGAGCTATCAAAGGCAGGTAAGTATTTTCAAGAAAGACAAGCAAGAAAACTCTAAGCCAAGGATTTATGTCCAGCTACGCTCTCATTCAAGTGGCAAAACTAGAGACACTGGGGGATGTGCACAGACTTGGTGAACATCGCTCACAGGAGACTGTCTGAGAACAACTGCTGGGTGAGCTTTACATGAACAGGAGCTAAGCAGGAAACATCAACAAACCAGTAAGTTTTTATTTTAGAACGGATTCTAAAGCAAGGTGGCAGCATGGGCGGAAGAAGCGGATGCTAACATTGAATATTCTAACAAGTAGCAAAACACAAGAAGAAACAGAGGAGAAGAGAAAGTACAGTAGGAGCTCTGGCAATAATCAAGCGAAAAGGCGCGAGTTGAAACATGCCATTTAAAAGGTTACGTGGGTAAAGGAGGATTAAAAGCACCTTAAAAGACAGAAATGCAAAGGTAAACACTAGGACAAAAATGAAATCTTTCTTAAATTTGATACTGAAAAATAGCTCTGATGAGACATATCTCCATAGCACTCTGCCACCCTCTGTTCAAAACTAGCTTTTCAGGGGTTTTGTATGACCCTTCTGGAAGATTAAGGCAGCATTCCTCTGGACCATAGGCAGTTTGCTCCTTTACCAAGCACTGCGTCTGCAGGTCACCCCAGGAGATGCAGGGGTCCAGCAGAGGCTCTGCTCTGCTCCTTTCTGTGCTGTTAGCAGCAAACGACTTGCCTCGGCCTGGGGCCCCTGTGCCTTCTGCCAGCGTCTGCGGCGTGGTGGGCGCGCATGGAGGGAAGAGGGAAGACACGGCCCAACAGAGAAAGAAACACAGTTAACGCAATGAAACACGTAATTGCGGGGTGATTGCTAGGGTTAGGTTAAAAAAAAGTAAAGTACAAAAAACTATATATAAAATGCCTCTTTCTTAAACTGTTTTAGTATTTTATTGAAGCAACTTTGTTTTACAAGTTAAAATAAACTTATACGCAGAGGTTTCCCGTATGCGCAGGCTCCCCGCTCCTCAGATCTATGTCCACACCCCCTGCCCTCCACCACATCACCAAGTGTTCTTCTCCACTGTCCAGTGGGCTCTGCCACCACTTGTCCCAGACCCCTGTCTCGTTCTCTATAGGTAACCTCAGTTCTACTGCAAGTGTCCAAGGGTTGGTTTTAATAAAGGAACAGACGATACACTGTACCTCTTTCATGAAAAAGATGAAATAGGAATACATACATAGATACATGTATGATTAATTTTACAAAATGAAGCAGAAGAAGGATAAACCAGAGGTCAATAAAACCTGCTATTTACAAGGGATGGAGAACAGATAGAAAAGAGAGTGACGCCTCTGAGAACACCTCTGAGTCTAACGTTGACTTGGAAGCATGTTCGCGTCGTAGATACAGAAACATGACTAGGTCAGCGAGAATGGGGACAGAGGCACCTAAAACTGAATGCAAACAGAAGCAAAAAAGATGTGACTTACATTTCAAATGAATAACCTAACTACTACATTTAAGGGGGAAAAGAACTACAAATGAAAATTCTCACTTTGAATGCAAAGAACACAGATATGAAATGGAGAAGATAAGGGAGAACTCTGTAGTTTGGACTGAAATTTTTCTTAAAACTATCTCTCCCTTGCCATCCAATCTATGAGTAGGTAAGGGTCCTAGTGGTAATGAGACCCCAGTGACAAGAAACATGTCACAACTTAGAACTTGGTTTCTCAGTACTGTGCATCTTTATAAGGAATCAAGGTGACTGAATGAAGTGGCCAGTTCCAGGAGTGGGATGGGAAGGTCTCAGAAGAGCCTGGAGTATCTTACTGTGCCAGCAAGTGAGGAGGTGCTTACTGAAGAGATGGGGGGGCCCCGCGGACCAGAGCCATCATAAAAGGGTCCTTCCTGGGCCAATCTGGAACAACTGGAGCATTGGAATGAATAACTGATAACAACTTGTTCAGCCATCGCTCACAACCAGCAGATAAAAGAAGGGCAGCTCGCCCTTCGGAGAACGCTGGCCAATGACCCAGGCACAGGCCTGGAGTCCCCACTTTGCTCTCATCAGACAGGAACCATCCTCGGATGATGGGATGCCAACCTTAAAAGGCTCCATCAGGAACTATAAACAGACAGGCTTTATAGGTCATGGGCACGTTTGTAAAAAGAAAATGGTATTGGGTGACACATTGTAAGAACTGCATGCTGAGAATGACACACTGGGCAGAGCCCAGGAGACACTGGCATCACAGAAAGGAAAGATGGAGCAAAGGCTGATCCAGGGCTGGACAAACTGACCTGAAAAGCGGGCCATGAGTCCTCCCTTGACTGCAGTTAGGTTATTCTTTGGAAATGTAGTCACATTTTTTTGCTTCTGTTTGCACTCAGTTTTAGGTGCCTCTGTCCCTATTCTCGCTGACCTAGTCACGTTTCTGTATGTATAACGTGAACATGCTTCCAAGTCGACGTTAGACTCAGAGAGGTTCTCAGAGGCATCAGTCTTTTTTCCTAAAGAAGCAGGCAGGAATGAAGGCAAGTAGGCATGCAGGAAGGGAGAGGAGGGAGAAGTGTTTTTTATTTAGTTAACTTCATTTTGGCTGTTGAACCCACCCCTGACACGTGTCCCCAGGTCCCTGAGCTGCATGTGGACTATGCCAGAAACACCAGGGCATGATGGCCTTTTTCTCATTTAAATATATACTGGCTTTTCCTTTCCCTTAGAGCAAAGCTAAATCTCTATGATAATCCAAATAAATTTGAAAAGACAAGGACTGAAATGACCACATAAAGCAGAAATTAATTCCAAATAAGAGAGATGCTCTTCTCGTTTTGATGCTACACCATGTATTTAAAAAAAATCACTCTGCAGAAGTAACACTTGCGATTGTATTTGGTCACATCGGCCAATTCAAAGCAGAGCCATGTGTGCTAGAAGGCTCGGATGGAAAGTGGGGTACAGAAACCTAGGGGGCCCATGGGTGCCAGACGGAGTTTCATTGAAGCTCAGTCAAAAAATGGTCACATCCACTTCCTTCAGAGGCAACTGCAAAAACTATCACGGATTGACTGAATATTATTAGTGCGCTTCTTTAAACCGTATCTGATGTATATCGAAAAAAATCCTAAAGTTGCAGATAGAAAGTGAGACCTCACTGAGGGTCAAGCACAGGAAGAAGTAACAAACAATTAACCCGACTTTGATAAAGTCCCTGCGCTTCTTAAAGGCTTTAAAATACTTGTGGCGGGAGGACCCTTCTTCCGGTGAAATCTTACTTGAAAATGTACAAAGTAAGTGGCTGGAAAGCGGGCTGGGGGCCACCTGCTTGGGCAGCCCCGCTGGTGGCCCTGGGCACAGGCAGAGAATGACCGCTGCCAACATGGTGAGCGTAGCGACGTGAGCCAGTCAAGGCAAACGAGCTCTTACTAGCAGGTGTAAGAGATAGAAAATCCAAACTAAAAATATCAGGCTCATTATTTACTGAGGAATATGAGCCAAGTCCATAAACAGTCTTTTAAATAAAAAACAGGTCACAAGACAGCGTGAAAGACAGCTCAGCTTGGCACTAGAGGAAATGTTGTTCTTCCTTTTCCCCGCTCCCCAAGGATAGCGGAAAGGGATTTCCTACATCAATTCAGGTGTCCTTATGCCCTAAATATAGGTGCCACTACAAAGTGATAAACAGGGATTCAGGAACTGATTTTCAACGATGCAAATAGTATTGTTATTTATTTACTTCTAAACTGGACAATCTAAATTGTGAATAAAGTCATTGTATCCTGCTTTTTAATAATTTATCTGCAACTTTAGGATTTTCTTTTAAAAGTCTAGCTTTCCTCAGTTTCATTTAGCTATTGAAAGGCAAACCAAAAATCCCTCCCAACACAGAGGCTACTACTGAAGTCAAAAGGAAGCTACTTCTCGCTACAGTTTGCTTCTGTGAGAGCAGAACAAAAAAACACACTAATAGTTAGCAAAGCTACAATATGCTATACGAATGAAGCCTTGCATCGGAAAGTACTGAGATTGTGTTTACAAAAGAATCTCTGTCATTCATTATTGAACATGTGGATCTGACCAGAAACCAGGGCATGACTTTATAGTCCTCTGTTTAAATGAACCACTCACCGTCGTAAGCAATGCTCCAAGTGGTGAGCTCAACGAACCTCGGGCTGGTGGCGCGGCTACATTTTTTTTCAATTTTTTATTAATGGGCGTTTTATATTTCATGTTAAGCCGGTCTGAATTTCACTTGTGCTTTAAAAATGTTGATTTAAACCAAAAATTTTACAACTCAATTATTTTATATTCTAAAATGGAATGTAGTTTAAACCAATGCATTATTCATGAAGCAAGACATTAGGAAAAACAAAGCAGCACACTTCTTTCAAAGCTGTTGAATTGCTAAAACCTACCATATTTATGCATGCAATTTTCGATTGTGTTTTTCTTAAAACACAAGCTTGTTTTTGTCAGATCAAGATATGCCAAAAATTCTACACCAAACAATGTTTGTTTATAATTAAAGCAATCATGGGCCCAAGGACTGTCATCCATTTTATTTCATCTCTACATCAAAAAAAAAAAAAGTAATTTAAAAAAATTTTAAATTCCCTTGAAACGATAAGATAAATGAAAACGTAAGTGCCTGCACACAGTAACGGTTAGCTGACCCTTTGGGAAATGGCTGACTTTCTCCACACAAGGTATTCAAAGCCCATTCAAAAGTGTTCATTTAGAATGCAGATATCAAAGATGATGCAAATGTTCCAGAGAAAATGAGAACTTACCAGATGTTCTAATCCAGCTTTGATGTTTCCAGATTCCCTAAAATAGAAGAATAAAAGTTCTAAATAATCGCTAAACCCTTGTCTGCTATAATTGATGTTTACTTCAAAAATGTTTGTAAGGCCTTAAAATTTTTTCATATATCTTTACTCTTATTTACAGTCACACTATTTTTAAGGACAAAACAATTCTCATAAGAAGGAAACGGATTATTTATTTATATCTACTAGTAAAACCAGTAAAATTGGTATTCCACCAGCAGAAAAAATGCTTCAGATTTTTCAGTCAATGAAGAATAAAAAAGTCAAGCTATTATTTTATCATTCACACAATATCTGTTTACTTCAAAGTTTTTTCATTTTACCCACTTTTACCCACTTTATTGTGAAAATGTTAAAACAGATTCTACACACCATCTAGTTCATACAAATTGACCCTTTACTATATTTGTTTTTCAAAATTCCATACATCAGTGGTTGCATTTCTATATAAAGAATGTTTGCGAGCGCACACCTAAATAACATAAGCTTAATATTTTTATGACATCAATTTTATTAATGTAGTGCGCCCTATAAATCAGAACCTAAGACAGATGCAATAGTTACAACGATTCAAGAGTCACCAAAGGAAACACAAATATCAAATGGCAGGATATATTTTAAGTACTTAATTCTTTTTTACTGTAAAAGGGACTGCTGACAGAACTAAAAATGTAAATATGTATACAAGTAGCAAAGATAACTTAAATATACATTTGGTGAAATATGGCGAATAATCGGATTTTTCCCAACTGCAGTCGCCTAAAGTTATGAGCGACAACCCCACCGCCTTTCCTTGCTCTGCAGACCAAGCAGCATCTCAGTCCCACCAGAAACAACAAGGCCATTGTTTAGCGTGGAATATACTACATCACAGCCAGACCACCACTGCCCATATGATGTTTCATCCCTTCCTCACACCGCTGTTTATCAGTAAGGGCCCAACTTCATTCTTCTCTCTTTACTTCTGTCTCCTGTCCTTTGTCAAAAATGCACTTATCTGTCTCCTTTGTCCTACACGCCGGTCTTTCCGCATCTCTGGTCGTGCCCTGCAGACCCGCTGCTGGACGCTGTCCTCGGGCTGCCAGGGGGTACGTGTCCCTGTGTCCACTGATGACTCATCTGGGGCCACTCTCCTCTCCACTTCCTGCTTTTGGCAATCCTAGCAACACTGCAGAGTCATCCTTGAAAAGGGAAGGATTCCTGAAACATCCCTGCCTGCAGTCCTGACTACACCAGAGAGGAGTGAACTGAAATGAGGTGTCAGAGAAGACTAATGGCAAAAAACGTTCAGATCCAAAGTACAAGTCCATCATTTATTTTCTGAAACCACTGGGGCCAGGCACGCTCCACCAGACTCTTGGACATTAGAAAGGAGATCAGCACCCACACTTGTGTCATCTAACGCTGACAGGTTAAAGCAGCATCTCAGCATCACAAACATCATCCATGTGAAGGCAACAGGAATGTCACACCAAGTGGGTAAACAAAGACTATACATAGCTTCATTTCGGGGTACCTTTTGCTGTGAAATAATCTTTCTGGGATATGTGCATTTTAGGATCAAGGATAAGAAACTTTCTTAAAGAAAAGAAAAGGCAGGCTATTGCTTTATCAGGTTTCTAGCGATTCTTTACATGAAATGACACTGAGAAACATGCATTTTAAACAGTATGCCTCAGAGGAAACTAGGCCTTACCATTGACGTGCTTTTTCCTTACTACCAAGTGCAGCCGCTGCAGGGTCCGGCCACGCAGCAGCTCTACTTACTACTGAGGTCCACCCGCTTCCCTCTGCCATCACAACTACTCCCTTATTTTAAGCCATCATCTTTTTCACCCAGATGACTACAAAACCACCTAATGGGTCTCCACGGCCTCTGCTTTGCTCCATATCCATTCTTTTACCACTACACAGCAAGATCTTTCTAAAATGGAAGCTTAATCATGTCGATTCCATTCTTAAAATACATTATATCCTACTGTACTCTAGCTCATCCATCTCTGTTTATTGCCAAAGCTATGTCACATGGAAAGTGCCAGTCTCAGCTAACCTGCCTTCACTCACCACTGATTCCTTGGTTCTCCACCTCTTAGTCCAGCCTCCTCCCTCCAAACTTCCTCATCTACATCTCCACTGGAGATACCTTCTGTCTTCCCCACAAAGGAAGTAATGAGTTTTTGTCATGTGTTCCCATCACAGAATTTATCACACTTTATTATAAATACCTATTTACTTTTCCAGTGATGCCACTAAAATGAGAACTCATTGAGGGCACAGATGGCATCTTTTTGATTTTTTACAGTCTAGCACCCAATGCTGTGCTTGAATCAGAGTATCTGCTCCATTAACAAGGGTCTGACATTGACCATTGTGAAGACACGTTTGGAGAGCCAGCAGCAACCAGCCCAGGTCCTACCAAGCCCACTGGCAAAGGCAAGGCAATTGCAGCAGCGAGGGGCTGGCCAGGATGGTGGTATCACTTGCTGTGTGTGTGTGTGTGTGGGGGGGGGGTTGTTTTGCTTTGCTTTGTGCTGCTGGTTTCTGAGGAACTAAGAGGACACAGGAGGAAGTGGCTGAGGCCAGAAGAGCAGAGGCTCACTGATCTGAGGACCACAAACCAGAGCCTTGACTTCTCTTCTCTCCTTAGATTAAAATGACTGTACCAGGCAGCTGGAGGTTGTGAGGACAGAAAAGAAAAGCCCACAAAGAAAATGTCAAGACCTGCACAGGAAGAGAAAACACACAGCAAAGGTGTGTGACGCAAGCATGACAGCACCTTCAGAGAAGTGGGACGGAGCTTTGGAAATGGGAAAGCTACGGAAAAGATCAATATGAGAGCGCAGGCATTAAACATCCAGTCGTTTGAAGGGAAGGACTCAGAGGGTAGACTGAAAACACAACCGCTACAGACCAAGAATAAATTACTGAGCTGGGACACTTGGGTAGAAGAAGATTTCCAGAAGGCACAGAAAAGGGAGGAAGAGCAGAACAAACAGGAGGTAAAATTAAGAACACAAGAAGTGTGGTTACCTGTAAAAATGGAATCGAGGCGAGCAGAGATAAAACCGAAGAGAACAGTGATAAGCATTTCTCAGATATAAAAAACTCAAATCTGAGAGTGAATGGGTACATGGAACTGTGAACAGGATCATTAATGAAAAATCCGCAGCGAAGCTTTTTGTGAGGATACTTAAGACTATTAAAGATCAAGAGAAACATCCCAGAACTTCCAGAAAGAAAAGCACAGTCTTCTGTTGTAGACGGAGAGCAGACGCCAGGCTTCAGAACACTAGTGTCGGGCAGTGGAGGAGTGACATCCAAGACCGAGTGTTAAAGAAAAGGGACTATGAGGCTAGAGTTTACACACAGCTAATGAACTAGGATTTAAACAGGAAAAAAAATACAACCAGGGAAACATGAACCAAAGGAAAGCTTGGAGCTATTTTAATGACAAAATATATTGAAGTCACACACATATGTGCATGTGTACATGTGTATAACATAGATACATGTATATAGATATACACATGCAGATATATACACATATAAATAATGCATAATATAATGCACACAGAACTTTACATTATACATGTGCACGAAGGACATTTCAGTCTCTTAAAAGATACAATAGATCAAGAATATTCATGAAGCTTTATAAGCATTAGGGGACCCAATTTCAACAAGTTCTCTATGAGACTCAGTTTTCTTGAGTTTTCTTGAGGACGGAAAGGCAAAGAGGGGTGGCCAACTCAAAGTCCGCAGATAAAGTACCGCGAGTGCATCCGTACTCCACGGGTCCACATGTATGCATCCAGGTCACGAAGGAGAAAGCCTGCACTGAAATGTAAGCTGTATGACACTGGTTAACAACCCAGCTTGCTGGCTGCTCACGGATGGCGGCCCCCGGGGCATGACGATCCTACAACCTGCCTGCCTAGGGTACGAGGCTGCTGTGAACCAGCAACCGCAAGAAGACAGCGACGCGACTGCTGTAGAAAGCCTTGTGCTGCACGGAAATCTGTTCTTATGAGAGGGAAATACAAACGTTTTACTGACTTTTTAAAACAGAGTGGAAAGACCCAAGGCTCTGGCAGAAGCGGCATGAAGCCTGTCCTCTTTAGTGGCCTGTCTCTGGGGCTGTCCCTGTCATGACTTCGTCAGTGTCTGTGCAGTTCCTTTTGCCCTGTGCTGAAAGCAGACTTAATTCAATTACAGGTCTCAAAACTGGTAAAACGGTCCTGAAGTGGAAAATGGGAAGAGATTATTGGCAAATGAATAAAGATTTGTATCGAGCTAACACACAGGAGTACAGCAGGTCTTTTTTTAATCATTCTCTGTCTTAAATCTTCTGGGAACCATGAGTTTCCCTTCCCCTCATGCAGGCCATCGATTTCTGAATTAGACTGCAATATTAAATAATTAATATACTTGCCATGATTGATGTTTTGCATTAGTTGAGTATTAGGTTATCAATCAAAATCCACTTGGTTTAATGTAATAATATTGAAAAAGTGTCACAGGCTGTCCATCCAGTTTGTAGCTGAGACAGCCCAGATCGTCGTGCTGGCGTAACACAAGCTCTCCGGCGGGAGACGCGGGGCTCGCACGCGTGGGGAAGACGCTGTGAACTAGCTGGGACATGGCTGAGGCTGTCCCAACAACCACATGACATTTGTCGGCTTCAAAGCTGGGTCTCCTTCCCACAGGAAGATGCCTTGTATCAATCATACCATGGCAGGCAAGAAAAAAAAGATGGAAAGAAAGACACTCATTTACCATGGTGGCAAACAGATTTCATTACGCAGCCAAAGCAAACATGCTTTGAATCCAGACACTGTGGCTTTGCTAACGTTTGTATCTTCTTGAGAAATTTATAAACATCTAGACTAAGATTTTTCAGATCAAGTTTTATGAGGTCTAGATCAACTTTTTTAAGATGTGAGAACAACATTACACTAAAGCGATCGCTCAGGCTTTATAACAGTCTCAGGGAGTCAGGTAAAAGGAGCCACAGTCAATAAAGGCATTTATTTTGAAAAAAAACCAACAACCCTATTCCTTCTGATGATTGCATTTTCCTTTACTCTCAACATCTTACAACTACACTTGTCCAAATATTACTTAGAAAAAATTTAAATTATTTCCTTCTCCCAGTGAAAGTAAATAATAATTTTTCTCATCATCCCCTATAATATCAATCAAAACTCTACTATGGATTTACTGATCACATTAATATTTTAAAGTACATTTAGAAAACAAAAGCTATCCAAGAGAAAAATGACTTTGTGGATTGGGGACTAGAAACATAACAAAGCCATTTCATAGAGCAAACCAAAAATCCAGTGAGTATTTAGTTATAAATAACTCAGAAACCACAATGCAGGTAATTGATTGAACTAGAACCAAGGTATCATTTGACTAAGTCTGTAAGAAACAAAAGCTTAAATATGTTAATACTCAGCAATGTATATGTATTATCGCATATAAAGGGCATACTCACAATAATTACGAAAAACAACAAATGTTTAAATAATACAATTTTACACTATTTTGTCATAATCTAACATATTACACACTTAAAAAATATTACCATGTTGCAGGCATAAGAGATAAGATTAGTGCTAATTTTGTATTCCTGTTTTATAAAGCAAAACCCACATGAAATTTTTCCTTGTAACATAATGGAAGAAAAAGTCTTTAAAAGCCCTAGTTACAAATTATAAAATTCTCTCATCTCATGATATATTTTTACATGTATAAGACCTTTTCTGTTATGTACCAAATGTTAATGAAAAAATTGGCAATATATAAATCTAAGAAAAACTTAGGTTCAAATTCCAACTCTACTACACACTAAAAGTATGAAATTTTGTCAAGTTATAGATCTTTTCTAATGTCTCCATTCTTACATTTAAATCAAGTATTAAAAGATAATAGTACATATGTCAATAAATATTGGAATAACATGACAGAATAATTATGAACCAACTGCATTCTACTTTCAAAATCAAGAAACATCTTTATAGTTTAGTTTTTTATTCCCTTAAAAACTATTTCAACTGCACTACCTATAAATGAAAGCCAGTCTACTTTAATATATATATATGTATGCATATATACAGCTTGTCCCAATAGTTACATCCAATTTTAAAAATCATGCATAAACAAAGACACACTCATATCCTGAACTCTTCGAAAAGAGGTAAGATAATGTGTACTGAAAGCAAGCAAGCAAAATTAATTTCTTAATCAGCTGGGTTTTTTTTTCCATTTTAGCCCCAATAAGAAAAATATAGAATATCAGCACTAAGCTCCAAGAAAGTATTTTCCTGGAATCCTAGGCATTTCTCTCCTGACTGGAGAACACTTGCCGATGAGCAGCCCAGATGCGTACGCCTGCAGCTTAGGATGACGGTCTCACATGCTTGCATTTTACAAGTCATCTTGATCTACTATTTGCAATAAACTCTGCTCTGGAAATTAACCACCATTTGCACAGACAAGTGTACCATGGTTACTGAATTTTATGTGTTCTCTTTCTAAGATTCTCGAGTCAGTTTTACAAACAAACGTTAGTGAGAACTTGGCAGGAACTTAAACTAAACATGTCCAACAGCCAGGGACTTATGGGCCACATTGGGAAGCTGA
This sequence comes from Solenodon paradoxus, assembly GCA_004363575.1. Lineage (NCBI taxonomy): Eukaryota > Metazoa > Chordata > Mammalia > Eulipotyphla > Solenodontidae > Solenodon > Solenodon paradoxus. The sequence continues at coordinate 127,067 of RJWH01002281.1, forward strand.
CCGCCGATGTTGGCACGGTCGGCTGTACTATTTGCATCATTCAGGCAGACAGGCTCTGGGGGTCACAGGAAGGGTCTACGAGGAAAAGAAAGGCTGCAAGTTTTGCAGTTGTGCTCTAACAGCAGTCTCAGATGAAGGGAAACTAAGAATTCATCACCCACGGATCTGATCTGAGAGAACTGCTAAAGGAAGTGCTTCGGGCACACAAGAAACTACACCAGAGGAGCGCCCTGGTGGAGTAGTGGTTGGTCAATCGTCTCCAAAGGAGCACAGGCCACATACCCCTGGGTTTGAGTCCTGGGGCCAGAGGGAAACAACCAGTGTGAACAACAAAATGAAAAATAAAATAAAGTGCTTCTTCCTCCTCTCTCTGCCTGCCTGCTGCTCGCCTTCATCCCTGCCTGTATCTTTCCTGCAAAAAAAAAAAAAAAAAAAAAGGAAGAGAGAGAAGGAAAGAAGGAAGGAAGGAAAGAAAGAAAGGAGAGGAGGAAAGAAAGAAAGAAGGAAGAAAAGAAAGAAGGAAACAAAGAAACAAGGAAAGATTACACCCGGAGGAGCTATGGAACATCAGGAAAGAGAGCAAATGAAATGCACCTACAATGCACCATTATACCTAGTTCTGAGGTAAATTCTGAGTGGACAGTAAAAACAATAATATCAACATAAATAAGCATTATCAATAAAAAATACAAACATTAAGATATGTTCTCTATGCCCTGGATGTCTAAAACTGCACAGGCAAGCCAAGACTGCTGCATGAAGCAGCTGATGTTCATGCCACGCAGCAAAAATGCATGATGCATTCGGTCCATCTGCCGCCTCCACTCACATGGCACTCACACTCCAGGAAGGCCTCTTTACCAGGGAGGCCAGATGCAGTTTGAGAATCTCTCTCCATGCCGTTCTGGAGTTGGCAGGTGAGATGCATTTTTTGTAATGTTCATTTCACTTCAAGGACTGAGATTAAATAAATTTAGAAAGGGAAATAAACCAATACTTTTCTTTTTTTCTTAAAGGAAAGGTGCAGGCAGGAATGATGGTGAGCAGAGACAGGCAGGCAGGGAGACAGAAGAGAAAGAAGCACTTTATTTTATTTAGTTGTTCATTGTGGTTGTTCCCCCAGCCCTGGTACATAAATCTAGTTCCTTGGAATGTGTGTGAACTGTACTCTTGGCTGGAGATGGCTGACCTAACTGCTAATCTACCAGGGTGTGCCAAACCAGTATATTTCATCTCCAGTACTTAAACCTAAGTAATTCAAATGTACATACTTATTACATAGTATATGCATAATATTATATTATATGCATAAATACAATTTTGAGTTTAAATATAATTTAAGTGATCATGTTTATTATAATTCACATTTAAATGTAATTAGAATAAATTTCTACTTTCAAGAAAGTCCATTATCATGGAATTGTGTCCCAACAAGTTTATAAAAGCAGTATCTACCTATATGGAATTCAGTCAACTATTCCAAATAGAAAGTAAGACAAATAAATAAATACTCTGTTAATGTCCTCAGTTAAAACTGAGTGAAAATGCAGCATGTTTTCCTCAAAAGCAGTAAACTTTCAATAACTCAGAAACTGATCATTCAATTCTTCAATTAAAGTGTTTCGATGCTTTTTCTCTTACTTCTGATGTTCTCCTATTGAATCACACTGATATTCTAGCAGGAAAGAAAAACGAACATGTGATTTTAATGCGGTAAGCATCTAAAAGTGCTAGGAAATAAAACGACTAACTTCTTTCTTTGGCCTTTGAATCAAACAAAACACCCCAGCCTTGACTTCAAGATTCTTGCTTAGGTCACACTGTTTGACATTTTCTAAGCACCTCTTTGCACTTCCCAGCACTTAAATCTCTGACTGCAGTGAGTGCTCAAGTGCGCACCGCTTCTCAGAGACTCCTTGCGAGGAAGACTCCCTGTGAACAGTGTGTGAGGAGCACCTGGTCAATGATTACATGAATTAGCCAACTGAATCCTGAAACATCAGGACCCCACTTTACAGGTGAGATAACCGAGGCTTGAGAGGTTACAGAGATCCCACGAGATGACTCTCAGCCAGCAGAAGGCATGTTTGAACCCAGGCACTCTGAGTTCAGGGCCCACATTTTAATCAAGAGAGAAATCACTGGCAATCTCTAAACGCAACAGTCTCAACAATGAAAAGGCTCTTTACCTTCTCCCCTGCTCCTTAACTGGAACATGAACGGGCAGGAGGCTGCAGAGTGAGCTCTCAGCAGGAGCGCTGACCTTTGAAGACAGGCTAACATGTGCCAGGTGCTGAGCCTGGTCACTTACACCCATGCTCTCATTTAATGTTCAGAACAGTAATGAAAAGACAAATTTGTATTAACGGCTAACACATATGGGAGAAATATTACAGTGCAGAGATCTGCAAGATAAAAATGAAGGACCGTGTCACACCAAGCACACATGCGACGATGAAAAGGAACGGTGATGTGCCCAATGTTAGCGGTACGGGGAGGCGGCCCCTCACAGGCTGAGAGTGAGGGCAGGAAATAGAACACATTTTCCAGAAGACAGCTGGAAAATGTCCAAATTCTCAGTAGTAACAAAAAACCTTTGACCTGAGACTTCTACTTCTCCATCTCTATCCCAAAGATACATTCAAGATTTTAATCACTTGAGTAAATCTAGTGCAAAGCAAATGGCAATGAAACAGAACTAAATGCCCAATAATGGCAAACTATGAAATAAAATATGGTCACATCCGAAGAGCAGAAAACCAGTCATTAAATTACGATGCAGCTGTATGTTTTCACAATGCTACTGTGACGCACTGAACTCTGAAACAGAGCAGGCTACAGAATGACGTCAGGGCCACAAAATAACTTCTGCCGCATGTGCCGTGTAGCACTGAGCACGGCTGTCCTGTGTATGAGCACGTTAGAAAAGACACAGGCTAGAGTGTTAACAATGGGAGTGTGAGCCAGTTTTAATCATTCTAGTTCTTCGTGTGTTTTCTAACATTCCTTCCATGAAAACACATTACTGTGTTTGTCTTGGCTCCATTTTTCAAAACAAGCATTTAAAAACCGCTTCCAGCAGTTCCATACAGTAGCGAGTCTCTGTAAATAAGGGATATGCATCTGAGAATAAGGAAAAAGCTTGCTCAAGTGCCCAAAATCGCTCTATCTGAATCCAAAGGATATTCTCTTTTCTTTCACAATAGAAATGCTGCCTAGTGTATTCAATAAAATAAGGACATTCAGTCCAAACTTTTCCTTTCCACGACACTCTCAAATTTTTTTCTTATAACTCATCTGTCTACATGTCTGTTCCCTTCAGTGTTCACTTTTAAAACTCAGTTTACACTTTTGTTCATCTTGAAACCATCTCTGCTGTTAATACTAATAGTATCTCTTCCCAAATCTGGCACCTAGAGAAAATCCAGATGCACGTGATTCAGAGGCAGAGACGACAGACCTGGAATAAGGGAAACAGACACAGTTAATGTCCACAACACACGCAGCAAACGGAAGAGGTGAGCCCTTCACAACTGATCAAATGATCCAATTCCACTATATTCCCTTCCTTCCTACTTAGTCTGTATGTTGGTTCCTATCACTCCCCACAAAATCTTCCAACAGTCTTCTCCCTAACATATCCTGCTTAATAACCTGTAATATCAAATAATTTCCTACTATCCAAAAAGTTGTTCTTCGACCAGCTCATTTCATGTCATAACTTTGCCCAGGCCTTTATCAGTCTAAAAATCTTCTCAACTTCTTCTAATTCTTTACTGTACAAAGAAGAAACTCACAGTTCTTACATCTCTAAAGGGCTAGTCACTCACCGACATTCGGAAGATGAGTACTGGGGACTGGTAGAGGGCCTCTGCTGGGAATGCAGGCATGTGGTAGAGTGGGGACAGCTACACTTGGTGCATGTCACCAGTGATCACTGGCATCCTCACACCGTGCAGACCACTCATGAACACAGCTCTGTACCCCGCTGAGCCGTCAGCTGGCCTCCAGCACCAACTGAGTGACATCACTCCGCACAGAGCCAATGCTTTTATGTCGGCACGTGAAAATTAGAAGTTCTTGCGTGCAACTGGCCATGTAGGGCCCTTCTGAACAGGCAGAGTATTATATCTGTGGCTACAAGGTCAATTGCTTTGCCCTTAGAGAAAATGCTCCACAGTCTAGCACTTACTACCCAGTAATTATTGCATGTGGCTTCTGTGTCTGCATCCATCCCCCAAGTTGCTTACTTGTTTAAGTGACTCTTTGGCTTTGTTTCCACATGGAGCTTTTGATGTGCGATGTCAATCACACTTTAACTTTCCCCAAACTGTACATAACAGATAAAAGTCTTTTGGCCTTGGGACCGAGTTCACGAGAGCAGTTTTATTTGCGTATCACTAGCATGAAATTAACACTCACTGCAATCGACTGGAAAGTCTCATTAGAAAGAACAAGGAAGTAAACGTCACAACCAAATAGTACCAACACTGCTGGAATTCCATCAGCGATGGGTAGGGGTGGGGGACAACTGTGGCAGGGTGGAAGCTGCAGGCAGCAGAACCCGGGGAAACCGCTCAGAGACCATGCTTGGGTGTCCTTCTAACCAAGGCCATGGCCACCACATGGGTCTGTGATGGGCTCCGCTGGCCTCTTCAGGGACTTTACTCCCCCAATTATCCATTCTTCTCCCCACTGCCACTGCCCCTCAATCAGGGCTGAGGTGCTTAATTAGAACAATGAGTCAAAATGAAAATAACAGTCAAGTCTTTATTCACTTACTGGTAACAGTGGGAAGAACTTACTTCTCTGTGCACCTGTGGAGCCTAGGGCGGGTGTGGGGGAAGGCTAGGATGACAGAAGCACGAGTCAAAGTGGAGACGAGCGCCTCAGGTCTCACTTGGAGGGTCCCATGGCAGCACCGGGACAGGATGAGCTGTGGTTGGGTCTCAAGGATCACATGCTGGGTGTTGGCCGGGAGGCGGACTCCTCAGAGACCATTCTACTTCTCTGATCCCCTCAGTCAAGTCTGTGAAAAACAACTACACAGTATGTCTTCATGCTCCTACCTGCTGTCACATCGAGACTCACTCTTGCTAAAGCCACCTGCGGTGTCTCCATGCCACCACCCTCTGCACCCACTTCTCAGACACATCTGACCTTGTCCAACACTCCTGTGTGCCCGGTTCGCACTGTTTTCTATGACATGACATCATTCAGATTTTATACATTTTGTCAAACGAAGAAAGGATGACTCAAGTCTCCTTTGTAGTTCGGATACCTGTCTGCAGTCACGAAAGGTTAGCGCTCCTCCAGCTGGGTCCCATCCTCACCTTGCACTGTCCTTTCCTCCTCATCCTCCCTGCGGCAGGCACAGGTAACAACCTTCGGGCTGGCGAGTCGGGAGAGCCCGCAGGTGTCCAGCTGGCATCTGTCTGAATGGCTCCAAAGTCAGCAACAGACACTTACTCTCCACGTCCAAGACTGAACCCTTTTGAGCTCCTCCTTCAAAGGTCACCCTTTCAGTACTTCCTATTTCAGAAAGGTGTCACATCACTCATCCTGCGGCCTAAGCCCCAAACCAGGGAATCGACAGCTTCACTCTCTTCTCTCTCCCTACACACGAAGGCCTGTCGCCAGTCCTGGAAGTGTCCTTGGAAACCATCTAGCTCTACTTCCATCAATTGCTACCATCCTAGTGTATCTTACCTCCCTCGTAACTCCTTTCTTCACTTCCACTGCGTTTTCCTCCCACCACCTACCACGACGTAGCCAGTCTAAGCCTGTGAAATGACTGCAGCTTTCTGACAGACACTCATCTGTGCCTTGTCACTGAAGTCACTGTCATTTGTCCGTCCACCCCCATACCACCAAGCAGCCACTCAGCTACGGCTGGGTGCAATCTTCGGGCCAGGTTCTGTCCTAGGTATCATGTATGAACTCACAAACAAAGCCGACTGGGTTTCGAGGAGCTTACAGATGTGAAACACACAACTAATAAACAAATAAATTAGTATTGGTGACATGAATTATATTTCAAAAGTTCTGTGAGGAAATAATAAAGGAATGCTGAAGCAGGACAGCAGGAATATAGAAGCAGCTGAGGTCAGTTAACTCTCGTCACCGTATTTCACGGCAAGCTCACGCTCTTCTTGCTCAATACTCTTCTCACGCTTTTTAAGTAACAGACTCTGAGCACCATTCCAATGAGGTGAACACAAGAAGGCAGGGATTTTTCTCTAGGAACTCTGAATCAAAAGTCAATTAGAGACACCCCGGTGGCCTAGAGGCTTAGTTCACTGGGTGCAGTACACACACATTCCAAGGTCCCTGGTTCAAGACCTGGGTGTGGAAAAACAAGCAAGATGAACAACTAAAATAAAATAAATACCTCCTCCTCTTTCTTCCTGCCTGTCTTCTTACTTGCCTTCATTCCTGCCTGTACCTTTGCTTAGAAACAATTTAAAAACAGTGAAGCAGAGACAAGAACACACACGCTTCTGCAGGCGGCCGCAGCACCGGGAATCGGGGGCGGCTGCAGTGTCTGCGTGCTAACTCGTGCGCCTCGTGACGGCAAACCCTGGATCCTGCTCACTTTCTCAACCAACCTGCTTCTCTAGATTCCTATCGACGATCTCGCCTACCCAGTGATCCCACATAATCTATGTTTACTTTCAGTCTTTTCTAAGAGAATCTACATACAATAAGCACAGTTTACATGCAGACAGGAGGGAAGAACTAGAGGCTTGAAATAGCACAGCACATAAGCAAACTTTTCGCCTTTTTTAGTTACATAAAGTGAAAGTATAAATGAAGATTCTTCTAGGAGTTACTTTCTTACCTTAAATGGTTTTACATTTCCCTATATAAAACTTAAAGCCACCTTTATTCAATTTATGAACACTCTTTAGCAAACATTTATTAGCAGCATTCGCATCAATAACAATTTTAAAGGATGACTGAACTGAAAGTCCAAACTGGCCTCAGCCAACTAGGGTCCCGGGGCCACATCCAGTCTGCTGTCTGTTTTCACACAGCTGATGAGTCAGAACAGCTTTGCATTCTTAAATGGTTTGAGAAAAGTCAAAGGAACATCATGTGATATATGAAAAGTAAGAAGTTCATATTTTTGCGTCAATGTATGAAGTCCTGCTGGGTACAGTCACACCCCCTGCGCTTCTGTGGCTGTGTGTGTCCGCACCGCGACAGCGGCTGCGTGGCCGTGACAGAGCACGCACGGTGCCTTGCTGGTCTGCACCACTACTCAGAGCACAGAAGTCACGGCGACACGGGGTGACTCAGGAGTGTCCTGGGCCTTGTGCGTCGCGTGGATGTTTTAACGTGGCATACCCACCATGCCAAAAGGAGAAAAGCAGAGAAAAGCAGAGAAAAGCAGACTTGCAACGCCATCCTTTTAAGGCATGGCGAAATACAGTATTTCTTAACATTAAGTGGCAACATGTCACGTTTACTTCACAAGGGCACGGAGACTGCAGCAGGAATCCAACAGACGCCGACACTCCAAACCACGCGTCTTTCCACTGTTCCCAACTCAGAGGACAGCAAGAATCAGAACAAGGAGAAAATGCAGAATGGAATTTAATCTGATCTCAGCAGAATTTCATCACAAAAATAACAGGCTTTCTAAGTGGTTCTTTGTTAGCCAATCAGCAGGAGCGTTTGACAACAAACGCTCAGTTAATGAAACCAGTTCGCTGCAGTGACAGAGCAAATGCGCTCGGAGAAGACAACTGTGGTCACAACGATCAGTCTTTCAGCAAGTCAATGAAAAGACAAGGCAAATAATTTTGAGTTGTTTTCCTGGGTTCTTGGTAAATCCAGACATAAGTGACACCGCTCCGTGACTGCGACCGTAGGGCTCAACGTCAACATGTCGTGACAGAGTCGGCCTTGCAAACAGTCTGCTCAGAATATGAAAGCATCTTCAAAAAAACCGAGGAAACACTAATTCAGTACAACTTGATGTGTACTCTGCTAAGTTACACATGAGGATGCTTAGAAACAGGCCGAGAAGCTGAGCTGCACAAACTTACAACGCTTGTGAAAATGTAAGGCCTGCGGTGTGTGCTGTGTTATTCAGGAGCAAACCCCTTGTGAAAGCACTGAGCACATTCGTCTTGTGTTAGTGACTCAGTAGTTCTTTCGTTTCCTTTTTGGATGTGTCCAGTGGTGGTCTTGTGAATTTTTTTACAGGACTAGAAGCTGTGCATCCCGATTTCCCTAATCGAGAACACGGTGGTGCCTGCACAGCAGTAGCTACTGTGATTCTTCACACTAAGGCTGGGATTGGAATTTTTCTCAATGAGAAGAACTGCCCTCCATCATTTTCACTGAACACTGGCAGGAAGAGAAGGGGGAGGGGGGGTGGGGGTGGGGAGAAACGGGGTAAAGGGGATTAATTATATAGTGAAGGGAAAATGGAAATGGTGGTGAACTTACTATATTACATACAGATGTTGATTTACCATGATGTACACACTAAATCTATTTTATAATGCAAATCCTTCAATAAAATCGACTCTAAAACTACAAAAATAGCGGGGGTGGGGGACTAACTTTAGTCTTAGATTTAATATTTTGTACACATTCAACCAAGCATTAGAAGGCAAAGCAGCCCTTAAAGGCAAAGTTACACTGCAGTCAAGTCACTTCAATAACAAGTGAAGCTGCCTGGGTCACGAAGTAATCCCAAGCCATACTTCCCAGCCTGTTGAAAGTCAAAACGAGGAGCAAGGTCTCTGTTACACACATCATTCAAAAATATATGTTCTGAGCTTAAAATACATTTGAGTAGCATTTTTCCAAACCTACTTCACTGCGCGGTTGAGGCACAATCAATTCATAATTTCATAACTAATAGACAGATATCAAGGATGTAAGAGTTTATATCCTTTACATAGGCGGTCACTCATACATAAAAGAATGCTAAATTTAAACATATTACAAATTGATAACACCAAACAAACGAGTGAACCCACCTATCATGCAAAAGAGAGTTGGAGAAACAGAGAGAGGAATTAACGGAACTGGGGATGAGGGAGTACAATATCTGGAGTAAATAAAGCGAAAAGATGGAATACTAATAAATGGTCCCACTTTCTTTTCAACTGATTACAAAGAGTTTCTCTCCAGGATTACTTAACTCAAAGACAGTAAATTTGGGGTTGCACACTTTGGTGATGGTCACCAATACAATGAATCGTACCTTCGGAAAGAAAACCAGTCTTTCAATAAAGTTTGCAACAGATTATAAACATCATGTGTGTGTGAATGCCCGGTGTGTCCAACATTACATCAAACAGGCCCCAGTGCTAATGTTCACACTGGAAAGCCATTGAGGTAAAGGGGATTGATTTATTCTCAAGCTTCAAAAATTAGTCATTTTTATAGCAGAATAAAATATAACTGTTAACAAAGAAAAGTAAAAATACCTAAACTTAAATATTGATTCCTTAAGGAGCAATTAAAAGATAGTTTAATGAAAATGACAAGAATAGGTGTGTGAGAGCAAAGACCTTTTTGGATGGGAGATGCATGTTACTTATATTAGCTAGAGTACATTAACCACTACTGTGAACATTTAATATGAAGTGGAACAAACACGTTTTAGTTACATTAACCCTCCAATATAAAAACGATCTAGACAAGTACAGCCAGGTCCCAGGTGGGTAAGTTAGACATAAACAATGCCACCATATATAATTTAGATGATGATAGAATATAAGCAGAAACATTATGACCATGTGGACTAAAAAACCTACACATTGACTCCCTACTAATATAAAAGGATCAAAACCACAAAAATGTGTTATTTTTCAAATCGGAGTTCTCAAAAGCTAGTATGTAAGAGAATGCCTTTGTTCTTCTAATGGGCACTGACATATTTAATGGTGATAAATAACAGTGTTTCCAGTTTACTCTCCAGTTAAAAAAAAACAAAAACATTTTATAAACATGTGTAGAGGGAGGATGAATTTGGGGAAAGTGATAGGACCGATGGAAGCAAACTGTATACAACTGGTGAAACTGGGTAAAGGGGTGTGGGAATTTCTTGTTTGTTCTTGACACTTTTCTCTAAGTTTCAAACTACACCAAAATAGCTACCAAGAAAAAAAAAATAGCTAATGCTATTAAACTTAGCCCAAAGTTTCAGCTTTTACTAACTACAATTTTCTGCTTTTGAGTAATTTCTTACTTCTTAAAAGCCAATCAATTCTTCTCTTTCACCCAATTACTATTACACTTGATCAAACCACATTCTGACAAAAACAATAGTTGTCTTAAACAAATTTTTGAAAAATGTAAGACTAAAAAATTCTACACACAAAAAAATAAACTCCCAGAGAAAAGATGCAAATAAAATGACTATCATAATCTTTTGTTTTTTATTTGCAAGTATAAAACTGAAGAAAAACAAAAGCCGGGAACATAGCATCTGTCATATCAGAATATAAAAAGATGATCCTGGCACAAAATGAAAAAGCTCTAATTCATTTGCAAATCAAGCCTGCCGGTTCCATTTCAAGCTGGCGGTAACTGTCAAGAGTTAACAAGATAATCACTTTCAATCCTGCCTTCAATGGTACATTACACTGTTATTCCATTCAATAAGACCGTTCTTTGGGGCACTAGATGAATGGTTTTCATTTCTAACTCACACAAAAAGTTGTGCGGGGAAAAATCCACGGGGCTTAAGGAAGAAATCCCTTTATGGGCATTTATCTGCCGGTACTTGCTTTTAGGCAAAATGAGATATTTTGAAACATCACTGTCCATTCAGTTCCTCTATTCCTTTAGGCCCTTAATCTGTTAAAAAAAAACCCAAAAAAACTGGCATATGAGAAAAGTGCAAAACCATTTCATTTTCTAAATTATCAATGCACAACAAAAATTCTTCATTAAAATGATTCTATGCAAATATGCTATTCTACACAAAAGACTAATATAAACCAATCTTCCCCTTATCTCATGATACACTCTGTGACTTTCTTAGATTGCTCACCTAAATTCTGAATGAAATGTGGGTACTTAACATTTCATATTTTCCTCCAGTTTTACTTACAGTGACATGTGTGTCTAAAAGGGATACTTTTTAAAAACCTTTCCAGATCATTTCTAATTCAGTGAAAATGAGTTTTAGGTAAATGTAATTTTATAATGTATTTATGACAGCTATACTCTAAAAGTTTTTTTTTACTATTTCATGTTTTAATTTAATTTTACAAACAAATGTAGCAAAGACATTTGTGCAATTGGTTTTGCAAAAATATTGAAACTTTTATAAAAATCAAATACATTTTACTTTTGAACAAGAAACTTATACAGTACAAGTATCTGAATGTATCTACTACTAAGAAACAATTGAGCTGTCTTCAAGCTATAGTCTGAGAATATGAGAACATTAAAGTCTCTTCCTGACTACTTGTGCTGCCTTATAATCACTAATTTCATTGACCGTCAAAGCATAAATTTCTAAGAACCATCTGTGTGTGAATTAAAATTTATTATTCAGGTCTATTTAGCAATAACAACATTTAATCTGTTCCCACCTACCCGCTCCATTCAGGTTATAGTATTGCTATATATTTTCTATGTAAATCACAATCTCCAGCCAAGACTTTTAATCCTTGTATAATCCCTTAATTATCAAGGGTAAACTTGGATTTTCAAAACTCACATGTTTGCAAATGTTTAAAAGTCCTTCTAAAATCAGCACTTTAAAAAATCTCAATTATATTGTATTTGAAGATTTTCAAAAAGTTGGGATATTCATGTGCATGACTGCAAAGACTATACAACTTGAATTTTAAAATGCAGATGACTTCATACAACATACGAGGACAATCCTTTTATACTAAGGAGCTCTCCAACCAGGCACCTCTCTGCAGCAGCACAAATTTTTCCAAGGCTACATCTGAAAAAATAGAAAACTGTCTGGATCCTTAAATTAAATAAGAAAATATAAAATAAAAAATACATGAGAAAGTAATTCAGAAGGTTTTAGATTGTCAGATTTGGTCATTAATATTTACATTTTAAAGGTATTAAACTAAAATTTGTCATTATGACAACTAACAAATCTGTATATTTTAGAAAAATTTAAATTTAAGCTATATCAGAAAACTAAGAAATTTAAACCATAAGTGGTTTGTGTTGAATCCACCATACAACAAAAGTTAACATGGTATTTTTATAAAATGATGAAAATATGAAGCAAACTTTATTATTCCAGATTTTAAAACCTTGGTAGCAGATGTGCTGAATATGCCAAGTCGATACTGAGTATTATGTGTGCATGATGACTGAAATGCATGATAATAATGTGCACTTTAAAATGAACTGGTAACAACACTAGAAATTCCTAAAGAGCTGTGCAAACACCAGGCTAGATGCAAAGCACTTCTTAGAGCCTAGCACTTTGAGTCAATTCCCATACAGAGTGAAGACACTAGGGTCAACCCTAGCAGTGGGGTACTGGATCCTTTTGTTGTGTTCCAGGTCACAGTTAACTCAGGAGGTAGGAACGTTTGATCTCTCCACTTCCAGCTGCCCTGTTGCAGCACGCTGGGTCATTAGATCCCTGGGGTTGGCTCTACACAACACCGCAGCAGAGACAGCAGGGCCCTAGGAGGCATCTCAGAAGGGTGTTTGAGGAACAGCACAGCCAGGACAAAGCTCCACGGAGAGTCATACAGGATTCCAACAAGCAGGCAGCTGTCCTGAGTTACATGTGCAGGGGCTCTATCTGCTTACTTCCATGGGCAACTAACAAAATCCTAATTACACAGATACAAATTTTAACTTCAGGAATTTGCAAGAGAATATTTAGTTTTTTGAAATATGATGTCCTGAGTCTTCTAAAATATTTAAATATATGATTTATTCTACACAGTGTGTTTCAAGCAAATATAAACTTTATTTTATGTATCTCCAATGAATAAAAATGTAGTAAAACATTCAAAATATTATTACCATGAGATATAATTTTTTTCACATTGGCAAAATGATCTCCTTGGATTTGTGAATACTTAGCAATGAACTGACATTCTAGAATAACTACCAATAATTTATTCAGTTAAAAAAGTTCTTCATAAATTACACTGGAAGTCAAGAATACATTGTTATTCTGTTACTCTTGTTCTGAAATCTTCAAGGTATCAAAAGAAATAAGTTACTTCATGAAATTAACTCTTTACAAAGAAGTAAAACAAGGTATCCACAAAAACACTAAAAAGCATGGTAGTGGGGAAAATAAGCTTCATTATCAAATGAGTAAGACAGAAGGGAGAGAAACTTATTAATATGTAAAAATGAGATCTGAAATACTTCCAATGTTGAAAAAATGATAAAACATTATTCAAGATGATTCTTGTTTATCATGCATCATAACTAATAGTAATTGCATTAATTTATCACAACTGCAATGAGGTAAACTGATTAAATAGTTTTCTAAATACCTTTTGGGAACATTTTAATATTTTAAACATTTCTTGAATTAATATCCATAATTCATAAAGAACTCCTAAAAATAAAAGCAATACTTAAAAGATGATCAACAACACAAACAGAATAATCGTCCATGGAAATTAACTGGCAATTCATCTAAAAAAATAAATGATCGACTACACTGAAAAGATATTCAATCCTAATAACAACATTTAAAAAATAAAAATCAACACAATAAAACAGCTGTTTTGTTTGCTGGAGCTGCAAGTCTTTAAAATCTATCCTTTTTCACTTTGGTTCTGGAGAAAAGAGGAGTCTCATGTAATGGGGGCTGGGTGACATGACGTTGTTATGAACATCTACTCTTACTTCAATCAATTTACTTTCAAAAATCTAAAAGAATAAACAAATATCTTTTCAAATTGTATGTTTTATACCATGATGTCATGAATGTATCTAATTCTACATAAGTCACAGCTGAGTACTGTAGATGCTAACGGGAGACACTGAGGACTAGGAAAAGAGAAAACAGCATATTCTTAGGATGGATTAAACTATTCTATGTTCATTAAAAGTAATATTTTAGTAACAGGATTAATGATGCAGGAAAATATTCATAACATTTTAAAAGAATACACTATATACATACACATACATGTATACGTACATATATATTTATGTGCATACATTTATGTTTATATTATTAATAATGCACTAATTTATGTATTATATTATGTATATATAATGCGGCCAATTAGATTAAAACACAAAGAGAAAGAGCATGATTATTCTAAAATGCAAGCAAGTGGTTTTTTGAGAGGTAGGATTATTGGGGAACTTTTTGCCTTTTTTACTCGATCTCATAATTCTCCATTATTTTAAAGAATAAACAGACATTACTTTGCATATTCAGAAAAATAGCTAAAGAAAATGTTTCTACTTTAAAATTTTCTGCAATCAAGAAAATCTAACCAGAGAACAAAACATTTACTATAACCCTCTAAATTTAAATAATTCACATCATCATAGAATCGATACATAAAACCTGAAACATTAAGCTGAGAATATCTACGACGGGATTAGGGGCTCTGTAAGAAGAGGAGGAGGCCAGAATCCTCCCTCTCTTTACCATGGGGGGCAGCAGGAGGAAGGAAGTCATGTCAAACCAGCAGAGGATCCTCATTAGACAATGACCCCGACCCTGCACTTCCCAAACTCCAGACCTGTGAGAAACAAATGTTTGCTGCTAATTCCGCAGTTTGTAGAATTCTGTTACAGCAGCCAGAAGCAGCCAAAACACACAGTGTGTACGTACCTCTGGTGGCAGGAAACTGAAGTACACTGACTTGAATTAATTGACTTAATTATAGACTGCAAAGTTGGTAAAGTGACTCAAAATTAAGAAGTCATCTATAGAAACAAAGTAAACAGAGGAAGCTTTATTTCAGCCTAAGTTCTTGACTGACAATCAAGGAACTAGAATGGGAACGGAAGAGAATGCCAAAAATGCTCCCAAAAGAGCCAGGCTAACAAAGCAGCAGTGAGAAACCATGACAACATGGGAATAGCAAATCCTGCCTACTGTCAGGGACAGGAAACGCGCGGTTTCAGGAGAAGAAAACACACAAACAAAACAATCCTCTGAAGAACACAACTGGATCCAGAGTGGCTACAATGCTAATCTTGAAAGTCAAATAAAATATAAGACATGCAAATAAGCAATAAAGTATGAACCAAATAAGAAAAAGGTGAACAGAAACTATAAGTGAATTAGATAATAGCTTTAGCACGTGAAGATTAATTACAAACTGTGTGAATACTGAAAGAAAACTACCATCAATGAATGAACAGGAAATTTCCAAAGCTAAAAATAGAAATAAAAAATTCACTAAACAGACTCAAGGCAGAAAAGAGAAAAAAAAATCAATGAACTTAAAGATATGTCACTATAAGTTAACTAACATGGAGAACAAAGAAAAAACTAAAGAAAATGAACATGACTTCAAGAAATCTATGGGACACCAGCAAGTGGTCCAACGTAAATGAAAGTAAAATACCCAGAGAAAAGGAGAAATGAAGAAAATATTTAGAGCAATAATATACATTCATTCAGGCATGATAGTAAAACTGCTAAGCGCCAAACATAAAGAGAAAAGAAGAAAAAGTTCAGAGAATAAAAATATATAAAGGAGCAATGATAAGATTACAGCTAACATTTCATCAGAAACTATGAAAGCCAGAAGACACTGGAACAGCATCTGAAATGATTAAAAAAAAAAAAAGCTGTCAACTTAAATTATATATTGAAGAAAATTATCATTCAAAATTAATATACTATCTAAAGTGATGAAAGGAAAAATCCTCAGCTAAAACTTATATATAAGGAAAGCTATCATTCAAAACTATAGGAGAAATAAAGAAATTACTGCTTAGAATGAGCAGAATGGGCTAAGTTAGTGATGCACATTAATAGGAGAAGCTAAAGATGTAATCGCTAGTGTAACAACAAAAAAGAATAGAAAAAGATAGCACTTTAAAGCCAATAAATAAATTAAAATGAACTACTAAAATTATTTAAATAACAAGAAAGAAGAAAGGAATGGAGAAACACAGAAGGGAAAAACTATAATACAAATCTATGCAAAATGACAGACATAAAATGGAGCCATCTAAAGCACTAAAAGGCATATCTGAATGAATTTTTTAAAAAACATAAGCTGTCAAGAGAATACCATATTAAATATAAAGAAGAGACTAAAAGACAGAAAAATGATTTACTATACAGTATTAAAAATAAAAATGAAAATAAAATAGAAAGTTATAAATGATACATGAATATTAGACAAAGAGACTTCAGGAAGAGAAGGATTACTATAGATGACAAAAAGGACACTTAAAAAAAGTACAAAAATTAATCACAAATGTATAAAAGTTTCATAACATAGTTTAAAAATTATCAATAGAAAGGCAGAATTAGAGAGAAAAAGACAAACTTCATACTAAGAAGTGAAGAAATTGTCACAGGTTACTTGATAAGAAAACAAAAAGCAGTAGGTAGATATGGAAAAGCTGAGCAACTCTGCCACCACCTCAACCCAGCTGTCACTTACATAATACTATCCAACAACTGCAAAATACTCATTCTTCTCAGATCAAATATAAGACAATAAAATAAATCTCAATAAATTTCAAGACTTTTATGAAGTCATAATTTCTGAACAGAATTCAATTAAAATTTATCAACAACGAAAAATCTACAAAAGCCCCAAATATCTGATACTTAAAAGCCGTGCTAAATAGAAACTTAAAGCCTTAAATGTTCCACACCCACAGAATAGGACATAATAGCAAGATCTGAGAACCAATGAGTAGTGATTCCTGAGTCTCCAAGGAACTGAGTTGCATTCCAGAAAAAAGCTGAAGAAGGTAGGATTGCAAAAATTTCCTGAAAAACCTGGAATTACAGTTGGAGATTTCAATTCCTGTTGCTCAATATTTGACAGCACAAATATGGAGGACACACTAGAGATGACTACAGACCACCCAACCTGACCCATGTGACTCTGGCTGAGCACTCCTTAGGAGAACAAGCAGAATGTACAATCTTTACAAAACATTCATAAAAAAGAAAATATTTCAAGTCATAAAATGTCTCCAAAAATTTCAAAAATTCAAAGTAGACAAAGTATATACTCCTTGACACAATGAAAGTAAATTAGAGATAAATTACAAAAAAAAAAAAATATATATAGAACATCCATTGATATTCGGAAACAAACGCATTTTAAATAACCCATGGTCAAAGAACAAATCAAAGTGAAATTAGAAATTATTCTTACTGGGTAGAAACAAAACACATGATCAGAACCTGTGGACAGTGTTAAAGGAAAACATAACAGCACTAAGAGCCTATATGTGAAAAGATGAAACACACCCCACCCCGCTCCCATCAAAAACTTCAGTTTATACCATAAGAAACCAAAACCAGGCATGTCCTGCTGGCTGAATGGTTAAGTCCATCAGATGCAGTTCAAATACATCCTAAGGATCTGGGTTCATGACTTGGGATCAGGGGAAACAATCAAGATAAATGACTAAAGAAAATAAATAAACGTTTCTCCCTTTTCTCTCTTCTTGCCTGCCTGTCTCTTCTCTGCTCACCTTCATTCTTGCCTGTACCTTTCCTTTAAAAAAAAAGAGGGAGAATCCAAAGCCAAAATTAACAAACAAAAAAAGAGAAAATTAAACCCAACAATTAACAAAAACAGTAAACAGGCAATAACACAGTTCAATGTGGAAAGCAAAGAAAACAGAAAAACTACAGAGAAAAAAAAAAATCAATGAAACTAAAAGCTGGTTCTTTGAGAAAATCAATAAAGTTGGTAAACCTCTAGCCAGACTAATGAGAAAAAAAGAGAGAAGACACAAATTATCAATATCAAGAATGAAAGAGGTGTCATCAATATAGATTCTACGGATATTAAAAGGATAGAAAGATAATATTACGGACAGCTTTATGTTTGTATAGTCAACACCTTAGGGGAAAAAGAATGAATTCTTTGAAAGATACAAACTATTGAAGCTCACTGATAAACAGATAACCTGAATAACATTATCTAATTTTTTTTCACTATTTTCTCTACTAAAGAGGATAAATAAAAGCATATATTCAAAGAAAGACTTGCATATAAATTTTCAAAGCAGTTTGTTTTAGAGTGGTCAAAAATTAGAAACATTAATAAGTGACTGAGAAAATGCATTATTTCATGTCACAAATCAATGCTACTCAGCAAAAATAAAAGGTACACACACCAACATACAGAAATATCAGAATTGTTATGTAGAATGAAAGAAGCCAGAAATAACCTACATATCGTATGATTACATTCACAGAAAGGTCCAGAAAATGCAGACTAACCCAGGGACCCTAGGTAGCTATGGAGTGGGTGGTGGGGAGTCTAATGCGGAGGCCATGTTCACCATATTGATTGGGATGGCTTCATGGGTATTTGGATACAAATATCAAAACATGTCAAATTGCATAAGTCAAGATATGTAAAGTTTATCAAATATTAATTATACTTCAATAAGTTTTTTTAAAAATTGGGGAAAATTGACCACATACCGCACAAAAGAAGAAACATGGCCAACGTTATTGGACATCAGAGAAACGAAAATTAAAACTATAACAGGATGCATCTATAAATCCATCGGAATGGCTAAAATGAAAAAAGAACAAAAATATCAATTGATGGCAAGAATCTAGTGAAACTTGAAATCTTATATACTAAGATAGGTAAATGTAAAATAGAACAATCCCTTTAGAAAACTGTTAAAAAGTTAAATATAAGTCCTCCAAACAAACCAGCCATATCCTTTTCAGAAAAAGAAAATGTGTCCACTTGAAGAACTTTATACAAATGTTCATATTAGTGTACTAGGAATAATGAAAAACGAACAAAACTAAAATATCTGTCAAAAGATGAGTGGAAAAACTAAATGTAAGATATTTTAAAATAGAATGTTGGCTGCACTCTGGTGGCCTAGCGGTCTAGTACAGCTGGAGCAATCCCATATACTTCCCAAGGTCCAGGGTTCAAGGCCTAGGGCCAGGGTGAACCACAAATGTGAACAACTAAATGAAAAAAATAAAACAAAGCTCTTCCTCCTCTTCTCTCTTCCTTCCCTTCCTGTTTACCTACTCACCTTCATTCCTACCTGTATCTTTCCTTAAAAAAAAAATAGAATGTTATTCATCATTTAAAATAACTGCTGGTACGTCCAACATTATGGATAAATCACAAAAATGCAGAGTGAAAAAATGTGTATAAACAGAAGAGTATATACCACTTGATTCAATCTATATAAAATTCTATAAAAGATAAACTAATTTACAGTTCAGAGACAGAAAGTCCACTCACACACATTTGGCTGGGTGGAGGGGATTAAAGACCACACAGGGGTCAGCAGAAATGCTTGCGGTGATAGAAACTTCACTAGTCCACGTGGGTGGTTGTGTGAGTGCCTACCATGTTGGTTTTCAATTAGCCTCTGGCACTGTCAGCTCCACAATATTAGCAATGATAGTGAACTCTGGATTTTTCTCAATGAAGCATTGTTGGCGTTTTTCTGTGGGAAAATGTCTTTGGTTGAGTGGGCTGTCTTGTACAATAGTAAGAAAGAGAGTATCCCTATTTTCAATCTGTGGTCACTATCACCCTAAAAATCCCTTCCTATATTTCCAAACAGGTCTTAAGGTGCCAGTTATAATAATAGAAGTCTATTAAATTACCATTTGTACTTTGTATAAAATGATAGTGATCAAGAAACAAAGTCAGTAACAACTAAGTGAGATGGAAACATAATTAGCAGGTCTTGTCCTTAAAGCAACAATTCCGTTCATCTCTGTTACCCAAAATCCTTACAACGTAGGTTAGTTAGGAGGGTCTAAATAAAAAGAAATCACTCACTTATATCCCACTCCCCATCACCCATGACATTAGTGTTAGAAAAGAGATAAAGAGTTGTCTTACAGGCACTATTATTTATCACATACCAGAAGACATAGAACTTATAATTTTAAAACGCCATATTCCCTAAGGAACAATGATTTGAGCACTGCCAAAGAATTATGCAAGTGAACGTGGAATGGCATGTGCAAGGCAGAATGAGAGCTAGAGAGTGGGAAAGACTTAACTAAAGAAGAGAAAACTTCTAGAGGTGAGTCCTGAATAACCTAACATCAGTGTCATTTTCAAAGAAGACATGGACGCACATCTTTTTCTCTTTCATTCAGAAAATAGAGAGGGCAAAAGTTAAAAGTATTAATATTTCAAAGGCTGGGGTGTGTATGATAGATTAGAGACAGCTACCAATGCCAGGAGATTTAAAGTCAGTAATAGAATATCGATGCCAATAAACTTGCAAATTCAGATAAAACTGATATTTCTAGAATGAAATCTTACAGAAACATATTTAAAATAAAGTAGAAAACCTTTGCAGTTCTATAACCATCAAAAGAAATCTGAGTAGTGAGTTTCATACCTTTCACAAGGAAAATATTAGGCCTAAATTGCATCTTAGGCCAGTTCTACCAAATATTCAAGGTATATATAATTTCAATACGAAGCAAATGTTTCCTGAGAACAGAAAATGATGAACCATTCACCATTAGTTGTTTTTTGATTTGTTTTGTTTTTTTACGGAAAGGTGCAGGCAGGAATGAAGGCAAGTAGGCAGGTAGGCAGGCAGGAAGAGAGAGGAGGCAGAAACATTTTACCTGCTTTTATTTGGTTGTTCATCTTGGTTCATCGACCCTGGGATGTGAACCCAGGTCCTTGGGATGTGTGTGGACTGTGTTTGGCTGTCAGTGGAAGACCTAACTGCTAAACCATCAGGATGGGCCATCATCTTTACATTTTTAGAAGATTTTAAATTTTAAATAAACTTTAATTTTAGTGCATTTTTAGTTTCAAAGCACAACTGAGCAAAGACACAGAAATTTCCCACATGCCTCCTGTTGACAGACAGGCACACGCCTCTTGCCGTGCTATCAAGTCCAGAACGAGAATACCACGACTTTCCCCTGCATTTCACAAGGCTAGTCTAGCCTTGATAGTAACATTGGCAAAGAAGAGAAAAATTATAGGCAAATCTCAAAATAACAAAGATTTAAAATATTAACCAGCCAAGTTTATCAATATATTAAAAAAAAATTGTATCATGAGGAAGTTGAGTTGATCTCGCATTAGACAGCATCCTTTTTTAAGTAGCAATATTTGTTGTTTTCTTCACAATGCTACATTCATTTTAGGGACCTGAAACTGCATCTCAGTCTACTCTCACCCCACACCCACTGCCAAGTTCCAGTGTCCCTTACCATTCCCTTTTCGCCTCTCTTCTTCCCTCCTCCCTCCCTTCTCCCCCAGTAATCAGTCTCCTGTTCTGTTATTTTTGTGGGGATTTGTATGCTCAGCATTAGATGGTACCTTAAAAGCAGCTGGCAGTATTTTTCTTTCTTTCTTGGTAATACATAAAATTATAATTGACCACATTTTAGAGTCAATGAAACAAAGCATTGATTCTAGACTTCCACTGACCAAAAACAATGACACTATGGTGGGACACCACTAGCTGCACATTTCCGTCTCCAAATAAGGAGCCAGAGCTCTTTGAATAAGTGGCTGAGCCCAGGCTCCGAGACAAAATATGTTCAATTTGAGACTGGGATAGAATGTAAAGAAACATTTTTAAATGAATGAGGTCACCTATAAAGGACAAAGGAGTCACCTAAAGATATTGCTGCTGATCAAACTTCCTACCATCTCAACAACAATGAGACAATGAAATAACAACTCTGATTGAAAGATGTTGAACCCTGGTGATACTCAAAAAAAGAGAGAAAAGAGAAAGCACTGACTCCTGGAGGGCACTACTGTACTAACTCTTCATTCGAAAACTCCGTTCTAGAAAAGAGGGTCATGAAAAGAACCCGGTGTCCACAGACAGCACCTACACGTTGAACTCCAGGCCGTCCCAGGACAGCAGTTCAGAAGTACCTCTGATGAGCTAGGACACTTGAAGAACAGATGAAAGTTTTGCACAAGAAATTTTCAAACTCGTTCCCACCTGCCGCCATGACTATTTCTCTTCCAAGAATATTTCCAAGGTCCAGAGTATTTTTCAGTGAAGGAAAGAATAGAGAGAAGGGTGGCAAACGCCAGCCTCTACCTACAAGGTACATCCTTCTGACTAATAGCAGCTTCCTTTTTCTTTACCATCAAAACATGCATCATCGAAAGATGAACCAGTTCCAAACAACATTTTCTATTTACATACAGTTTCTTCGGTGAGAGACCTAGACTGTCACTGGATCTTTACTCAAAGTTTACACAATCATTGTGATCAAGGGGAGGGAGCGAAACTTCACTTTCTGAAGATCAGTTTAACCTTTAAATCGCCTGATTAAACTCTGTCTTCATTCTTAAAATTCAAAATCAGCAAATAAGCCGCACTGTAATGTATGCACAGCACAGGTCTTCTGTGGGGAGCTGGGCCTTCAACTGCTTCAGCTGCGGGACAGGCCATGGAGCCTTGGCCAATACAAGCCAATTTGAATAATCAATATGACAACCTTATTTTTCTAATGCAAACAGGATTGCTACAGTAAGGTGTCTCACTGCCACATCACAGTCATGGCCTCCTTTAACCCCTAATTAGATTGAGGCGATTATCCCTGCTCTTCCTTACAAGTGCACAGCTTGGATAAGGGATGACAAAAGCTATCTGCCACTTATTCAGCCTTTGCAGACAGCAGGTTATGCAGGGAGATAGAGAATAAGATCAACAAACAATTGCTATTCATATCATCATCTAAAGTGTTAAGATAGTCACAGTCTCCATACATGCAGAGCGAATATAGCCCAGAGCAGGAGGCAACCGCAGACATCAGGGCTCCACAGATGGAAATTCATGGTGATGTTGGGGAATTATGTCTAAATCAAACTCATTTGCCTAAAAAGAAATGACCAGGGATTTGTCTTTTGTATATAATATATCAAGATTTCATTATGCTTCTCTTCATGAATTCTTTGAAGCTACATTTTAATATTGATTTTTCCAACACATAGCATTTATTACAAAAAGAATACCAAAATTAATGGTTTTCAGGAACTTAATATTCAATTAAAATGATCTTCAATACAAAAATAGGAACAAAAATAGGAAGCTCACTACGATATCATACTAGTTCCTGTATTAAATTTAGCAACTAAGAGGAACTTTAACTTTGTGGACTCCGAACATTTTCCTTCACTCTCAGAATTCAATCGCTCAAAACTTGGTCATGACATCATACCCTTATTAACAAGATATTATATCACTAGAAAATAATCAAGCGCACAGATACTAAACGGAGGCATCCTACGAAGTCTAACTAAGCAAACTTGAGGGCAATCCAAAAGGCTGGCCCACTGACAATAGCGGGGTCCCCTCTGGAGAGGATAGAAACACATGGGAGGAATAGGGAAGTGTTGGAAAGGATTCTGCATCCTTTCCTCTTCACTTGCAAGGGTCAGTAGGTGTCCCTTTTTAAGGTCACAATCCTGTTGCTGGCAGATAAAGACAGGAAAGACACCATCTTCTCTCCTGAATTCTGTTTCTATTTTGTATCATTCTTCCAGTCACTCTACTCAGCCAACACTTGTTATGAGAGCAGCCAAGTGAAAACATAACCTCTTTCTAATAACTGAGATTAAAGCTCAAAACTTCATGCAATATCATTCAAAGAACCGCCAAAACACTTGAATTATTTTCATTGGTAGCAAAGTTTATTCATAGAAGCATAAATCTGATGTTTGTAAAGAGCCATGGATTTGAGCTGAGACGCTCATGTAGTGTTAGGATGGCTCAGTTCTCAGAGGATCATTTAACCATGTAGGAACTTGAGAGTTAAATGTAGTGCTTGCCAACCTATCTGAGCCGTGAGAGGCGGTGTAAACGTGCACCTTACTCCCTGGCACAGGCTGGGTTGAAACATAACTTCTTCACTCCTGAAGTCAACATTAACTAAGGCTATCAGGCAGCACCCAGCACAGTTCATTCTAAGTGTGTCCCAGAGACGTCCCTGGATGTGGAACCCACGGCCTCTGTGTATTTGTCTCCACAAGGTCTGCAGTCAATACTTTATTTTAAACATCTCAGTTTAGTTTAAGTAATATATCTTTCTTACAATATCCCAGATAATATTTATTTTTGTAAAATGAGACTGATAAAAAAATCAATAGGCAAAAGAAATAGGAGTACTTTGCTAGATAAGATAAAATGTATTAACCTTACTTAAACTGAATGTTAAAATTCTATTTCTCCAACTAATTCACTTCTTACTCTTAAAAAAATGTGTGCGTGTGTTTGTATACACATACCTCCCAAAGTAAATGTAAAATCATACGAATCTACTGTAGATTTTAAAGTAAAATATTTTAAGAATTTAGTAAAACATATGCTGGTAAAGTTGCATAAAATTAAACTATAGCAAATAAAAACATAGGCAGTTGTTTTCAATTACGTTTCTATTCTATAGTTAAATCATCAATGCTAAAATTTAAAACTTTAGAAAGGAACAACAATTGACATTTTAACCAATGTTAAAGAAAAATATCACTCTTACTGTCATTTTTAATCAGTTTTTTGGTGATATTTTACTAGCTTTCAGTTTTCTTTGTTCTTTCACTTAGAACTCAAGTGTTCTTAGTAATTTAGTACCGGAAGTTACTAGCAACTCTTAGTTAAAATTAAAAGTACAATAAAGTTCTAGACTCTCAAATAATTTGGACAACATAAAATAAAAAATTTACTTATGACATATAAAATTTGATTTGCAAACTTTAATTGATGTCCAACTTTAAACAAAACCCCAATAATGGCATCATATCCAAATAATAGTATCACTTAAAAAATAATGCATTAATGAATTCTGACTTTAGTTAAAAGCAATTTTACATGTAAATCTAAAAACATAAAACTTGAAGCCAATTAATGCCCCAATTCTGAATATCTACCTAAGGAGTGGCATGATTATCACAGGTTAGTCACATATGAGACTAGGGGACTAGAAAATTCATCTCTGCAAGAGAGTAATTTATTCAGACGTGGACCTAAGCCATTCTGAAGCCATTTTTATACAAAGACTGATGATTAGTTATTCTTCGCTACTAAAGTAGAACAAAGAAACAAGAGGGTAGCAGATTGAAGTTGGAATTGAAAATACTATACAGGGATTAATATGCCTAATCAAGACTTTTTTGAAGTTCTCTATTTGATACAACTTCATATTTATAAAAAAGTTGAAGAGTAAAATGAACTCTCACTTTGCTTTGTCCAAAATCACCAACTGTTTGCATTTTGTCTCATTTGCTTTAACAAATTCTTTCTTCTCTTGTCTCTTCCTGTCTTAAAACACACACACACACTCTCTCTCTCTCTCTCTCTCGATTCATTTGAAAATAAGTGGCAGGAATTTTTAGTTCCTTTATCCCTAAATATTTGTGTGTGTGTGTGTTTCATAAGATTAGCTGTTTTTACACAGCCTCAGTAGAGTCATCAAAACTAGGAACGGGACCACTGACTGCTACAGTGTTATTGCCTAGTCAGCGGCCTGCACCCCGGTTATGGTCTTTAACTTCGCATTTACATGAAGCCACCCCTCCCCTCCATCCAGGAGTCCATTCAGGGCCATGTATTGGGGTCAGTTGTCATGTTTCTATAATCTCCTTTAATGCGGAGCTGTTCGTCAGCTTTTCTTTGTCTTTAATGACCTTGACATTTTAAAGCTACATAGCCCAATCGTATTATAGAACATTCCCAATTTGGGTTTGTCTAACATTTTCTATTGATTAGAATCAGGCGGTGCATGTTTTGCCAGGAATACCACAGAAGTGACGTGTCCTTGTTAGCAAGTCGCATCAAGAAATCACAGGAGGTTGGTTGGTTTCATTATTGGTGATGTAAACTTTCATCATTTGGTTAAGTTCCAATCAAAATTTGACTTGGTAACGTAAGTAACGTGAACTTTTATATGCCTGGTGTAATTTCTAAGGTCCATAATTCTTATCTAATTAAATTACCTGATATACTTTCTCTGTATATATGGACTGGTTCCCATTTGAGAATTAAGACAAAATAAAATGTGCTTGTCTGGTTAATATTGGTGAATAAACTAAGTAAACTGAAACAGATTTGTATCGTTCTACTGACATAAATTTTAGGGGGATCTATTTCTCCTTGATTTGTTTGAAAATCATCATAATTTGTGTACATACTGTCTTGGTACATGATTCTATGTTACAACTTATCTGAAGAGTTATGATACAGAATTATAAATGTTTTTTATTTTGTAAAGATTTTTAATACTTTTCCCCCTTTCTCATGCAGTGTAGTGTCGAGATGTAGTTACATTGTTTCTAGCCCTCTCCAAATCAAATTTGGAATATCCCATAATTTGTGTACTTAAATAAAGGTTGAAGTACGAGTTAAATACAAATACACATGATACTATATAAATACATTTTAAATGAATTTTGTTTTAGAGCAATAAGGACTGTCTCCTTCATGGCTTTGACAAAACCACACTGAGATTAAGTCACTATTCACCATGCCTGTAAGTTGGAAATTTATAGAACTGTATCAGAAAGCTCAAAAATAAGTTTTGAACCCTAGTAGTTTTAGTTACTTGCAGTCTTACTTTCATTTGCTGATAATTTGACCAATTATACTCACTTGGTGATTTTAGACATCATATTCCTAAGGTAGTAACAACTCACTAATTTTTGTGAGGACTTTACTAATAATAATATCAGAATTGAATTGTGATAATATGATGGAAATTCTAAAAAGAGAGTCATACCCCTCTCCCATTAACTTCAGAACGTAAGAAGCCAAAGTCAAGCGGATTCAAGGTGTGCAGCTCTTCGCGGTTTACTGTTGCATGTAAACAGCTCCCAAAGCGAGACTACCCTGCCGGGCCAACGTGCCAGCTGCGAACATCGGACTACATCTAATCTTAACAATACAGGAACAAGAGAGCCTGAGCTGCCTCTCCAAAGCCGGGACAACAGTCTGGCTCTCCACATGGGCAGGTACCACAGCCGCGGTCCACCAAGCGTGGATCTAAAATACATACCGCAGAGTCTGTACTAAACACTATGATTTTTTTCTTGTCATTATTCCCTAAACAATATAGTACAACAAACCCTAACACAGCATTTACTTTGTATTCGGGTCTGTAAGTAATGAGATGATTCAAGCAAACGGAAGGAAGTGGCGCCCCCTTGTGGCTCAGGGGGGCTGAGACACAGCCCAAAGACCGGGGTTCAAGACCTAGGACCAAGGATGAACGAGTAACTGAAGAGACGTTTCTTCCTCCTCTCCCTTCCTTCCTTCTCCCTCCTTAAACAAATAAAAGCACAAGGTAGCTGTGCACAGGTCACGTGCAAATACAATGCCATCTTAGGAAAGAGGCTTGAGCATCCGTGGATTTTTCTATCTGTGCAAGTCCTGAAACCAGTCCCCCCACGGACACTGGGGAAAAAATTGACTCACTTTCAAGGTGTTCAGCCATTCTTTCATCATATCTTTCAGCGTCGATCCTTTTTTGTAAACACCAAGATATCCCATCATCAAATTTCCTTATAGAAAGGGCATTATGTTCAGAAATGACGAATTTTTTGTCATCCACTGAAACAAGAAGAAACTGTACTACACTTGCAATTCTAATTATTCTACTGATTTAATCAGTAGCTCCTTGACTACTTTCTGGTGTGTGGAAAGTCGGCACTCAGTCTCGACAGCGGCTTGAGGCAGCGGGGGATG
The DNA here is from genome assembly GCA_004363575.1 of Solenodon paradoxus. Classification (NCBI taxonomy): domain Eukaryota; kingdom Metazoa; phylum Chordata; class Mammalia; order Eulipotyphla; family Solenodontidae; genus Solenodon; species Solenodon paradoxus. The sequence continues at coordinate 154,901 of RJWH01002281.1, forward strand.
TGAACTGCCTTCCCAGGAAGCGAAACGACAGCGTCCACCAACCGCGAAACACGCTTAGCCTCTGACTCAGAAAATTCACCTCTAGGAATTTACTCCATAAAAATATGAGAAATAAACACAAAGAAGATATTTATATAGAAAATATTTATATATCTAAACATGTTATTATATAATGCATACGCAAAATATGTACAAGAACATCTGTAACTTCAATTATAAATGAAAGCAATTTTAAAAGGCAGGAGTTATTCCAGAAGTTAGTATGTAGCTTATACAATGCCAAGTATGCTACCCTTTAAAACGATGACATAACATATTAGAACAGTAGAACATCTATTTCATTTTTAATAAACTAGGAAATAAACACATGTGTTGTAAAGTACGTATAACCTATGAGGGGGAATCAAAGTCTGCACCGCACCGTGGAGACCACCATCCTGTACAGCAGGCTTGGGAGTCTGCACCAAGCGACGGCGCACAACCGGCCCTCCTCATGCTCCCAGGGGCGCGTGCAGGACCCCCTTCTCCAGTCCTGGCTCTGTGGTCCCCACGCCTGAGGTGCCAGCACCAGCCAACACCACCTTCTCTCAGAGGTCTGAGTCTCAGCTCTGCCCTTCTCTGTGATACTAAGTCCTGAGCAACCCAACTCTCGTCCTTGTGCCCCGGGAGTGTTGCCTGATTCCAGATACGACGACCCATGACAATGAGATGAGTTCACTGGATTTAACAAAACAGAGGTCACCCGAAAAGAGCAATTTCCACGAACAGAAACCCACATGCGGGGAGAGTGGATAGGAGATAAAGAAGTGGAAACTGTGCTCAGTCAGAGCAGAGCGCTGCAACAATGCCGGAAGGATCAGGCATCCGAGGAGGGTTACCACCCTGTTCGATTTTGTTTCTCTTTGGTCAAGTGCCGAGGAGACTCACCCATCAGAGAGAGGAGCTGACACTGGAAAGAGTACAGTTGGAAGAGGTAACAGGATCAGAGCACTAGTGATAGGAAAGAACGCTTTACTATTCACAGGAAAGAATGACACTTGCTTGGGTAAAAGAGCAGCGAAGACAGCCAGGAGGTGGTGAGGAAAGAGCTGCCGTCTACTGGCTATTCTCAAGTCAGGTGCATGCTGGTCTCCATAGGTCAACGTGTTGCTAAGGGGGGTATTACAAGAACTGCTTAGAAATCCTGGAGAAATGACACTATGCTAACCAGACTTGCTGGGGGGGGCAGCTGGCAGCGACAGCAAGCTAGTTAACTTTCAAGACGTGATTTAGGAATAGCTTAGAAAGGACGGAGAGCAAGACAGCGAAAAGTGAGAAAACTGGATAAATCGGTTCGTTATACCAACCTACTTTTAAAAAACACGTTGACAGATTCCCATAACGGAAACTTTAATGAAAAACTAAGAACTGAGAATGCTAACGGGCAAGCACGCTGCTCGGCCTCCTCCGGCGTGAAGCGGGGCAGAGTGCGGGGCAGGCGCGCACTTCACCGATCTCGGTCCGGCAGCGGAACCTACAAATCTTCCCAAACAAAGGACCGCAGGCTGCGCTGCGGAACAAAACCCGGCCAGGAGATTACTGGCGACTTATGAACTCCTAAGGTAACATGAATCATGCCCGCAACACGAGAATGCTGGTTTCAACAAATAGCCTATTTTATTTTATAAACTTCACCAGAATATTATCAACAGCAGTATTAGAAAATGGAAGGCTAATGAGATTAGGAGGCGGCGTCGGCACACCGACTGTGTTTCTCATCACTCTAATGCAGAATCTAATGGAGGAGCGATCCATCTTTTAACTAAAAAAAAAAAGCGGCCTGTAAACCTAGAAAAATAGACCGCCATTTGACAAAGTTATTAGAGAATATTTTGCTACCTAAATTCAATAAACTGCATTAGTGGAAGCAGTTTCTTTCCTAAGAGAAAAAAGGAGGCACACAGCACACTTTCTTATCTTTCATTGTAGTTAAAAGTCTGATTATTTAAACAGTTGCTTATTTTCCCTTCATGACACCTGAAGCAGAAGGCAACGGAAAGATATGAGGTTATAAGTATTTGCTGTGTCTGAAGGTGTGTTCCTAACTATAATAGTCAGAGAATATTTAAATACTGGATAATATCAACTTTTCAAAAATCAATGCTTTTCACAAACACGGGGTTGCCTATCTGAGAAATAAAGCTTTTAAAATCTAACCCTGATTTCATCTGGTATCATGACCAAAATTTTTTTCTGAAAAGTAAATGTTTATTAGTGATTTCTACCACAGTTCCATAATAGCAAAGGCAGAATCCATGTTTAGGTGATTACTGTATGCTTTGATTCAGTTATCTGCAGGGTGTCTGCATGGTACTCTAACCATTTAAAGCCAGCAAAAGAGATTACAGCTCACACTAACTGGATTTTCACAGCTCCCTATCATTGGGCTTGAATTCCTCGTGGGCAGATTAAAAGGGCCAAGGCAAACAATGGTCTTTTTAACAAGGTGTTTATTGAAAAAAAAAAAAAAAGAAAGAAAAGAAAAAGTATCTTTTATGATCAAAACAACAAAATTATTTAAAGAAGCAACCACATGAAAATAAAGGTGAGTGGATATTAGAGGTAAAATTCTGGATGTTACTACCTAATAAAAATAATATAATTAACAGCATTCAAAAGAACTTCAGTTTTTATTCTGGAATGTGTAACTTGCATCACTTTCAAGTTCAAAGATGGCTAGGTGTGGTCAGCTGTTAATAATAATCATCTAGTCCTCCTATGTTTGAATGGACAGATAAAGACTGAAGCCTAAATAACTCATATGACATTTCCAAGTCAACTACAGGCAGATTATCAAAGTAGACAAGCGTGACTATTTCATGTTCTTTTCTACTTTGACTTAACTAGCTTCTCATTTTCTACAACCTTCCCACTTTTCTTACTTCAAAGGATCAAATGAATCCCTGCTCTATGGTTAGTCTTCCTGGGTGAACCCTGAATACAGAATCTTCCAGCCTGCATTGTCTCCTTGCATTTTCATGCACGAAGTGGGCTAGTTTATCGCGACCCTTTTACAGGTAAAGAAATCAAGGCTTAGAGAGATTATGTGACCTTCTCAAGACCACATAACTAGTAAATACAAGCACTGGATTTAAAATCAGGTCTGGAAGACTCAGGCAAATGCACTATTAAGCACTATGTTACACGGAGCTTCTCCTCCTCATTTTATGAATAAGAACCACTGGAATCACCTGGTAGAACCTGGGTAATACCACCTGCCACCACCACCATTCCACTCTTCCATTCAGCATGCACACAACTCACCCACACTCACCTCTGTGACTCTGCAGTACCATTTGTGTGAAATAGCTGGTTATCTGCTGCAGCCAAGTCTTAAGAACGTTGAAGATCCAACTGGATAGCATTCTTCCCTCCTTTCACTACCACTTCCTTACCTCAATTCACCATCCTCTCAACATCACTGACTATATAAAACTCCATCCTAAATGAGTTCTGTCTTCAAATAGTCTCCTAACTGCTGCTTCTGACTTAAAACCTTTCAAGTCAAAACGCTTCTGGTACCTCCTCTTAAATCCCCTTCTCAATGTTTTTTTCTTTAGCCAAAGAACTAAATATCCCAAAGGAAAATGAATCTTAGTATATGTTTGTATTTACTTATAATTTTACACAAAGAAACCCTAGAAAGATAAGTAAGAAAGTAACACATGTGATTACCTGGGTTGGGGTGGGGATGGGAAAGGGGATGGGGAGACAGGAGACAAGGTGGAAGAGGACCCTCACTGAACGCACCTTTACATATGTATCAGTTCGGAACTATACGTATATGGCCTCTTGAAAAGGGGGAGAGGTTGAAAGAGGAAAAGAGGGAATTAAAAACAAGAAAAAAGGAAGAATCAATAAAAGCTCAAAGTCACTCTCTTGTTTCCAGATGACATCTTCTGCATTTTCTGTCTGACAGTAAAATGGTAATTTTACCTCAAAAAAGGGAATAAAAATGTTTTCCCAAACATTTCATGATCCTTCTACCTCAATCTTTTCGCTTTTTCTTCTCCTTCCTACTTCCTCTCCCATGTTCTTCCAGATGGCTTAAGAGTCAACGTCTCTAGAAAATCCTCCTTGACCAGTGCACTTCAGACTTAGTGTCCCTCATATCTATATATATCTATATATATATATAGATATGTTTCCCTAGTTAGTGGGTATCTCTCTGTCACAGCGCTCACATTGAATTGTTGTCATATTTGTATGTATCTGACTCCCCAACCAAATGGAAGTTTCTTGAGATCAAAGACCATGTCTTATTCAACTTTGCAATCTCTAGTAACTGCAATAGTGCCTGATAATTTTTATAGCATCCAAAGAAACCCACGAATTTATTTTTGCTATGGCTTGTGGGTCAGTTCTCTAATCATTGGGATTTAATCTTGCCATATGGAAATACTGCTTTGGTAACTGCAGCCTCCCCTTTGTAGGTCTCCACAGCTATCAAATTCCAAGTAAAATACCTTAAGAGTTAAAGATAAAAAGGAATTCACTGAAAACCCAATACTCTAGAACTTTCCTGAGTTCCACACCTACATATCTTCCTGCTTACTTCTGAATGTTCAAACGCTTCTGAAACTACTACATCCAAAGAAAATTAATCTCTTTGCCCTCATACCATGATCTTCCTGTCCAACCCTGGTGGGTAAAACAGGGTCACCATTATTCCAGTGATGCACAGCAGAAAAACTAATGGTTATCCTAAGTATCTTTATCTCTTTTGCCAAGTCAAATCCAACAGGAAGTACATGCATATGTCTCAAATTCACAGCTTCTCTATCTCCAATACTAAATCTGGTCCAGGCTAATGTGACAGTGTCTCTCCTATACTATTGCACTACTTATCTAGTTCCTCTGCATCCATGCTTATCCTCTGCAATCTGTTTTCCACACTGCAGCTGGAGTGATCTTTTCAAAACACTAATCTGATCATGTCACCCATCAGATTAAAACACTTCAAAGGCATCCTGCTACTCTTAAGATAGAGACCAAACCCTTCACCAGGTCTGCAAGCCCCACAGTCCCGCCCCATCTCACACTGTGCTCCCTCTGCTCCACCTCAGCTACCCTGCCCATTTGCTGACCCTGTTCAGACCAGTCTCCTCACATCTAGGGATGTTTCTTGATGACATTTCCTCTGCCCAGACTGTTCTCTCTGCTCTTTCCTTCACTCATGTCTAATCAACCTTATTTGTTTAAGAAAATCTGCCAGTTTGTTCTAAGTCCATTGCCACCTTCATCATTATATGCCACTAAAAATACCCTTTGTATGCCATTTAAAACACTCTTATCCTTAAAAGTTATCGACTGAAATTGTATGTTTATGTACGTGATTTCATAACTGCTCTTCCCCCTGGGCCTGATCACCGGAAGATATCCAGGACCTCGTTCAGAGCCTCGCGCAGTCGCTGCTTCACAGACAGCTGATGAGTGGCTAACAGGGAGGACACCAGTTAGGTGATAATGCCCAAGCTATATTCCTTCATCAATGTTCTTGCACCTGGAAAAGGTAGACTCGCTCAAGTAATTAATTTGAGGGGCCTAACCATTCTAATCAAGGGCTTCCTAAAACCCCTCCCCTTTCCCTTCAGTCCCCAAATACCATTATCTTCTTCATTCAAAATACTGAGCTAATATCCCACCATAAAATGAAACTTCAAAGACCACTGATCCATCCCTGTGACTGTACAGTCAAAGAAAACAAACCCAAGCTCTAGTGGACTCGCAGTTAGTTCCGCTGCCTCCAGCCACGAGCACACTCCGGGTACATCCCACAGACCTGGGTTCATGTCCCAGGGAAGGGGAGAACAGCTAAGAAGAATAACTAAATAAAAAATTAATAAATGCTTCTTCCTCCTTGCCTCCTGCAGGCCTGCCAACTACTGACCTTCATTCCTGCCTATAAATTTCCTCTAAAAAAAAAGAAAAAAAGAATCTACACCCAGAGATGGTAGGTGACCACCCTAAAGACACTACAAGTCAGAGTCAGGCCCAGAAAGGCACGTTTGCAGTCTAATGTGGAACCACAACTTGAAACTTGAAATGTATGTATACCTAACAAAAGGAATCTAAAACACACAAAGCAAAAACAGTTTGGCAGTTTCCTATAAAGACAAGAGTATAGTTATTAAACTGTAAATTAATCGATAACCTAGTTATTTACAGAGAGAATGGAAAACGTGTTTACAGTAATCGCCCTGCCCCGTGAATATTTATAGCAGTACTGTTCATAATCACCAATGTCCTTCAACAAGTGAAAGAAAAACACAGCGGTGCACCCACACAGCGGACACTAAGCAACAGCAGAAAGAAAGGAACTGCTGAGCTCACACCCCTGGGCGCATCTCGGACACGTCATGCGGAGGGAAGCACATCAGTCTCTAAGGGTGTCTGCCATATGATTCAGTTCCTGTGACGTTTTCAAAAGAGAGAAAGCTTTAAACATGTGTGACAAAAAACAGCAGTGATGTTGAGGGGTTGGAGATGGGCAGAGAGTATAAATTCAAGGGGTCCCCCAAAAGATGGGGGGGGTCTTGGAAGCGCTTGTTCTGCATCATGGCTGCAGTATGTTTTGCTCTGCCTGCCAGTGAGAAATGTGGAAACTGCCCACCCGAAGACAAATGTTTTACTAAATGGTAAATATATATCTATGTTATATATATATATATATATATATATATATATAATATATATTTATATAAATTAGAAAATCCCTAAGTAATAAGTGAAGAAATGGAGCAGGTATTCTCATAACGTTATTTTTGTCATCAATGTAACACTGATGAGAATAAAGAATCCCAGCTGACACGAGTACAACAGCGTTATTTGAGGACTGCTCCTGTTATGTGACATTTCACTTCAGGTATCATTTCTACAAGTCAGTCGATATGGTTTAAGTGAGGACTTACTATGCTCTTTTAAGTAATTTAAAGGAGACGCTGCAATGGAAATCACGAAATATTTTTAACTGAATAATGAAAATTCTCTTTACCAAAACTTCTGGGATGTAACTAAAGCTATGATTAGAGAAAAAATCATAACCTTAGATAAAATATTAGAAAATTTAAAATACTCAAACCAAATGAACTAAACATTTCAAGATGACAGAAAATGAACAGCAGTGGCCATCAGCAGAGTGCCAGCTGCCAAAATAAAGTTCAGCCCCTTTGTGACTTCTGACCGGAGCAAGTACCATAAAAGGCCCTTCAACGCGCCTGCCATGTCTGCAGGAAGATCAGTTCTTTCAAAGAGTGGAGGGGAAGCACCACGTCGGGCCAAGCTCACCTGCAAGGGCGATGAGTGCAGGTTGTACGGGGACACTACAGAGCTCAGCACACCGGCAACTCGTCCAGGTTTTCAGGAAAGAATACGCCACCCACAGTGAGTGAGTGCAAAGGGAGAAGGTGGCAGGCACTCCTGCCCACGTGGGCATTCACCCCAGCGAGGTGGGCATCACTAGACTAAAACTGGACAGAGATGGAAAAAGATTGTTGAACAGAAAGCCTACTTTCCAAGTAGGAAAGGAAAGGGGCAAATGTAAAGAAGAAATGGAGAAGATAGAGGAAAAATCTATACAAATGTCATTCAAAACTGCACAAATGAAGAAGAAAGAAAAACAGCATATTAAGTTTAAAAGAGAAATTAAAAGAAGAAAATATAAATAAGAATAAGAAGAATTAATGAAAACAAGAATACAAAGACTGGGTCATTGTGAAAGCTGATAAAATCGATACATTTCCAAAAAGACTGATCCAAGAACAAAGAAAGAAAGCAGAGATAGGTTGATACTGAGATGGGAAAATGATTAATCACATCATTAATAATCCATAGAGAAAATATTAATAGAGTACATAAAATTTTGCTAAAAAGTGAAGATTTAGATGAAATGAACAAATTCCTAGAAAAAACAACTCTAAAACTGACGCAGAAAGAAATAGAAGTCTGATGGATCCTATAATTACTAAAAAAATTAAATCTGAAAAATAATCTTTAGGTTCAGTGCCTTCACCTATGAATTGCACCAACATTTAAGGAAGAAATAATACTAAGATTACCACAAACTCTTGCATAGTACAGAGAAAAATAATAAACTCTGTAACTGCAAATGGATAATAATTTGTGGTACACCCATAAAACACAATGCTACTTAGCAATACAAAGGAACACACTGATAACTTTAACCACCTGAATGTATCGCAAAGCATTACGTGGCGCGCCCTGGTAGAGTAGCGGTTAGGTCAATCACCTCCCAAGGAGCACAGACCATATACCCCTGGGTTTGAGTCCTGGGTCTGAGGGGCAGGGGGAAACAGTGTGAACAACTAAATAAAAATAAAATCTTTCTCTCTTCATTGTCGGCCTGCCTACTCACCTTCATTCCTGCCTGCACCTTTCTTTTAAAAAAAACATTACGCTAAGTGAAAGAAGACTGTATACACATACACTACAGTTCCATTTATACAACACTGATTTAAAAAAAAACTTTTCAGTTTCCCAAGGGCTGAGAGTGGGGAAAGGAGACTACACAAGGAAAATAAAAAAACTTTTTGGAGTGATGGAAATTTTCTGCATCGTGATCATGTTAAGACGTACGTAACTGTGCAGTTTGTGAAAACTTATAAAACTGTATATCTAAGAAGTTAAATTTAACTGCATGTAAATCACATCTCAATAAATGTGACATAAAGAAAAACACAGTACAGAAAGTAGATGAAATTTTCAAATACCAACAACAGTTAACATTTTAAGTAGACACTGCTCTGTTAACTTCAGAAGCACACAACTGGTAATATAAATATTAGTGTAATTCCCCTGGATATAGGTTAAGCCATGATAATTTTTCAAGTTGACTTTGCTGCTACAAATTTACTGAACTTAACACTACAGATTGAGGGACAAAAATCTTCATTTAAAGAGTAAATAATCTAATAGTTACTCACCACTTTGAGTGATATTACATGCGTATATTTACACAAAAGGATTACTCTTCTTTGTCTAGACAGCTTTAAATATGAAAACATTTTTCTTCTACTATCTTTCATCATTTTTGTTGAGTGAATTTCATTTCTAACTAGTCCAATATGAGCTTTACCACTGGCTTATTTCAAATGCACATTATTTTTCAAAACTTTAGATCTACCAGTTCTTTTTCCTAATGTGGAAAGCTTTCCTTTATCTTTCTCAAGAAAAAGCGGTTAAGATGTAACATGAGAACCAAAGTGACTATCATGATCTACTTCCAGGTGGCCTGCACAGGCTGCACACCCACAGGCCAGAGCCCCTCCTCTGGGAGCTCGGAGAGAAGCAAAATGGCAGCAATCATTGCTGCATCTCCCGGAGTGCCCTGCTGTGCTAGAGATCACCACATACGTAACGCCACTGAGAAAGTGCTTTGTTTTATACTCATAAGGTCCAATCTCTAACTGAAGTGCATCCCAGTCTTCCTGGAGTTATATACAATTTCAGAACCAACCATATCCTCAGCAACAAGTGAAAACCATTAACCTCAACCACACCATCTGGAGTTTGACATTTATTATATACTTTCAATGCCTTGAAATCTAAGATATGTTAACAACACTTACATCAATGGAATGGACGATAGCTTACTCTGCCTTAGTAGAAAAATGTCACCTATATCTACATCTATCCAAAGAGACAGATGCTAGTTCTATCATCTGGCTACACACACTTCATTTACTAAGATATTAAGACTATTGCAACCAGCCAACTACACTGTCCTATCATATCACACCAGGATATGAAAACAGATCACCCAGCAGATCTCTATTTCCCCAACTTCGCTGTTTAATCAAAAGAAATTCAACCTTTGCTTCCCTACTTGTACTGACCCAAGATTGATCTAACACATCAATTATATGTTATGGTTTATTCCAATCTATTCTATTCTGGAGATGCCACTCTGACAATCATTAGATTGGGAAGAAAGCCTGTGAGAACTGAATTAACTGGATTTTTATTTTAATGCTGAACAGATTGCTTTTGTTTTGATTAGCATCATTCATATCTGGGACACTCAAGGTGCTTTACAATGAGGTAAAAATTAAAACTATAATGAGTAATTATAAGCAATAGCTTAGCTTTTAGGAAGAAAAGACTTAGCTGGCACTCTAAGTTTATTCCCGCTACATTCCTCTAACAATAGTGCAGAATTTTTAGCTCATAAAGCCATTCGGAACTTAACTGAAGGCAAATACCAAAGCCTTCAGTATAAAGCTCTCTGTGGAACAGTATATATAAGACTAGTAGTTTTTCCTGTAACCATGTACTGAGTCAACAGAGTAGGTGATACCAATTACGATCTTGAAATAAATTAGACTAAGCGGGAAGAGCCATTAGTGAGGACTGGAATTTTAATCAGTATTTAAACATAAATCCTAAAAGTGACATTTTGGTTTTTTTAAACTTATGGTAAATGATATTAACTGTAGCATGATTGATAAAATGTGAAGTACAGAAAAAGAGTAGAGGTTACAAAGACTTAAAAATACCGTCTAGAGATCTTGCCGGCACTGGTGTGTGTGTGTGTGTGTGTGTGTGTGTGTGTGTGTGTGTGCACATGCTCACTTAAACTAGGCATGGGGTAGTTCCCAACACCAAAAAATTCAAAGTTATCATTTTAATTGCTTAAAAGCCGGATTTTATTATATGGAAATAACTTCTAAAACCATCCTTTATATACTCATTCTACATATTTTTGACTAGTGTGATTCAAGTAAATATGATGCTGAATAAGGTAGACAAGTATATGTGACAAGTATATGTGACAGTTACATACATTGTGCAATTACAAAACTCTGTTCGGATAACAGGAGGTTACTGAGCACATTTATGGGCGTAGGGAATATTCCATGAAGAAGTGACGTCAAAAAATGAGCCCAAAAAGATGAATGGAACAGACAGGAGAGGTGAAGAAAGGGTGTTTCGAACTTCAAAAAAAAAAAGCCTTTAAAAGGACACAGAAGAAGAAAGAATGATAGTTGAGAAAACTGATAATCACCAGAACCAATAATAAGCAGTGTTAGGAAGACAAACTAAATTACTGAGATCCGACTGCACAGTACTCACCTTCTCATACACACTTAATGTTCACAGCTTTCCTGTGATCATTACGCCTGCTGCACAGAGTTAATACAAGGCTCAGGGAGAGCAGCTTGTCCTGTCGAGAAAAATGCTAAACGACTTGAGATTCCCAAACGCGATTACTCGGAATTCCATCAGGTGCCTTTCCATGTTACTGCCAGCTTTCTGCCTTTCCTTGTCTGAGATGCTTTCGAATCCCACAAATTATAGATAATTGATAACAATGCAAATGATTACTGTCCATAGATATACCAGTGAGTTTCGTTCAGTGGGACTACAACTGATTTCTCATCCCCATATGGAAAGAGCCAGTTTGGACTCTGTTAAGCAATCTTGTGTCTTGTATGCCTAGTGCTTTACAGTGTGCATGCTCTTTGGATTCATTCCTCTTTGAGCTACCTGTAACACATGACTGGTTTCTTCAGTAGCTAATGAGATCAATACTACCCTTAGCATATGCTCAGGTGTATTTTTATGAATCATGATTTTACCTTTAAAAAAACTATTCTTTAATATCACCAAAGCACAATGAGTCTGCATTTGAATGCTTGCATATGTGATTCTATATGGTTCCAAAGAGAATTTCTTTTCCATTAAATACAACTCAATACTTCTCTAATTTTATTCTTGAATGTTAACGCCAACATGATTTCTTTAATAACTCATACAAAGAGTCTCACCAATCTCTTTACAGTCCATGTGATGAAACTTACTAAAAACTCCAGCATGAGGCTACTTTCAGTCTCCTACTAAATTCTTCTTATAACCTTAATTCTTCAGACTCCTGTGAAATGGAGAAGGAAAATAAAAGTACTAACCTTCCTGCATTCCAAGGCTTTCACAGCCAGGAAATCATACAAAGAAAGAATTAACCTGCAATTCAAGCCATCTAATGCTCCATCAGGCATAACTCAAATCAAATCCCACTGGACACACTCTGGGATAATTAAAATGTACTGATATAATGAGTAAGAGAAAGGCAGTAACCTGAGGGAGAATTTAGGAAACCCTTGTCCTCTCTGCTTTTGCTGATTATTCTTTTTGTTATGTTAGATTCTCTTTCTTGATCTGACCTTTTTGAAAAAATCAGATTGTTTCTGTTAAACAAAATGAACACCTGGTGAGAAATACGAAGCCTACACAATGGCAAGTGGGTTATAAATTTCACTGCAATATAAAACAACCAACATGATGGGCCACTGTTACTACAGTCACAAGAAAATTATAAAATCTTTAATTTAAAAAGAAAAATACAGTACACACATTTACATAAAAATGTATATCTGTTTACCTGCTTAACAAAACTGACAGCGGAAGCTCTTTCTGTATGTTACAATGAGGGGTGCTAAGGGTTTCTTTCTTTTGAACCAAACACTTACCCTTCGCCACTGGTGAAAGGCAACAAGATCTCTTTACAAAGTCTCATCTTTTTCAATAAATTTTGCATGAAAACATGTTATCCTGGCACAAAGTTGCCTGCTGTCACCGTGGAGTGTGATAAATGTTTAATGAAAACAACACCACGCAGCTTGGTGTCAGACAACAGCTATCACACAGCCCTGCTTTGATCCAAACAGACACTTAAAAGGAGTTCTAAGCACACTCTGCACCACAGCACTCTATAACCTATATGCAAATAGGGATAAATTAGCATAAATGACTTCCTGCTGCATAAAGAAGAGGTAAGGAAAAATATGACAGGTTCTGCGAGTGTGTAACTGCTGTCAAACTCAGAGTCCAGCATCCCCAAGTCACGTCCAACACCTTCTGCCAAGCACTAGGTAGGGAAACCTCATCAACAGGAATTTATTACAGGAAACTCTGCAACTGAAGACAGTGGAGCATTGCCAAGGTCAAAGCCACGACCAGCATACGTCTAGAAGTCAGCAGACTGCACACTACCAGATTTCTACAACTGCTCCTAATACTTACAGGATTTTTAGTATCATCCCCATTTTATAGATGAATAAATTAAAGTTGAAAGAGAATAACTTGTCCTGCATGGAAAAAAATGGTTAGTGACTTAAAATGAGCAAAAGTTGTAATCTGTGTGATTTAACGTCCTTTCCCCAGAATCTAAATAACTTAGCACAGCCTTTTAAGATGCACACTTTTCAAAGTGCCTACATGGTCAAAATGCCTATGGAAAAAAAAAAGCAAAACTTGCCTCTGTTGATAGGTTTTCTGTGTTTTTAGTCTAGAGATACCTAAAAGTTATGTATAAATAGCAACTATTCTTCAGAATAAAATTTTATAAATGCAAAACATTAAAAATTAAAATCAGTAAGATCCGAGACAAGGCTGCAGGAGTCGTCTCCGAGTCCCTCACACACTGCTGGAAAGGCATCTTCTAGGCCCTAAAAACACCCGACAGACTTCCAGTTGCTATCAAGTCTCTTACGCAGCAGATTAATAAAGTGATAGGTCAAGTTATCTTATCAATTATAAGATAAAGTCTAGTTATAATCATTCAAATGTTCCAGGAATTTCCAGAACTGTACTTAATTAACTATTTGAAAAGATTTTACATAATTATCTACTTATCTCTTTCTTCAAAAGTCTAATAAAAAAGATTCTTCTTCATTATTAGTCTCATTAATTCCTGCTTGAACACTCTTTTCTTGCCTGTTTTTTTCCCCCAATTTATAAAACACTCCTTTTCCATAATGGACTCACTCTCCTTGCTTTGTATTTTATAATATATGCTTTATGTTATATCAATAGTTACACAACATTGGTATTTTCAAACTGACTTAATAAAAACAAAGGCTGTTATGCACGAAGGTTATTTTCTCTTAAATGAAGAAGAATCTACGCTACTCAGCATAGCTGAAATACCTTGTCACTGGACTGCACATTCACAATGAACTGATGTATGAGTGCTGTGTAAACTGTAAATTTATGTGTTTCTCTCCACCAACATGGGCTCTTTTTTTTGAAACCACTTGGAAAGAGACAGCAAATGAAACCATCAAAGAAATCAACTTAATTAAGGCCTTGGAATTTTTATTAAATATAATTCTAAATAGATGAAACGCTGACATGGGAGAGGAAGGAAGATAGCAAAATAGAAGAAATCAACATTTTACTGGTGAGAGATTTTGGGTCTGATCAGAGAGAAACAAAGCGCAGTCTTTCATTCTCTTCAGCTGTGATCTTGGAAAGTGATCACAAACACTGTGTCTCATCATCAATAATTACGGTCCGCTAAAGGAGTGAGAACAGTGTTCTAATAAGAGTCGTGGTGCTGTGGTCAGCGAACTTGAGTCAGAAGCCAAAGCACCATTTTCTAGTTCTATGGTTTCAAGTCTTAATTTATACAAATGGGGTAATAAGAGCACCTGTTTCATGAAGTTATTATGAAAGCAAAGCATGAAGCAAGCATGCCAACTGCTTGGCAAAATTCCTGGTACTTAGAAATACATGTTAAATACTTGGTGCTTATTAGTATATCTGTGATAAGTAAAGCATTGTGTTCATTCCTCATGTAGACCTGACCATATCACTCTTCAATCAGAAACTCTTCAATGGCTTTCCATTGTCAGTAGAATTAACTCCAAATTCTTTAACTTAGATGAGCCTCAAAATAAGCATCTCTCTTTTATTCTAAAACAAATCCCACAGATGTCAGGTCCTAGGATACGCCGCACTGTCTGTTTTCCTCCAGCATTCTCCATCTGAAGTTCATTTTCATACAGCACCACTTCCCTGCTCTTGCTCCCTTCAATTCGTAAACATGGCTTCTTCTAAGAGCCCTCTCCTAACATGCTGAGTAGTATACGTCCACCAGCTTGATGCTCATGGAAATACTTTGTCAGGACTGAAGGTGAAAGCTACCGCACTAAGACTGGTCTGTTGAGAGGGTAAAAGGGCCCAGCTCTGCTTACCTCCACAATAAATACGCTCATGCTTTAAGCCAGATGATGACAAACTACAACTCTTAGACCAAAATGAGCCAGTTGTTCATTTCTGTAAATAAATTTTTACTGGAATACAGCCATGCCATTCATTCAGCATTACCGAGTGATGCTTTTGTTCTAGAAGGACAGAGTTTAATAGTTTTATAAGAGACCATACAGATCAGAAAGCCCAAACTATTTGCTATGAATCCCTTTAAAAAAAAGACGTCTGCTCCTGGTTTAAGCTATTGTTAGTAAGGTTTTGTTACGTATAGCCAAAGGTTGTTCATACACGCAACGTCTCCAAACTCCTGAAACAGTGATGTCATTCACCGTTAATTACGGGCACAGCTTCCCTTCTATAATACTTTTGTCAGCAAATTTGCCAGAGATTTTGAAATCTCCAAATAGGACTGGCCTGCCATTATGTCTGTATTTTCTAATATGACACAGAAGACATTTAAAGACTGCTGAATCAACAAGTGAGCAAATTAATGAGCATATGTGATTAATAAGCAATATATATTTGTTAACAACTAACAAGCACATTGCTCTGAGTGACACAGAAGAGCATAAGACACATTTGCAGGTCTAAGTGGCTTCAAAATCATATTTAGAAAACAAACATGTAAGCTTTTTTAAAAAAGATAAAAAATGATTTCTGGAGCAACAAAGGGCACATCTATACATATGTAATACAAATATATTAAATACATATACTGACCCCACAAATCTTGATGGCAGGTCATAACAAAAGGTAAGAATCTGTGTGCCGCCAGCCCTAACCAAAAGAGGAGGCACCTGACACAGCGCCACACCACATTCTGGTCCCCAAAACCATGAAGATGACTGAATCAAGCTACTCACAGCTTTGAGCTTCAGCACTCAGGGCCTTTGCTCATTTCCTTTCTGAGACTTAAGAAACAATGGCAGGTGGCATGTGGGCCTGGCACTGAGGCGGCCGTTCACCCGAATCCCATCAACGCTGGAAAGTCTCCCCCGCAGAGCGGACCTAGACCTTCAAGATTAATGTCAGCACATTAGGACCTTTCCTGAAACCATCCAACCTCCCTTTCTAATTCATGCTCTCATTTTCCTACCTTTAAATCCCCATACTTTATATAATATCAACTTCATACAGTGTGCAGGTATTATCCTAAAAAAGAAGAATCTAATGAAGTGAAAAGCTAAAAATAATGACTAGTAAAAATCATATACATACTTTTCACAGCCAGGTAATATCTAAGCCAAAGAAGTAGAAAGATAAACAAGAAGCTAGACATTTCCTTGACATAATTACTCATCCTCTTAATTCATATTTTCCCCATCTCAGAAATCTACCGTGTCCCCTCTTCAAAGCTACCATCCTCCAGATTTCCTACCTTCATCAGCAGACTTCCCCAAGGCCTCTCTGACCCCATTCCAGTCTATCAATGCTGGCTAACTCATCCTCCTAGCCTTTTTAACCAGACATCCAAGATAATCTCCTCTCCTATAATGGCCAACAATCTTTAAACTAGAAATGCAGAGAAATCAGAATTGGGCAGGACCAGAACTGCTCATGTGCACTAACTGTTGGGGGTGATCAGGAGAGACGAGGTCACATCATCACGCTATCCTTGGCACGCCCCTGTGGTTCTGGTGGCTAAAGTGCAGGCTGGTGAAGTCGCCGGACCCAGGTTGTAATCTGGGCCGGAGTGAAATAAATAAATTAATTAATGCATGTGTGTATGTCTGCTGCCCTCTCCAAAATCCACCTCAAATTCATGATTCAAGGAATACTTAAAAGCCAACAATCGAAGCAGATTTACATAATGTCACCGCAAATATGAAAATAAAAACTAAATACAGACAACTGAGCAAAAGGAAAAGATGAGAGAAAAGCCCAAATCCTTTTAATAACTTAATTCTTCATTGAGTCACGATCGCAAGAAACCGCATCCAAGATCTCAGCAGGCTCTTCAATTTAACACTGTAAGTGGTGCACTAAAGACACACGCTTACACTGAAGTACTAAAATCAACAAACACAAGGTACAGAAAGACTGAAAGGGGATCAATTTCAAGATGTTCTACTTCAAGGAATAAAAGATCCCATGACAAGTGAGAATAAAACAAACAAGAAGTTACAATTTTGCTTCATATAAACATCTTCTCATTGGATAAAGAGTTAAAGACAGATGGAGAATAAGACTTTCGACAACATCAATTTCATAAAAAATGTATCCTGGGTCTCACTTGCACATGCACCCCCTCTAACAGACACACACCTCCGTCTTGACCGAGTCCCTAGTCCACACTGAACAGGGCCAGCCAGCATAAATAACATACTTTCCTCTGTCTCACCTTTCCCTTTTCCCGCGCAGCCCCACGACAAGTTAACACACATTAATTATTAAGTAGTCTTCACATTTTAAATTCACATTTGTGATAAAGGAAATTGAATGTAAAAATTGACATTTCTGAAACAGTTATGTAAACTTTGTTTACATAAGCTTTGATAGAGCCATTTCTTTTGTGTTTCTAGTAAAATCAGAGCTAAAAAGGTGGCATAGCCGAAAACAGGTACAGATCCCTCCCCACTCCCCCATCTGGAACAAGGTGCTCCTGTTTGGTATGATTTGGTGGGTTATTTCTCTGAGGTCTGGGAATGCTACTGCCACTAACTTATATGGAAAAATTTTGAGTGTTCCCAGACCCAAAAAATAACTTACCAAATTGTACCAAATAGACACATTCTATTTTCAGATGTTAAGGAAAACCTGTAATTATTTCGATTGCTCCTTTCTTCTGTCACTGCTGCATTCTCCTCTTTTTTCCCATCTTCTTCCTTTTCTAAAATTCAGCCATGGGGAGGGATAAGAAAACCCTCAGGGAATGAAAATTCCATTTGAATACTGTCACAGAATCAGTCCCCACTACTCAAGATCTGTGTCACTTACCCACGCTTGATGTTCTGTGACTCCTGGTCCCTCCCTTTATCCTTCTCCTTCTCCCTCTTCTCCTTCTCTCTGCCTCTGCGGCGCTCTCTCTCTCGAGACTGACTGCGGGTTCTTCTATGACCAGACCTTTCGCTGCTTCGACTATGGGAACGTGGATGAGGTCTTGACCGGGACCTGGAATGAGTAGATTTCAGTAAATACATTTCATGCATATTTTGTATTATGAAATTAAAATATTCTTCCAAGTTATCTGAAAGAACAGGATTCCATTTTAGTTATGAAACTACTAATTAAATAACTGTGAAGCTAGCAACCAAATGATTCTTTTTGAAAAAGTACTCTCAGTTAAAATGACAGCAGAAGAAAATACATCTTGTCAACATTATAGCAAATTAAAGTTTAGTCAAAAGTGTTTATAAGTGAACATCTTAAATAATTAAATCACAGTTTTATTACTTAAGGCTCCTCAGAAAATACAACACATCTAAAAGCATCTAATCCAATATCCCAGCACAGGGTCTTCCGTGCTGTACAATCTCTGCTTCCATACCTAACCGTATTTCTTGTTTCTGATTGTGCAACAGAACGATTCCTCACTCTTCTCTAATGCGGTGAGATTTCTTATTAACTGAAGGGCAGTACCGAGCACAATATACTAGAAGATGTTTTAAATGAAGATTTTGGACCCTGTCTTGCATTGCTGACTGAGAGCCCTGAAGATAATTAGAAAAACAACCGAAGGCACTGAGCAGACGGATCCTAGAGGCTCAACACTGGAGAAAGAGAAGAGCACTAAGAGTCTTCATCATTCCCTCGGTTCCTTTCTGGGGGCAACTCCAAGTCTGAGCCATGAAGGACAGACAGTGAAAACTCCAAAGGAAGGCTGGCAGGAATTCTGTCCTGAAAAACCAGAGGAGAGACTGCAGGAAAACCACAGCAACAGGAAAGTGAAAGGGGAATGCTGGAAGAAACTCACAGGCGGGAGTCAGAAACGTTCCACAGAACCTGTTCAAACTCTAGGTGCGTCCTACTTGGCGCATAACAAGAGCGGCCTCCAAACAGCTCGGATCAAAGGGCTGAACCACCGTAATGCTGTCTGCACAGCTTCTTCAGCAAATAGTTTATTACAGTTTTTTTAATTAAAAAAAAACTGAACCAATATTTCAGATGCCCCCAAAGAGAGCTATCTGCAATTCTAATACAACTAAGTTAATTTCTCACTAATGCAAATAAGTAAGCAAAAACATCAAGCGTCCTTCTTCAGAGGACTACAACAGAATAGAGTATTAAAAACATGACACTTACCATGTCTAGGATAAAATCCAAAATTACTAGAAGGACAATGAAACACAAAAAAAAGGTCACCTGGTCTCAAGAGAAAAGATAGTCAATGGAGAGCAAGCCTGAAATGAGCCAACTGTTGGAATTAATGGACAAGGGTCTTAAAGAAACAAGTAGAAGTATGCCTTTAATATAAAGTCAAGAAATCTCAGCAGAAAAATGAGAAAATAAAATAAAGTTCAATAACTGAAAAATACAACATCGAAAATTGAAAGTATGCTGAGTGATATTAAAAGCAAATGGTAATAACAGGAGAGGATTGGTTACCCTGAGAGTAAATCAGTGTAAATGATCCAATCTGCAGAACTAGGAGGAAAAAAATATTAACAGGAAACACAGCTACTCTTGGATCCATGTGCAATATTCAATGTGTAATGAGGTTACTCAAACCCAGAAGGAAAGAAAACAATGGGAAAGAAACATTCTTGAAAGCAGTAACAATTTCCCCGCGTTTAGTGCGCTTTTTTTTTAACAGATTCAAGAAGTTTAGTAAACACCAAAGTAAATATGAAGTAGACCGCAACCAGATGGACCACAGACAAATAGAAAAGCTCAGAGTAAAGAGAAATCTTGAAAGTGTTCAGGAAAGAAATAATATACTTCATAAAAAGGACCAATTATATGAACTGCGACTGGCTTCTCATTAGAAAGTGTGGAGATCAGGAGACAGTGGAATAAAATTCTTAACATGGTGAAAGGGGAAAATAATCAATCCAGAATTTTATATCCAGAAAAAATACACCTCAAACACGAAAGTAAAATAAAAACATTGTTGAGAGAAAAGAAAGGTAAAATACAGTCAACAACAGATGTGCATTACAATAAATACTTAAGTAGTTCTTCAGGTTAAAGAGAGAGTGATAGAAGTTTTTGAAAATGTGGATCTTTAGGAAGAATGAAGACACTGGAAATGGTTAAATAGGTGGACAAATAAAAAATGTTCCTTAACTTACTTAAAAGACATACAAATGCTTGGAATAAAATTTATGACATGGAGTTTAAAAATGAAGGTGGGTAGAATATATATAATCTCTGGAATAAAGTGTAAAGCTGGCAAATGTACATATATGGTTAGAGAGCTTCTATATTTCATGTGGGTGCAAAACAGTAATTCTCAGTAACTGGAAAGATGAAGGCAGGTATGTAGTCCTTTAAAACAACTGCTTCAAGAAGCAAAACAGAAAGAATATACATAGTTAAAAAAGAAAAACATGAGCTAAAAGAGAATTCTTAAAAATATTTATTAATCTAAGACCAGGAAGAAAAAGAAGTACAAAGAAACAAAATACAGAGACAATATAAAATAAATAATAAAATAGGAGACCTACCCCAAGTCTATCAATAAATACATTAAATATTAACAGACTAAATATTAAAAAGTAGAGTTTGTCCAAATGAATTAAAAAGCCACACACAACTATTTACTTTTCACAAGATATGGACTTTAAATATACAGAGAAAATAAGTTGAAAGTAAATGGGTAAAAATATATATACAAACAATAAGCACAGGAAGGCTGGAATGAATATTTTAATATCAGACAAACTAGATTCCAGAAACTAAATATCACTCAAAACAAAAGGAGGAAACTCCATAATGAGCAAAGGCTCATTTTATGAAATGTAGAAACTACAGAGAATACCTGTCCATGATAAAAAAAATTGTAATTCAGTAAAACATCTGAAAAGTCACAAGTATATAGAACTTAACAATATACTTTTATATAATTCATGGATCAAGTAAGAAATCGCTAGGTCAGAAAAAATTTTGGGTGTGCCCTGGTGGAGCATTGGTTAGGTCAGTCGCCTCCAGAGAAGCAAGCCACACATCCCTGGGACAAGCTCCGGCCCAGGGGGAAGCAACCAGTGTGATCAACTAAAATGAAAATGAAAATAAAGATGCTTCTTCCTCCTCTCTCTTCCTGGCTGCCTGCCTACTCACCTTCACTACTGCCTGCACCCTTCCTTAAAAAAAAATTCTACGTCTTAAAAAAAGAAAAAAAATATTTTAAACAGAATCACAATGAAAATTTAACATATGAGAATTATGGAATACTGTAAAAGCAATGTATAGAAAACATTTATAAATTTAAATGCCTATATTAGAAAAGAAAGGTCTAAAATAAATTACCTAAGATTCTACCTAGAAAAAGAATGAAGTAAAACCAAGGCAGGCAGAAGGAAAGAGACGTTAAGGAGCATCAATCAATGGAATGAAAAAAAGAATTAATAAAAAACAAAAACAAAACCTGAGTATATCAACAAAGCTAGTAAATCTGTAGCTAGACTGAGAAAGAAAGAAAGAAAGAAAGAAAGAAAGAAAGAAAGAAAGAAAGAAAGAAAGAAAGAAAGAAAGAAAGAAAGAAAGAAAGAGAAAGGAGCAAATACAAGCTACTAAAGAATAAAGGGTGTGGATAACTGACAGACCCAAGAACTAGTCCTGGGCACCTAACACATACATAGGACTTGAATTAAGTGCTCTAACATACATGCAACATGCAAATTTTAATGGATTATTCTAAAATCTTGGAACAATAATTAGAATTTAGGGTAGTCTGAATAAAAGAAAGTAACAATAAGAATAAATATGGGGGGAATCTTTGTTGTGAAAAGTCACTATATGTATATATATAATGTATATACACATACACTATGATTTAATTCTACTTAATTCAGGATGAAAATATGATTCTGGCAATTAGCTTTTAATTAGTGAAACTGTAGAAAACTAACAAAAGACAAGAGAGTTAAACATTAATTTAAATTCTAACAAAACTAAGAGCTTCTTTAAAAAAACTAAATCTTAATGTAAACTAATTTCTTGATGATTTATACCACTTATTGAAAATTTTCTGCACAAAATATGCATTTATGGATTACAGATGAAATTTTGGTGAAATCATGTTTCTACTCTATATAAAAAATTAAATGTATCTGCTATTGATACACTCAAAGTTATAGAAATTAAAATTAAAAATGAAGAATTCCTCATAAATGGTGTCCTTGAACAAGGTGTTTCCTCTCGGGACATCTTTTTACGTTTTACTCTACAAAATAAGGATAACAACTATCTTTCAGGTTACCATAAGCATTAAATAATAGCACCTGAGCTGTGAGACAGCAGATGCATGATCTGAGAGAAGGCAGACACTGAACAAGAAGTACCCCGGGGATGTGCTAATCTGAATGAACGAGCACAATCTGAATCAGAAGCACATGAAACATGTCTTTCCCATACCATAGTAAATCCGGTAAAGAGCACCATTCTGATTCTGACAGGCCTTTAAAATCTTAAGGCTGACATAAGATTACTCAAATTTCAATACAGGAAGGACAGTAAATAACATTAATCTTGGCTAAAGATTCGTGTCTTCTCCACATAACCCTCAGCAGCAACATACAGGATCTTCACCAGTCGTTATTAGCAAGAAAATCATATCACCTACTATCCAAGTCTTGGAATAAGAGGAGACATTTTCAAGAGTGAAGGGGACACTGACAGAAGGACGACAGATCTACACCGACAATGTCCCAGAAAACCAGAAAATTTGATCCCTCTGTCTCCCCCCGTCATTCAAAGCTAGATACTGCAATATTAACAACTACCTGCCACCTACCCTTTGGACCTACTTTCCCAACCTCTACTCCCCACAGCATTCCCAAGTCATTGAATACACTCATTCATCTCCAAACTCACCTCATGGCCTTCCCTAACACGAGGACTCCACTGTGGAAACATGTGGAAACATCTCCAAAAATGCCCTGCTCTTTATTCACTGCTATCTTCACACAAGCAGCCAAGCCACTCTAGAATGTCTGCTCTAAATGTTGCTGGTGAGACTTGAGGAACTGTTACAGCAATAGCAGATGGATCAGGTAAGTCGCCCATGCTGTCGGCTTTAAAGAAAGTAATAACTTTTAAAATATCGCAAATGTGCAATATAAGCTCCTCCCCTCTTGCTTAATAGTTACTATTTTCCTTCACTTACTGTGGCCTCTTAATCTTGCTTATAAGCTGCAAAAAGCCAAGAAATTACTCTGGATGAAGACATGAGGGAAGCAGCAAATTCGAAACACAGGCAAAACATTATTAAAGGCTATTTTAAAAAGGACCACAAAATCAAACACACATTTAAAATAATTAAACTGCTGAAGTCTTGGTTTTCATGAGAATTACATTAAATAATCTTGAGTAAAAGTTCATTCCTAGACATATAAACAATCCCACTTACTTTATTAAGTAACTCTAGTTACATATTTGAGGCGTTTCACCAAGAAAAAAGTCACAGATTAGAATAAAGCGATTTCCTATCTTGATCAGTCAACCAAAGTCAAAGAAACTATACTAAAATGTAAGATGTTATTTGTCCCTCATTCCTTAAATAAATACCTTTCTGATAAATCACTCTAGAAGCCTCTAGAGTACCAAAGTCAATATGGAGATATATTGGAAGTAAAGAAACGTTTGATAAAAAATGTGACACTCTAGAACACACAATATATAAGCAATAAATGGACAGCAAGATGTCCTATTATACCAGATAAATGCTTTCAATATCTACAGAATAGGAAGAATCACCATAACATCCCTACATAAAATGAATTACTGCCCTCAAAAGACAATTTGTCAAGGTTCTTAATTGGCTAATCAGTTCTAAACACATGTAATCAAAACAAATATCCCAATATTTTATCTTTCAATACAAATAACTATAATACTTCAAAGAGTCTCTTAAGTAGAATTCTATAAAGACTATATTTACAATAAAACTGTAATTAAAAATTCAAATGAAAAATTGAATAAACAAGCCAACATGCATTCCACGTCAGGATGAGACTTTAAAGATGGACATCTAATTCCACCCTTATCAAACTGTAACAACAGGGGAAATTTTAAAAGGACCTACAAACACTGCAGAAAAGAGGCACACTTTGAAAAGGGAAGTATCCATCGGTGCGTGTTCATGAGAGAAAACCAGGTGCTAAAGTTCAAAGAATCTAAAAACACAGGGAGCCTTCTGCATATGAGTCCTCATTTGTTAAAGAAACTCCACCTCTGTATTAATCCTGCAAGTTATCACGAACAACAACAAAAAGATCCAACAATCATACAAAGCAACTTTAGGTCCACACCTGAAAGCTGGATGCAAACTCTTCAGGGGTGCCCCGCCCCCCACACACTTCAGGTAGAGATGCCTATAACACTCCAACTCTAATTAAATGTAACATACAAGAGACACAGATGTGAGTGATAAAAATATCCAAGAGAAACAAAGTAGATGGGGTCAGAAAAAAAATTAGTGAAAGAGGAGGAAGACACTGAACATGCAATCCAACTGAGGCGCCAGAGAAGAAACAAAATAACAGAACATCACAACCATAATCTAAAGACACGGGAACTAAAAGAATCTACATGCAACAAGGATATATAGTGCCTCAATCCTAGGTCCCACGAGAAGAGACAAAACGAAGGAACAGATTAAACAAAACCAACCGTTGAGCACTGGCAACAGAACTGAAGTCATCAGTGGAGAAGGGAACAGGGGAGGGGCAGTGGAGGTGGGTCCAATGGACAGAGGTGAAGAACGCTTGGTAATTTGGTGGTAGGCAGCGTGCGCTGACATATATTTGAGAAATGGGGAACCTGCATGTAATGGTTTATATTAATTTGCAAAGCAAAACTACCTCAGTAAATATTAAAAGGTTTAAAAAAAGATACTGTGGGAAACATTAATATAGTCAACTCTGAGATACAGCCTGATGAAATTACTGACCACCAACAATGAAGGAAAAAGAATACCATGACCAAATCACTAACAAAAAAAAAGGAAGTCAAGTTGGCGTGAGGGTGCTCAACTGCAAGACGCACAGCAAGCAAGACCTGTGAGGAGGAGATCGGGAAACAGTGCCACACCTCATCGAGCTGTCTCTGAACTGTGGCAGCTATAGAAAAAGGTGACAAAAGTGCCAGACTCTACTGAGTCAAGGACATACTGCAATTCTTAGGTTAGTACTAAGAGTACAATTAATAATGTAACTAACAAGCTAACTGAGAAGAAAATGAAATAAGAAAAGTAGCAAAAGGAAAAAATGGATTGGACAAATAAAAAACAGAATAAGATGGCAAACTTAGATTCAAATAAATCAATGCGCTTTAAATAGAATACAATTAAAAGAAAAATGCTGTTAGACTGAAAAAAAGCAAACTATGTACAGCCTTCAAAATGAACACCTACAATGAAAAAAACAAAGGTTGAAAGTACTAGGATGAGAAAGAGACCATGAAGCACTAACAAATTAAAAAGGAGGAAAAATCACCATCAAAGTAGACTTCCAAGTAAAAACTGTCTAGATAGGAAGACATTACATGTTTATAATAAGATCCCTCCAAAAAGAATATAAAGCAATTCTGAATCTGCATGAACCTAATAACAGAGCCTCAAAGCATGGAAAATGGAAGCCGACAAAACTTAAGAGAAATCTACAGTCAGGATTTGTCTGTGAGCTCTCTCAGTAACTGACAAAATAAGCAAGTTTCCAAAGGGAAAAGGAATGTATAGAAGATATGAACAAATGGTTAAAGCCACATTTTTAACTATACCTCCAAACTGTACAATATTCAGTCTTATCCAATGTAACTTTGAGATCTTTAATACTTCCAGTGGGATCCCCTAGATATTGTTCTACTCCATCAATCTCTGCTATATAAGTATGTGAGGTGAAATTCCATATGACAAGGGAAAATACACTGGAAAGCAAGAGAAATTCTGAATATCAGAGAGGCAGAGAAGCAGTGTTTCACCAGCGAGAAAGAACACTTTGTACATAAGGCACTGACAGAGTCAAATGTCAACACTGGAGCTAAACTAGCCATAGAGCAGGAAGGTACTCTGGACACTAACAAAACTTAAAATTATATTGGCAAAACACTACTTACTACCTGATGAAGTTAAATCACAGCTTAATGAGGCTTTATTATGCTAATTGTTTTAATAAATACCTCGGAAGGTGAATGAAAGAAATCTCTTTGGAAAACAGGATGAAGGCTTTTCAAAAAAATAAAATAAAATAAAATAAAGATGGAACTACCATTCAATTCAGTAATCCCACTTCTAGGAATATACTCAGAGAATAAAAATCTCTAATCAGAAAAAATATCTGCATCCCTGTGTTCGTAACAGCACAGTTCACAATGGCCAAAACATGCAAACAACCTAGATGTCCATCAACAGATGACTGAACAGCAAAGCTGTGACACACACACACACACACACACACACACACACACACACACACACACACATACTCGCTCACTCAATGGAATTCTATACGGCTATTAAAAAAGATGAAATCGTGCCTTTTGCAACAATCTGGATGGAACTGAATCAGGATTGTTTTAAGTGAAATAAGTCAGAACGAAAAGTGCAAAATGGTTTCACTCATATGTAGAATATAAAGAACAGACAATTCCCAACGAAATTCACGGATGTTACCTGCGGGGTGGGACGAGGAGAGGGAAGGAAAGAGGGAACAAGGTAAAAGACACTAGAACTCTGGTGGCGGGTTGTGGTGTGAAATGCATACAAACTGAGATGTGATTTCAATACCCTAAAATGAATATAGCAATCTAAACAAAATATATAATAAAATTATTTTAAAATAACAAAAATTTCCATTCCAAAGCCTTATTTGGAACTTCATTTCTAGGTCTGTTATTTGAAACTCAAAATAAAAATCATGCTTTTCAATCCAATCCACAAAAGCCTACTTAAAGGAACATTATTTCAAACACAAACATCTTACAGCTTTGGTCACCACTGAAGTATTTTGACTGAGCTATCAGAATTCAAATCTGGTAAATAAAAATCAAAACAAACCTCTCATTTGTTAACCATGAGAATTAAGGCTTTAAAATATGCATAATAAAGTTTGTTGGATTTCTCTCTTAATTTTCCAGAGTATTTAAACATACAGCTGTTATTGTCACCTCCTTTAGGCATTTTGGTGGGTTCTCTTCTTGCTTTGAGGTAAGTGGGATTAGGGTTTAGGGAGGTTTTTTGTGGCTCTGCCTTTGAGAAAACTGAACTCTGAAAAGTTCAGAGGTCAAGAGCCAAGGTGCCACAGAGCTGAAATCTGAATATGGGGTTGTCTCCATCCTTTCAACTACAGCACACTACCACCAAGATCTGATTGCAGTATCACTTTCAAATAAACTCTACAACATGGAAAATACCTACAGATTCATTTATGAAGTATGATCAAAGGATTTACTCCTACCTTATTATAGGTAGATCTAGTCAACTAAATACCTTGGAATTCTTAGCATGCCAGTCTTCACAAATTCCCCATCATCATCTCTAGTCCCCCCATTTTAAAAAAGATATTGAAAGGTAGAATTGGTAAAAGGGGAAAAATGCAAATGATAAAGAAATGCAGAATGCCAGTGCCTCCCCCTTAAAAAAAAGCATATAACCCACCCACTATGCCAAAGGTTAAGCCATTTAGTCAAGTTCAAAGATCTTCAAAGACTTCTTAGATCCAGATAAGCCCATATGTTACCAAAATTCTGTGAAAAAGCTATTACTTTCCAATCTGCTTCTCATGTTTAAGATACAGAGCACACAGACGCTTAGCCTCCCTCATCAGTCTTCCTACATTTTCACACCAGATAATCAAGGGTCACCGATCACTTTCCTATCTCAAAATCCTAGAAATGTCTTTATTCCATCAGTGCCTGGTTCACTTGTTAAATCTGAATGTAACCGTAAAAGACCATTCAGTTACTGTACAATAAGTGTTAATTTGCTAATTTCTTCACAGGTAATCAATTAAAATGTAAAATATTGGATAAAATTAGTTGCACTAAATTTAACAGCTGCTCCATAAGCATAATTAGTTTCACAAGGGCCATATGTATTCTGAGGAGAGACAGAGTTGAAACAAATAGACAGATTTTAAACAAGTATGAGGAAATCTGCATTTAATTAGCAGGTGGGCACTACAACTGCATAACGTTTTTATACATTTATATTTATGAAGTGACGGAAGATCTAAAGGCTTTTTAAAATGGCGTTTATTGTTTGAATGGGAACTGTTTTGCTGCATGCTAAAGTGATTTAAATCCTTATAGCTCTGCTTTGAAAAAAATCATAAATGGTGAAAGAAAACATGTGGAAAACTGTAAAACTAGAAAGAATTTGCGACAAAAAACAGATACACATACCATAACTAAAAGGAAACTACACTTAATTAAATGTACACTACATCTGGAATATCAGCCTAATAAAACGTGAAACTATTAATTTTCATTGTTCTAAAGGAAATGAGGTCAGTGTCATTTAATAATTCCTCCAATCACCCTGGACTGGCTCACTGGACCGTGCGCTCTGGATGCCATCTAATCTTAAAATGCGACGTGCTTTACAATATCCTTAAGTTAAACTTTTTACATAAAGCCATTCAAATTACAAAGGAGCAAAAGAATAAAATCAGCAAATGAAATTATTTAGCAGCTGGTAGCTACCAGCATTGTATGTTAAGACTTACGACTTCTGCCAGAGGTTTCACATGGATGCCCGTAAAAGCATAAGAGCACACGTGGTGTGGTGTGTTCTTATTAGCACAAAAAACCATCACTTTAAATATAAAAGTGGAAGACATAATTTTAAAAAGTCAAGTGAAGCTTCCTTGATGAATAATTTCATTACTTTAATGCTTAAATCTAAAAAAGACGAATTTTTTCAAAGGCAAAATGTCTTAAAAACTCTTAATTAACACAGCAACAAATATTTCTAAGACTAGATGAAATTTTTCCTAATTAAAATAACAAAGAGAATTCTTGCGCTGTCTTGTGTGTGAGACACTGGGAGAGGAGAGAGCTTGTCGACTTAAGTAAACTAAGCAAATTAACTAAAATTTTACTATTTCTCACTGATTTAAATAATCTGTCATTCCACATAGGTACCAAAAGCGCTAAACTTCTAAATTTATTTAAATAAGGTCCATACATGCCTCACAGCATATTTTAAACTATTGCAAATGAATTTTGATTTCCACATTCTATTTTTGAAATAAGTATCAACTTCATAAACAGCCTACTTCATAAAACTTAAGTTACACATAAAAATGCTTAAGTGTTCTTGTGATTCTTGCATGAAAAAAATCTAACAAATATTATTATAAAATTAAACTCTCATAGCTTATGTGATTAAAATTAAACCTTAATAATAACTACTTCATACTCAAATAAAACAAAAAACACAGATGACTGTACCCAAAATTAAAAACGATTATATTAAAATTTCCTTTAAAGGATTCCTTTCTTAGTCACAAGTGATAAAGACTTTTTAAAATGAAAACCTTAATACTTAACTTTATAGAAAATTACATGATGGTAAAACCGGAAGAAAAATTTAAGTTTAGTTTTAAGTTACTAATAAAAACATTTTAAAATTATTTTTGAAACTCTGAAGTAACTTGCTACAAAACTTCATTACTGCACACACGTAAAACAGAACTTAAATAGACAGACTGGCCACTTACAGACTCTGCTGACTTTATGTAAGAGATTCAATTTCCTTGCACAATTCCAATGGACAGTGAAGACTTGTAATCTGGTAGTGGGTGTGATGTGTTCTTACATATTGATGAATCGTGAACCTACACATCCAAACTTAGATTACTTTATAGATTAAAGTCACTGCATAAAAACTTTTTCTTATTTTCAATTCTCTTGTTTTTGCTGCCTTTCCAAATCTATGAACAAGTTCTAGATTGCTTATGAGTATATTTTAATTGCCCAACAAAGGGTTTAATGGCAGTAAAAGACTCAGAGATGTCTAGAATTGAAACATCTCAATCTACACCACTTTTCATTAAAAAAATCAGGTACAGCCAATATTACACACTATATTATATTGCATAATAATATATTGTTTATATTATGTTATAGTGTACCTACAGCATTATATTGCAGCACAGTATAGTATAAGGCACTGTATAATTTATACTATACGGTATGTTATTCTATTACACGACATGCACTCTAATATACTGTGCTAGAGTGCATCACGCCATACTGCACTGGACTGTATTATGCTATAATGCACATTACAACATATTGTGTTATAACGTACTGTATGGAATTGTATGCTCGGGTACAAGAAAACAGTATATTTGATGTATGGCTAGTTTATTTTTTGATTTGGTGGGAATACTTTAAAATTAATCTCAGTGTAGTGTGTTTTTCCCATAAACCCTAAAATAGGAATCAGAGGAGATTTTTAAAGAGAGGAAGCCTACTCTTGAAGGTCTTATTCCAAGACACAAGAAGAAATAAGTGTAAGGTAGAAATGTATATGAATATCTTAAATAGTTACTTGAAAATTCAGAAGGCATATTTTTTCCAGGTTTTTCCCAGGTTCTTTACCCTTCCTGTTCCTAGAGTGATTTGATAAAGGCATTAAAAATTCAAGTTCAAGATGCAGCATGAATAATTAACTGTACGCTATTGGAAATAGCATCAACAAGTAAAGAAAATGGGACCCCACACCTCAACAGCACCCAGCATGTATAGATTTTTATCAACAGTAAGATCAAAAAGGGAAACTTCAGGCTCATAGCCAAACTTTAAAAATTATCTTTTTAATTTTATATAACTCTCTTTCCCCCTAAGATCTTTCAGGAAAATGGTTTCAATATATAATAGTATCTATTTTCAGCAGATATTTTCCTTTTTAAATAAAAACAGTGACAAACATAACTTCTTAACTAAATCAACAAAATGACAAATAGCCCATACATTCACTAGAAGATTCTTTTACACAGACGATTCAAAAGTACTTTTTTTTAACCCATCGTTTATTTCTTTTTCAACAGTGATTAGGGAAGAAGAGGTTGCATATTTTTAAGAATAAACTTATCCTTTTATTTTAACCTGGTTTTGAAAAAAGATATTAAAACTCTGTGTTTATCCTCTTGAAAAGAGCAAGATAATAAAAACCAGTTAATTCTCTGAAAAGTATTTAAAAGTTCTCAAATTATCACCCACATTGCAAATCCCATTACCTGGCAAAAATATAACATCTAAACTATGTGAAGAACTTTTAAAACACAACAGTAAAAAAACGTTCAAACTTCATCAGTTAAAAAAAAAACAAACACCAATTTAATTAGACAATGGTCAAAAATCATCAACAGAAATTTTATCAAAGAAGGTAGACCGACAACAAATGAGCATATGAAAAGACACTTAATATCATCAGTCATTAGGGAAATACAAATTAAAACCGTAATCACTATGCAGCTATCAGAATGCAAAGCTGGTGAGAACACAGACACTGGATGGCTCAGACAGTCTTCGTGGGAACTGGATCAGCGCGCGAGACTGGAAAATCTTGGCGGTTTTTTACAAAACAAAAACTACCATACGCAGCCCTTGTAGGCCATTCCCACGGAAATGAAAATTCATGCTCATGAAAAAAAAAAATCTACGCCTGAATTATCGTAGCAACTTTTTCATAACAGGCCGAACCTGAAAACAACGCAGACATGCTTCACGGAGAGGTGAAAAGTCAACAACTGAGGTCCTCCCATGCGGTGGAACACGGCTCAGCAAGAAAGAGAACAAATGATGGTAGTGATACATGCAGGACCTTAGGTAAGTCTCTAGGGAATTGTGCTGCCAACCCCAAAGGCTCCAGACTCTGCGATCCCATTTATATAGCAACATTCTTAAATGGAAAAAACTACAAGAAAAAAATAAGACTGTTTTCCGTGGGTGAATAATGGGGTTCAAATAAAAGAGGAAAAGGTGGATGTGCCTGAAGCAGAGCGAGAAAAGGGAGTCTTCTGATGATACAATAGCTTTCCAGCCTGACTGTATCAATGTCAATATTCTCCTTGTGACGTTGTATACTACAGTTATGTAAGATAGTATCACTGAGGAAACTGGGAAAAAAATGATACTTTGGATCTCTCTGTTATTTCTTATACCTACATGGAATCATATTTATCTCAAAAAATTTTTTCAATTAAAAACACACTTTTTTGGAAGTACTAGACAATGATAGATAAAACAATAAGAGACATAAGAAACAGAGATAAATACATCTCTATTTGTAGACATTATACTTGGAATACCCTAGAGATGAAATAATTAACTCAAACTAATTTTTTTAATTTAAAAAACTAAGTTTTTAAAGAATTCATAAAGGTAACAGCTCAATTCAAATGAATCTAATTTAAAAATAAAAAATTTAAAAACAATGAAATTCAAGTTAGGAGAAGGAAGGAAATAACAAAGGTAGGACAGAAATAAATGCCATAGAAACTAAAAGGACAACATAAAAAGAGCAACAAAACTAAGAGTTAATTATTTTGAAAGATAAATTGATAAAAACTATAGCTAGAATCACCAAGAAAAAAGAACGGAGAAAGAAGAAATCAGAAATAAGAGAAATATTACAATTGATACCACAGAATTACAGAGATTACTATGAACATCTACTTGTCATTAAATGGAACAATCTAGAAGTAAAAGAAAAAGATAAATTCCTAGAAACATACACCTACCAAAACTGAATCATTAAGAAATAGTAAATCTGAACAGACCAATTACTAGTAAGGAGACTGAACCAGTCATCAAAAACTTTCCAATAAAAAAAATCCAGGCCCACATGGCTTCACTGGTGAGTTCTACCAAACATTTAAAGAATTATACCAATGATTCTCAAACTCTTCCAAAAAATACAAGAGGAAAGAACACTTTCAATTCATTTTATGAGGCCAGCATCACCCTGACACCAAAACCAGACAAGGATACCATAAAGAACTGTAAACCACCATCCCTGATAAACACAGCTGCAAAAATACCCCCAAAATTAGCAGACCAAATTCAATAATACATTAAAAGATTCGGACACTACAATCAATGGAATTAATTCTAGGAATCCAAAGTGGTTCACTTCCACAAATCAATCAACATAATAATGACATTAACAAAACCAAAGATAAAATCATGCAATTATCTCAATAGATGCGAACAAAACATTTAACAAAATCCATCATCCATTTATGACACAAACTTTGAACAAAGTGGATATAGAAGGAAATATCTCACCATAATAAAGGCATAAGCTCACATTTAATATCCTATTCAACAGTAAAAGGCTGAAAGCTTTCCTGTAAGATTAGGAATAAGACAAGGATACCCATTCTTGTCAGTTTTATTCAACATATTATTGGAAATCCTAGTCAGAGCAATTAGGTGAGAAAAAAGAAATGGTATCCAATTATAAAGGAAGAAGTAAAACATTTCCTATCTGTAAGTGATAAATATGTAGAAAATTCTAAGACTCCACCAAAAAACTTAGAACTAATAAACTCATTAAAACTGCAGGATACAAAATCAATGTATAAAGATCTGCTGCATTTATATACACAAACAACAAATTACCAGAAAGAGAATTGGGAGAACATTTCTATTTACAATTGCATAAAAAAGAATAAAATAATTAGAATTTAACCAAGAAGGTGAAAGATCCATACAGTGAAAACTAGAAGACAGTGATAAGAGAAACTGAAGAAGCAATAATACTCATAAGTTTTAATATTGATAAAAATTTCCATATCCAAAGCAATCTACAGATTCAGTGCAATCTCGTATGAAAATTCCAATAGTATTTTTCACAGAAATAGAAAGGATAATCACAAAATTTGTATGATATCATGAAAGACTTCAAAGAGTCAAAGCAATCTTGAGTAAGAACAAAGCTGGAGGCATCACACGCACTAATTTCAAACTGTATCATAAAGCTATTATCATCAAAACAACATGGTATCGATACAAAAAGGTACATCAATGAAACAGAACAGAGAGATCAGAAATAAATCCATGCATATACAGTCAATCGATTTATGAGAAAGGAGCCAAGAATATACAACAGCGAAAGGACAGTCTCTTCAAGAAATAGTTCTGGAAAAACTGAACAGCCACTTGCAAAATCATGAAACTGGACACTTACCTTATACATATACAAAAACTTAATGCAAAATAGATTAAATACGTGAGATATAAGACCTGAAACCACAAAACTCCTGAAAACAAAACCATTAGAAATAGGCTCCTTGACACCAAGTTTAGTGTTCATTGTTTTTTATCTTATTCTAAAAGGAAAGAGAACCAAAAATCAACAAGTAGGACTCACTTAAACTAAAAAGCTTATGCGCAGCAAAGTAAATAATTAAATTAAAAGGTAAAGGATCTAGTTCTGTTAAACCCTTTTAAGTTCACCTCTTCCCCACAGAACAACCAAAAAAACAACCGCTTGGCAACTACAATCTTTGAAATGAAACAGGATTGACAGCTCCACAGAGAGGGGGCACACATCCATCAAAAGTAGGTGAAGCTGATCCTTCTTGATACCCACCCCCTGTTTGAAAACTCCAGGTCACAGAGAGAGAGCAGCAAAACTGACAGTCTCCTGGAGCTAAAGGGCTTTTTCCCACTGCGAGCACTTCCACATCTGGAAACCGGCTTTCAGTCACTGAAGAGGGTGGAGAGACTTCTTCCTCACTGTGCTAGAACTGGAGGCCATCACTGTGGGAAAGGCCCCACCCTCTCTTCCACCAGCAGGGCGTACAAAACTGCTGGCACTTCCCTGCTGCCTTCCTGCAGGAAGACAGAGGCGGACAGCCAGGCTGACAGTGCCCACGTGACAGGTGGCTGCTCGCCAGCGAGAAGCAGTCGGTTCTACCTCTCAGTGGTAGATAATCGGGTAGGTAACTAATCTGAAGCAACTAGAAGGGCTCCATCAAAATGGCAGCTCCCACCACTGGCTACCACAGCTAAACAGCGAAATTCCACTCCATGTGTCAGGGCTTGCTTTCTTATCCCTCTGCTGGGAGGGCCGCTCCTCTGAAGGATGGAGGGGCTTTCGCAGGAAGCGTTCTCCCTGGGAACAGTCTCCAGCTCGCTCTCCCCAGGCGCCCCGGGACAGCGATCTGCTGGCAGACCAGGCCCACAACTTTTGGGCCTCCTTTCTCGGGCTGTTGTTCATGCCTGTGGCTCTGAGGAAGACCTCTGCATTCCCTATCCCAGCTCCAACCCTGTGGATTGGACTCTCAGGCCTCAACACAAAGCTCACCCTAAAGCTTGCACAAATCAGATGAGGGTTGAGATCGCACAACATAAACTAAAGGAATTAGAGCTGCCCAGACTAACCCCCAGGTCTAGTCTATGCAACTTGAAAGCCTAAAGCAAGGCCTTTACATCAGGAAAACCTAACCCATAGACATAAAAAAAGAATGCCAAATGATTCAAAGAGACAGAGGAATATATGCAAAATAATGAACCAAAGAAAACCCAGGGGAAAACATGAATGCAGCAGACTTAAGTAAACTACCCAGTGAAGACTTTAAAGTAACAGTCTTAATGATACTCACTGAAATCAGGAAAAAATGGAGGGACAAAAAGAGAACTAGAATAAAGAGAGAGAAAATATGAGGCTGTTGCAAACAGAATTCATGGAGCTAAAGAATACAAACCCAACTTTCTGCTGCATTCAGGAGATTCATCTATATTCTAAAGATAAACATAGGCTCAAAGTTAATGACTGGAAGACAATCCTACAGGCAAATGGTAATCCAAAAATGGCAGGGACAGTCCTGCTTATAACAGACAAAATAGAATTTTGACTGAAGAAGATATTAAAGACAGGGTGGACATTGTGTAATAAATAATAAAGGGGGTCAATTCAGCAAGATGTAACTTATTAAAATATATGCATCAAATGAAAGAGCATCAAAATACATAACCCAAAAGGAAAGACTTTTAAAATTAAATGGATAATATGTGTGGGTTAGTCAAACACTTATAATTAAAAAATGTCAACGACAACAAAAAAGTCACATCCAAAGCAAGCTGAAAATATTTCATGATAATTTGATGGTTATTTTAAGTTTTATCCAACCTTCTTTTTGTCCCTACAAAAAACATGGGAAGAAGGAAGAGAAAGACACTATCTTGTTGGATCTTGAGTATTTTAAGTTGGACACAAAATTAAAACTTGTAAACGATTTGTTAAGTAATTGACCTTTCCTGAAAATTCACGAATACAGTAACTAAAAATACCTTTGGTTTTATTAATAATTATTCTATTAAAGGCAGTTATTCTGGGCCTTTCCGCCGCCGCAGCCACTGCCGAGAAGCAGCCCTGCTCTGCTTTACCCCAAGGCCATCGGCCTCAAGGGCTGCAAGGTAACGGAGAACGTGAGCCAGCCGAGGCAGGGTCGCCCGCAGGCGCCTTACCAAGGACCCCGGTTCGGGACACGATCCCAGGACCCGGGAGGCGTGCGGCTTCGCCCGCTAGGCGCCATGGAGCCGCTGAAGGTTTCCAAGGACAAGCGGGCCCTCAAGTTCATCCAGAAGAGGGTGGGGACACACATCCGAGCCGAGAGGAAGCCAGAGGAGTTGAGGAACGTCCCAGTCCTGGCTTGCTGTGAGAAGGGTGCCCGCCAAGAAGGGCTGAGGGCCATTCTGTGCAGAATGAAGTCTTTCTTTGCAGAAAAACAAAAACAAAAACAACAAAAAAGGACTGATTCTATATGAACTCTGAGGAGCTCTTGTCTTACTCATCTTTGTTGCTACTGTAGGACTTCATGTGTCTCATGGGAAATGCTCACTCGTTTTTACTAAATTTGTATATTCAAGTATAGGAAACCTAAATAATCTGAAATATTTATTATTATTGTTTTATAGTATTATATTTTACAAGGAATATGAGTAAAACTTGCTATGGAGAATACGTAATTTCATTGTAAGTAATGCAAGAATAATTTGAAGTAAAAGATCTATTTGAAGTTTTTAATGAAAAGTTAACCTACTTAATGGGAGAAAAGTATTTCAAATCATATAAAAAAGTTAATATAAATATGTAAAGAATTAATACAACTTATTAGTAAAAAAAATTTGATTAAAATATGGGCAGAAGATTTGTATAGACATTTTGCCAAAGAACACATAGAGATGGCTAAGAGGTACATGAAAATATGTAATAATTAATTAGGGAAATGCAAATAAAAACCACAGTGAGATATCACCTCACACCTATTAAAATTACTATTATCAAAAAGACATGAGATAGAGGATACGGAGAAAGGAAATCATTGAGTAGTTAATGGGAATAAAAAGAAAATGAAAACACTGACTCAGAAGTTATTTTCACCCTTCACGTTCATTGATGCATTATTTACAGTTGTGAAGAAAAGGAAAAATTACATGTCCATTGATGGGTAAATGGAAAAAAGAAGTAATATATATGTAAATTGAAATATTATTCAGTCATAAATAAGAAGGAAATCTAGTCACTTGCAGCAATATACATGAACCTTGATGGATTATGCTAATAGACACAAATACTACATGATTTTACATATAAGTAGAATCTAAAACATTTTTTAAAAACAATACAAACAAGAAAATAGATTAATGAGTACCACACAGAAGGAGGGTTGGGTAAGTAGATTAAATGGCTAAAAAGGATTAAGAGGTACAAACCTCCACTTACAAAATAAATAAGTCAAGGAGAGGTAATACACGGCTGGGGACAATAATTAATAATGTGGTATTATGAATTAAAAGTTGCTAAGAAAAGGTCAGGATCATTTTGCAATAAATACAAATATGACATCATTATGCTGC
Organism: Solenodon paradoxus; assembly: GCA_004363575.1. Classification (NCBI taxonomy): domain Eukaryota; kingdom Metazoa; phylum Chordata; class Mammalia; order Eulipotyphla; family Solenodontidae; genus Solenodon; species Solenodon paradoxus. The sequence goes on from RJWH01002281.1 coordinate 192,926, forward strand.
ACATCTGAAACTAAAGTTGTGTATCAATTCAGTTTAATAAAAACCACTACAAATCACAGAGAAACTGAGCAGCTAAAAAAAAAAAAGACGAGATTTACACAATTCACAAAACGGAATATTCAAATGGTTGATGAATACACGAAAACATGCTCGACTTCATTAGCCAAAAAAGAAATGAAACTAAAACCCCTGAAAATACTACTACACATCCACCAAAACTGCTAAGTTAAAGTAAGTAATAATATGAAAGGCTGGTTGGAATGTGAGATATAGAGGACTTTCACCCACCACTACTGGGAATTTAAATGCATAAACCACTTTGGAAAACAGTCTGGCATTAAGTTAAAAATATGCACAATTTATTACTCAGCAAGTTCACTCCTAAGTACAAAACGAAAGGAAAGGAGGCAGCTAGACAAACAAGACATGCACAAAATGCTTTTGTATCATTTTTGAAATAACTAATATGGACACATCCCAGTTGCTTTACTTTATCAGTAAAGTTAATACAGATATATTTATATTATGGAATAATGCAATGATCTACAGCTATATGAAACAACATAAACTGAATTCAAACAGTACTGAGAAAAAGCCAGTATAAAAGGTTATACACTGAGGAGTGCACATTATACAAAAGTTCAAAAACAGACAAAACTGGTGAGTCTGGTGGCCTAACGGTTTACTTTACCAGATGTAATCCACGTAGATCCCAAGGACTCAGGTTCAAGACCCTGGGGTCAGAGGAAAAACCAGGATGAACAACAGATAAAATAAAATCCTCTCGCTTCCTGCCTGCCTTCCTACTCACTTCCATTCCTGCCTGCACCTTTCCTTTAAAAAATAAAAACAACTAAACAGGTCAAAGTAATCTGGATTTAGAAGAAGACTGGCTGTTGGGACAGCATCTATATATCTGAGGAACTGGAAGATAGTGATCATCATGAGGGAGTATGTGCAAGTATTTCTAATATTTTATTTCTTGATCTCAGCAGTGTATAAACAGGTACCTCCTTCTGTAATAACTCACTGGGTTGAACCCTTAAGACTTCTGCATTTTTACCCATTATCTGATATGAATAAAAATCTTTAAATAAATAGACTTCCTCCAAATTAATTATTGATTTAAGACTTACCTCTATGGAATATTTTCCTAGTTACTGGGATCAGCTTAATTTTCAGAGCTGAACTAATTAAAAATTAAATCAAGCATTCGTTAAGCCCCGATCAAAATGCCAAACATTAAAATAGGTCTTGACGTTGTTACAATGCCAACAGTGAGATAAAAGTACTCTTGCACATTCCTATCTTTTGTCTCTTTTTTAATGACTTCATTGAGAAATAACATCATATACCTGAGGAATGGGGAACCCATACATAGGAATTTATTTTAATGTGTAGAATATGTTACTACAATAAAAATGAAAAAAAATTTAAAGGTAGAGTTATACATTCTTTTGTCTCTTTCTAAGTAACTTTGAGAAATACCTGACAAATTGTAATACTCACCCATTGTATGTGCACAAGTCAGTGACTCTTAATAAACCTACCATGCTATGCAGCCACCACTACAAATCAGTTTTAGAACATTTTCATCCTCCCAAAAGATCCTTTAAACTCATTTACTATTAATCCACATCCCCACCCAACCTTAGGCAATCTCTCATCTATGTCGTCTTCATAGATTTTTCTTTTCTGACTATTTTACATACATGGAACCATATAGTATGTGATCTCTTTATCTGGTTTCTTTCACTTAGCATAATGTCTTAAAGGTCACCCAAGTCACAGCATGCATCAGAAGCGTGTATTCCATTTTACTGTGAAAAAATAGTCCACTGCACAAACACAATACATACATACGCGTATATACATACACACATACATATACCATATTTTTTGTACATTCTTAAATTGGTGGGCATTTGTTTTGTTTCCACCTTTACGCTGCTAAAAATAATGCTGCTGAGAACATTTGTGTGCAAATCTTTGTGTGGATTACAAGTTTTATTTCTCTAGGGTAGACCCCTAAGAGTGGAATTGCTAACATGTGGTCAATTGATGTTTAACTTTATTGGTTAAATTTTAATATATATTCAGTAATATAGATATAGAAATAAAATCTGAGTAGGAAGCAAACAAGGTGGTCAGGAAAGTTTCATAGAGAATGTAAGACTTGAGGTTAACCTTAAAATTCCAGTAAGATTTGGATATTGATAATAAATATATGGGCTTTTATCAAAAGTAATTATCATTTCATGGTGGTGAACTTCATAGATGCAGGTGTGGATTTACTATGATGCACAGTTGTTAACCTATCTAATGTTATGATGGTACTCCCTCAAGAAAATTAATTAATAAAAAGTAGGCAAATACTACTAAAATCATTTCAAATCAATGCTTAATGAAAAGCATGCATCTACTTTGCTGAAGCACCACATTCTGTATAGCTAGAAAAATTCCAAAGACATGAAGGATTAAAGAGGAAATAATCTATATGCTCCATCCCCATCTACTACATATATTTATTTGAATGTTAAGCTCTAAGAGTTAAAATAATGAATTAAGAAAAAAGACTACTAATGATTTCTAACATAAAAAATAGATTAAATAACCTACATGATGATGACCTTTGAATAACCATTTGATTTTAGGAGCTTCTCTAAGTTCCAAAAACATATTCCCTGGATTAAAAGGTATGTAAGCATATGCTAACTAACTTTCTAACCAAGAGTGGTCAACTAAACCGAACACACTAACTGATTAAGTTTGGAGAAGAGATGCAACAGGAAACAAACCAATGCATATCTGACTGGTAACGTACAATCAATACACACCAAAAAGATAAATATTTCATTCAACATCAAGCGTCTTCACGAAGACACGCCCAGGTGGTACACCTGTGTAGCTTAGAAGCTAAGGTGCAGGCCATGGAAAGCCCAAGGACCATCACCTGGGGTCGAAGGAAAGGGAAAAATACATGTAGGTATAATTTTCTTTGAGTTTATTCTGCTTGGGATTCAATAAGTTTCTTAATTCTAAAAATATATCTTTTACCAAATTTGAGGAATTTTTGGCCCTTATTTCTGCATACATGATTTCTATCAGATGATCTCTCTTTTCTCATCCCAGGCCAATAATTATAGGCATGTTCGAGGTTTTGTTATTATTCCATATGTTCCTGAGTTCTCACTCATTTTTTCTATTTTGCTCATTATTCTTAAGCTTGAATATTTACCTGTCTTCAAGTTCACTGACTCTTTTCTCTATTATCTCCATTCTAATACTGAGCCCAATCTGTAAGTTTCTTCTTTCAGATATTGTCTGTCTCAATTCTAAAATTTCCATTTGATTCTTTTATAGTTTCTAATTTCTCTAATGTAAGTTCTCTCTATTCATTTCAAAAAGATTTAAGTTTGCCTCACAGTTCATTGCTAAAATAGCTTTGACTTTAATTCCAACACTTATTTCATTTTGGAACTGGCATCTGTTGCTTGTCTTTTCCCTGATACACTGATGGCATTTTTTCTGGTTCCTTGTACCATGAGTATTTTTGGTTTGTATCTGGATATTTTGAATATTATGTTGTAAGACTGCAGAATGTTGTTTTATTGCTTTAGTAAGTAACAAAGCTTGTTAGGTTTAGATCAAAAACTCTGCGTCACTTTCTGTGGGGTGTGGTCCAAAGTCAGTTGTTTAATTTCAAAGTGTTTGTTCTGTGGCTTCAAGTCTCTACTCATGCACAGCTCAGAGGTGAGCCCAGGCTATACTGATCATATCAGGTAAGAGGGTATCTCCAGTTCCCTGGGATTACCGCATATCCTCCAGGTCCCCAGGAGCTCTGTTTGCCAGTTGTCGGGTAAAAAAGATGGAGTTTTTCCTTGTACTTTTTAGTTGCTGTGCCTCCATCATGCAGTTGCAGATAAATGGATGTGAAAAAATGAAGGCTTCCCTCTCCAGTTTCTGGCTTACAAGGTCTCCTTTCCTTCATCTAGTCAGAAATCTAATTTTTCTGAGTTTTGCTGTCCCTGCCCACTAAGCAATTCTGCAAAGGGGACTTCCCAGGATCAAATCTGGAACAGTAAGGAGGAAATAAGAAGGCACATATGGATCAGTTCTTCAACTTTGACTAGTCTCAATCTATCTGCTCCTATTTTCAAGCCTTAAAGTAGTTGTTTGCAGCATTTGGTCCAGAGTTTTTAGTTGTCATCAGTGGGAGAGATAAGCGAAGTAATATATAATGTATATAATAAGACTTAAAATTTTAAAGAGCAAAAGAAAGGAGAATATAAAACAGAACGAGGAAAGAAGTTACCATGCGAAACAGAAAATAAGGCCCTTACATTCTCTAGAATTAGACCAAATATCTGGTGTCAGGTTTTCCAACAGCTAACTCAAAATAGATTATAATGTTCATAGAATAAAAACAAGCCAGGTTATCAAATCAGATACAACTATTCTTTACCCTGAGATTATTCTTAAAATAAACCCTCTAATGAATTTCACACAGCAATTTTCAATAAATTCTCAGGCCTCATGCCAAAAGACAATCCGTAAAATCCATTCCAGACAAGTTCAGTAGATGAGTCCAGATATAAGACTCCAGCTTAAATAAAGGGTGGATTTTAAACTAAAAGAGAAATAGATACACTACATATTCTTCAAGTATTCTTTCACAATGTAACTCTTCTTGGCAAAACTTTCGAAAGGTCCTGTATAGCCATGAGTTTGAGATTATGCCCCCTGACAAATGGTGGGCAGCAATGATGTGGCTGCTGTGAGCACAGAGACCTGTAGGTAACTGCCTCCTGCGATGCGGACAGAAGTAACATTCTCTTAGAGAAACTGAGGGTCCTCACAAAAACTAGAATCTGAAAACAGTCAATTTATTAGCTAAACCAAGAGAAGTAGTAGCTGGAGTTAAAACTAATGTAATTTTGAATCTTTTCAAACATTTTTAAAAAGGCAGTTAACACAGACATGGCAGCAATACTTTCACTTTAAAAGCTGAAAATACATATACGCATATATAAACATATATATTCAAATGTTTACGTTAGCTATACGAGAAATCCTAATAAGCAACCCAAAATATTTTTGAGTGATGTTATCTACTTGATGAATCCTCAGCACACAACTCATACACTAGTTACAAGTTATATGGCCAAGTAACTAAAATGTGGTGCTTCGTTAGATAATAAATCTTACAGAACTTGTACCAAAATAAGATCATCGAATCACAAATGCTGTAATGTAAGTGAATAGCAATCATATAAAATAAACCTTTTGACAATGTCCATTACTGAAATAAAAGAAAATGGAAAAGTGCCAGTTTTAAGAATCAATAAATTAAAAGAAAAATGAAAATCGGTGAGACGTTTGAATGTGGAAAGGTTGCTCTCGCTCCCTTCTGGGTACAAGTGTCTGGCAGTGTCTGCTGCACAACAAACCGCCCAATCTTAGAAGATGAAAGATGACAAACACTGTTTTTATTGCTCCTCTTAATTCTCTAGCTCGACTAGAAGCTGTTATCTGGTCTCCTGGCCACCAGTCCTCCTGAGCGGGATCAGTTGGGGCCTGCCTGGCTTGGATGTCGGTGAGCTGGGAGGACAAGGCCCACGGGGGTCTCCGGAACGACTGCTAAATGTGGACGCAGCAGCCAGGCAACCACACAGCACACAAGGAAACAAGCATGGCTGTGCTCCAATAAAACTTTATTTCTCCAAACAGGCATAAACTCTAGTTTGCAGACCTCGGTTGAACACGGCCTCGCATTCACAGATGTGATAGTAGATAGGTTAGGAGGTTAAGGGGAACTAAGTTGGGATTCTCACTTCTGATGCAACAGTTTCTCATCCTCCAGAAGGCTAAACAGGGTTTTCTGACAGTTCCAAAAACAACAGTGAGGACATGCCCCAATGCATCTGGCTAACTTGGTTATGCCTATGTTTTGGAAGAAACTGAAGTATATGGGAATCCTATCTAATTTTCCCTCTCAATGTTATAATTATCAAACAGCAATACAGCTGGTAAATAAAATTATAGAAATACATTTCAGTGTACCTCAATAAGCAGATTTAAATCCAAAAATATAACATTAAACACTGCCCCATTTTTCTAGAGCACTGTTGCTAACACTTTCTAAAATACTTTCTGCACTTAAGAAAAATAAAAAGGATTTACTAAAAGTGAAACATTAACATTCTGCACATTTAATTTCGGCAGCTGAATCTTACTACCACAATTCTATACTAACTACCTAAAACTAGGTTTAGAAAATATATTACCACCAAAATAAACAGAATCTCAAGATCTAAAATTTAAATGTAAACTGTCTAAAGATTAAGCAATTGGAACAACTTAATCAATACAGAATGTGAATTTCTAATTACATAAAAAGGGAATTCATCTTGACTTCAAGTTTCTATTTTCTTTCATTCTACCCTTTAAAAAGATTAGCATTTCCTAACAACCAAAGACAAAACAAATTCTGTTAAGATACAGCCTAAGTGCATAGAGGTCCATACACTTACTGTAAACAAGCAACCCATTCAATACATTTGTTTCTCTTAAAATGTTAAAACCAAAAGGCACTACCAAAAACTTTTTAAAAAATCCTAATTCTAGCAGGGCATAGGGTGATTGACTTGAGAGGGGAAGTAGTTCAATACACTGGTTTCTAAATACTGAAACAATAGACTGAAACCCACAGTAATTAAGCCAGCTTCTAGGAAATGTGCTGCTGCTGACTGACACCGAAACCCCAGATTGTTGAATAATGAAACTGGTAAGGGAACAACATACACATCTAGCTGCAATGTTGGCAATACCATCAAATAATCAGCATTAATAATTTTAACCTTAAGCATTAACATTCAGGAAATGATTAGAACCACATTTTTCATAACAAAAGGTATAAGTGGCCTTCACTTTATTAGCCGACAATTTGCTTCACCACTGTTTTCTCAGACGCTCTAATGGCACATACACCTTGACAACATGCCACAGATGGCTGCGATTATGTGTAACAAGACCACAAACGCATTGAAAACCTTTACAGATGCTTAGCTAATGGGATGTCACATTAAATCCGATATAAGATTTTTAAACTTTATATCAATTATATTATAAACAAAGATATATCATTTGAAATTGGCATTCAAACATTTCTAAATTAATCCCATAAAAAGCACTAGGTTACTAACATGCTTTTTAAAGAAAGAGTTTTAAAAACAAGAGTGGACATGACACAGCTTACCCCCGTCACACAATTCCTTAGCATCGTGCTCCCTTTGGGGAGGGTGGGAAATATATATAAATGCATATATACACACATATATTTTTTTGCTTTCAACATCCTAGATATAGATGCTTCTAACTACAAAACTCTGGTAAATGTCAGAATTCGATTTGACTACTTCTTACTTCCTCCCTTAATGCTTAATGACTAATTCCTTAGAGATGTCCTTAAAAGCCCTAAAATGTTGTCCTTCGGTAGAAACTTTCACCAGCAATCAATCAGGAACAAATTAGATGATTGTGTTGAAATGTACTACACTGTTTAAGCTAACAAATGAATGAAGAAAGGTAGTATATCGGAACATATGCCACTACACTGAAGTCGCTAAAAGGGTTTGTTGGAAGAATATTTGGTTTCCAGTTGAGCAAATATGGAATAAGAAGGGACAGTGATAAAAGAATACCAAGTCACATGGAAATCCAAATATAGTGACAGACACAATTATTTTACTAATTGCTAATGAATACAGTCAAGTGGCTTCAAAAAGCAAAACTTTGCTTGGTCTATTTCAGGTTTTGACCTCTGCATGAGCAAATGCATTTAAACTGAAGCCACCAAAATTGATTAACGGCGCCAGCCAAGGCCAGCATGTAGTTGAAGCTTTTTCCATCTATCACATGGCCCCAAGGATAGTTAAATGAACCTTAAAATGGCTACAAACAGCTCAATGAATACACAGAGTCCTGCCAATTAGAAATAATTAGGCAGTCATTTTGGTGGTAAGTCTTTTTAAGTGCATACATAACGATGCAATGATGCTTATTAACGATCTCATATGAGCTACGCTCAAACAGCCTGAAATAATTATGCAACTATCACAAAGCCTTGCTCATCTCTGTACTTCACCTTAATGCATTTAAAAATCCACTTCATTACCTCCAGTAATTAATCCTCCATTAATTGCAGGAAAAGCTCAGTTTACCAAGCTTCGTTTCTAATTATCTTATAAATAGTTATGGTTCTAATTAATGTGTTCATTAAGATGAATATCTTTCTCAAAGCCATGCTCAGAGCAAAGGTTCCACTTATTCTCTCAAAAGCCTAACTAGCCATAAGGTGAGGCCATTTTGGTTGCGTTTGCTTTTATTTTAGTACACTCAACCTCCTAATTGGCATTTAAAATCTAATTTAGAGAAACTTCAAGAAGGCTATAGAAGGAGAAATGTGGGCAAAAAAATATTTTCAATTCTTTTCCAATCAATAATCTTAAAACCTTAATAGGAAAGTTTTAATGCATCTTTTTTTGATAAAAATTGTCTAATATGGTTAAGTACTATATCCAAGTGAATTTAAATTCCATACAAACTTAGCTTTTGCCCTTTCTCTTCAATTAGAAAATAAGACAAGAAAGATAAAATATGCTATTAAAACAAATGCATTCAAATTTATATTAAGTTACCTAGCTATAATGCCACCATAAAACAATTATGCAATATAAATAGTCGGCCATCAAAGAAAAAACTTACACATATCCCGGGTCACCAAGATCTCATGTCATTTTCGAAGCATAGCTAGACTTGTGTGCTTTTTAAAAACAGAAATCTAATTCCGTGCTAGAGTATGCAGCACTTTAAAAAAAACACTGGCTATGATTAAAAGATAAAATATGATGCAAAATCATTGTTGTTGTAGACATACATACTTTTTATATTTTTTAAAGTTTTAAACAATTGTGCAAATAGTCTAGAAGCACAGGAAGTATTCTTACTTTTTAAAAATCAAATTTTATTTTCCATCAATAACAAAAACAATATACTTGGGAAATCAAGTAAGTAAAATCCTTTAATAAAAAAAGAAGTTATTAGTATAATAATCCTGGCAGTTAATAATAAAGCCATAGTTCCACATATGATAGATGTCTCCTGCTTCTCTGTAATTTGTTTTTGCTCATTAATCTTCCCCCCTTGTCTTTTTCCATATAAGATAAGCCTACAGAACAGTTTCGTTTATGAATTTAAAAAAAAAAAAACATTCTACAAGCAAAATTCTGAAAAGACAGTTTCTTCAGAGAATTATAATAAGTATAATTTCTAGCATAAATTTCTCTAGAATAAACTTTTAAAAATAGGCTTTACACAAAACCACTATGTTTTGTGTTCCCACATTAAAATATCTGATTATGGAGACTAGTTAAATAAAATTTGCTAGAAGGCTACATAACGACTCACAATGAGGAAAGCACTCATGTCGAAAGTAACATTCATTCATTCGTCCTTCTGTTCCAGACATTTTCCATGGTTCTGAGGCTACACGGTGAATGGGACAGGCTTGAGCTCTGCCATAATGGAGTTAGTAGAGTCTATTCTTTTGAAGTTAAACATTATTATTAACTCAAAAGAAACTTCACTACAACAGAGAAACAGCCAGCTGGTTTTAGCTATAACTTTCAATTACTGTAATATAGATATATCAAGCACTCCCTTGCGGTCAAGGCCAGTCCCTCACTATATTTAAAGACTCTTGTGAGAAAACATGTTGGCCCATTCTTCTGGGTATTGCTGAGCCAAACAACACAGGCACCAAGTTGTGCTACTATAACAAAAGATGTATGCAAATCAGAGACACGGTACGAACATACACAGGTCAATGAATACATGGGGTGCAGTGCACCTTACCAAGAGGATAGAGTTGATCCCAACTCCCAGCTCAGAGCCAAACCCAAGAAGCCCAGCCTAGACCAGAAGGGACCCAGCTGATTCACAGATGTCTGTTGAGAAAGAAATCTTTCGCTGTGTGCCACCGAGTTTTCAATGCTACTAGGTAGCATTCTTGTGGCAATAACTGACTGACAGAAAGACACTATTAGCATCAGAGGGGATTTCACTTGTGGGGTCAGTCCTCCTGCCAAGAAAAACAAAGAGCAAAGCCTGGTAGACGACAGGGAACAGGAGCAAGCGTTATGAATCCGTTATTCTAGTAATGAAAGTAGGAACACGTTCTCTGACCTCTGGAAGTCTGTTTCCAATCTCCTAAGTGAGAGCAATAGACCCACTTGGAAAGTTAAAAAGGTTGATGTAACGAATAACTTTTGATAATAACATAATCCCGTAATTCCTAGCACATAGCAGAAGCTCACATTTTTTTTATTTTTCTTCTTGGCTCTGAGTTATTTTTTTTAATTTCTACATATTTCCACAAAAATTTTATTACATGCAAATAGGCAAACCCAATTTTTATTAAACTTAAAAAATACCTGTTAATTTTGTATGTCTATTTTCATACTTGAGAAAAAGTCCCCATTTTTGCACAATGTTACTAATCATTATCTTTCCTACTTTACACGGACTGCAAGGGTTAACATTGAAATAGCTGAACACAACAGGTTTTTTACAATACATTTTTCTACTGGAAAAAAACAAAACAGACGTTTTTATAAACTTTTTTATAAACAAAATTCCCATTTTTACTTCCTATTTTTCTGTTTGTTTCATCCCTTCCTCAAAAAAAGATAGCATCATCAAAATATTTTCACCATTTCAGAGTAAAAGAGCAAATTCAACACATATTTATACAACTATTTAAGATATTCAGAAGACACACTTCACAAATTAAAACTTAGTAGCAGGAATTTATTTTTTTAATTTTAATAAGTGGAAGATCTGGAGTAGTAAAGATTTCTTTAAAAAACAGAGGCTTCAGGGAAGGTCAGAGACTTAGACACAGACATAATCATTCATCAGAAAAGACTTCAGGGGACGTTTTAATAACTACCTGTGGCAGGATCTCTCTCAAATTCATTATAAAATTCCCAAGGCAGACTTTGCTTTCTCATTCATACTTACAAACATACAAAATGGAGGCTTCTCATCAAATACCGTCTGAGTAAATGCATTTAAATACCAGCTGTTTTATCACTGCATTCATCAGCACCATTTGCAGTAAACAAGATAAAAGCTTTATAGGACTGAAGTGAACACACACAAGGCATTAAGCAAAGATTATGGACGCTATGTGATTTCATGTGTTTTTAAATTCTTGGCCACAAACAAAAATGTGATTGAAAAATTACCAACTCATGAATCAAATCAGTATTCACCCACATTTTTAAAAAATCAGGTGAGGGCTCAAAATTTTAAAAACTCTCAATCAAAAAAAGCACCCAGCCTGGACACACACATTCGCGTGCACGTGTGAGTATGTGTAGACATACATGTGTGTGTTGCATCTGTGTTAAGCCACAAGATAAGGACTAATAACAATCATTTAGTGAACTCTTCTGCAGCATTTCCGTTTAAAACATTCTCAAACCCAGTGGCTGTATTTCTACTCCTTCTACCGGTGCAAATGTCTGTTCTCATCTGACTCCTGCTGAGTCTCTGCCGCGAAGTATCCAGAATGCAGTGAAACCCAGCTTCCAGGGCTTGAATCTGACACTGAACTCGCCTCCTCTAGCTATAAAAGGGAGTTAAATCATCACTCGTTTAAACGTGCTGAGGAATAAACCAAAAACGTCATGTGTATTTTTAAAGTCTAGAGGGTTTCTACCACCATTCTGCCACCACCTTCCTGGTTTCCATGTCCTCCTCCTCCTCCTCCTCGCCTGCTGCACTGATCCTGTTGCTTCTAAAGCCCCTTTAGATGAACCAAGCTTACCAGACGAATGGTATTCATGTTCTGTTCTAGAATGCTCTTGACAACCTCCAATTCACCCCGATGGCTACTCCTTATTTTCATAGTTTTGTAGCCCATCTCAATGCCCACCTGCTTGACTCCTAGAACCAGTGCTCTAGTTTTCATCTTGTTACCCACAAACACTTCTTTATACTACTCCAGCTTCACACACTAAAACCACAGCCGTGTCTGCAAAGACCAGAGAAGATCTCTGAACATTCTTGGTTTCTAAATAAGAACAAAAAGTAGAAAAGATGGCATCACTGGGAGAAAGTCTTTCAAGGTTATTTTTTAAGAGGAGAATAAAAGCCTATTTCTAAGGAGACAAAACAAACAAATACTCCACAACTTTGAGAAATGCTGATCCAGGTTTGTTCTCATTTCCAGAGTTTTGCCAGCCCAAAGTGAAAGGGAAAAAAACTTTGGGTAGACAATCTATACCAAGATTAAAAAAAAAAAAAAAAAAAAAGACAGTTCTAAAAGAAATGTAGATTATTTACTGTCTTGGGAGAATGTCTAGAAATGTTTAAAATGAATACTAAACTTAAAAAACCTGCAAACATATACATTCTTATTATTTTAAGGCACAACTGTGGGTTTCCTCACTAAATATTAGTTAACTGCTGTTCACTGAGAATATTAGTAGCGTGCTACATGGAAAGCAAAGGTAAGAATTCTCAGAGCATTTTATCAAAGCTCTGAAAGCATCTGTACTTACTTCAAAACTCATTAAATAGACTAGTCATAAATATTCTAAAATTAATTATTTCTGAAACATTTTTGAATTCCTCAGAAAGTAAGCTTTTACCTGTTTGTGCAAACAGAAACAGTTAAATGAAAATCAGAAAAACTAAAGCACATATAATCCAAATAGGCTACATATCACTTGCTTTTCATTGGTCCTCACGTGGTAAAATATAAAAAAAAAAAGCAAGAAGCAGCCCACACAGCAGTTATAGCACCGTCAGAACCTCAGGTCTCTGGACAGAAAGGTCTGCTCAGAACCAACCCAACTCTGATAAAGGTCAGAGGTAAGAACTGACCCCATATCTACTGAAGATACTTAACTCTCATATTCACAGACTAAATCATGATCTCAAACAGGTACAAGTTTGTCTTCAGAAATCCCAGTCCCACTCTTAACTGCTGTGAGGCCTTGGTATGGAAGAACCAGTTTCTTAGTCCGCAACCACGACACTCTGCCTCTCCCATGAGACTGCTGTGAGGACTGAGTGAAAAGGACACCTGCGAGCATTCTGACTCAGTGGCTGACCTTAGTACATGCGGCTTAACTGGTTTATGTTATTGCTATTATTGCTATAGATCATTAATACACATTTTCAGCTTATCCGGTCTTCTTTCACTTCTTAAAATAGGCTGGATGTCTCGTAATCTTTCAACAATTACAAAGAAAAACAAGAAGAATCTAACTTTTAAAAAATTCTTTTTGATAAATAAGAGTTAAGGATTCCAGTTATTTTATTTAGATAATGGATTTTATTGTGTTTCATTGGGAAATAGAGAATAAATAACACAAGGTTTAATTTCGAAAATATGTTTCAGAAACGTATATCCCAATCACATAGTAACCCTTGGATTTCTCAACACTTAGATTTAATCCACCTCATAAGAACAGCGGATGAATAACTGAGAGGAAAGAAGTTCAGTAGACCAGCTACAACGAAGACTTATAAGGTCTCTCAAAAGCGCATCCCTAAATCCACAAAGACAATCTTGGTTCACAAAGAACATGATGATGGAGTTTTCAGCATTCCTATTTTCCCTACTCAAAGTCTGAGCAAAGCCAATCTTTCTGCAATTGTAAGATCCAACACGCGCTCCTTTCAAGGAGACAAGAGGAGAAGAGGAGCAAGTCCCCGATCTATTTATTCCTAAAGCAGCGCCTTTTTGAATCCTGCTTCCTAGCTTTCTAGCAACCTCAGCGACACTCTTAAAAGCACTCATTAAGTGACAGCATCACCCTGAAACACAACACCACACACACGGTCCTCCTTCAGTGACATCGGGAAAGAAATGTGGTCACCAAGAGTGTTGCCTGTCCCTGATGGCTTATTTAAAAAGGAAAAATAGTTTAAGAAAAGAAACAAGCAGTAAGTAACCTATAAATGGGGGAAATAATTGTTTCAACTAGCAACTCTAGAAGCAGAGGGGTTCAGACCCATCCTTAAATTTCTCCAAAAAGAAAAAAGGCTGGAGATCACTTTGACAGTTAAGCAGATGTCTTAAAGAGGCATGTTAATAACTGAGACAACACTGAATTCACATAGTTACAAATAAGCAAAAGTGATTGAGATTAAATGTAACTTACTCAGCCACTAACAAACAGAAACTATAGAGAGAAACTTGCCTTGAGAGTCTAGATTTTTCCAGTTAGGTTTATTACATCTACTTAGAAATTAATTAAAAGAGGCCATAAAGATGACTTTCAGATTGAGATAAACAAAAACAGCAAAAGTCACATTAGCTCCTCGGATACAACTAAAAATTATATTAAATGTAAAACTCTAACTAAAGAAAGGATCACAATTCAGTTTTAGTTCAAATGGCATCTCCTTCTGGGAAGAAGAAATATCTTTAAAATATAACATGATCCTATGTACCTCACTTTAAACAATATATATAAATGAGAAATACAGAGTAGCCAAACTTCATGTACCAAATTATTTCCCACATGAGTTCATGGGTAAATTCCAGGAGAATAATGATGGGAAGAACAGTATCAATTTCATTAGTACAGTTTTTATTGTTTTCAAAAATCATTTCAAAAAATTCATTGATCCTAGCACCAATTATGTGAAAAAGGCAGAGGAGACAGTCAATTCCAGCCAATTATCTACTAAGTGCCAGCCACCAGGTAGCCACTAGACACCAAGAGAGAGACCAGCCATCTGCTTCACTCAAGATTGAAGGGTTTCTCTGGACACAGGATTTTCAGTGCTAACACAGAAAAAGCCACAGGCAATCTGTATGATTAGTAACTCGAGCAAAAATTAACAGGTATGGACATTGTCCTCAAGGAGCTCTCTATTATTTCCATAGTGCAGATTTTTTTTAAAAGAAGTTCAGCTAAATTTACATTATTTCCTTACAATCAGAAATCAAATAAAAGAAAAATAGTCTGGCCTTGTCTCCTATGTTATTATCTGAAAAAGAAAAAATTTGCCCCTAATATGTGATTTCTAATGAGTTAATTTATTCATAACTATAGAAAATTAAGCACACATATTTGAGAACTTTCTAATGTATATACATATATACACAGACATACACACACATATGCAATAGAAAATTGATTTAATGCTTCAGTCATAGTTTTCTAATTTAGTTCCTGTACTTAAGGGGAAACAAAAGAGTCTGATATGTTTCATTTACTCTGCTTATTAAATACGCTACCTAGATAAACCATAACGTCAAGGACTTCAGCTAGTTTCTTTTACCGCCCTAGGGTGCTATGCGGAGCTTTCATTCACTCAGCAACGCTTGTGGGTGCTTACTACACCATACAAAGATGTGTCCTCACAGAACTGCGCTCATACCTGGAAGTGTAGCCTCCATAAAGCATAATCATAATTGTGTCTACACAAGGCCTCTCAGCAGACCCTGAGCTCCCTGAGACACTGTCTCAGGATCAAGCCATGTAGTGCAGAGTCCAGCACCTAGATCTACTCAGTCAGCAGAAAAATATGAGGGTCACGGCCAATATAAGTATAAAACTCTCTAAGAGGTTACAATCTAGACAGAGATGTGCATAAATAACCTCACCGAAGCAATTCAAGCCAAATATAACATGGCTGCATAGACTATACAGTTATTAGAAATTTAAAGGAGAAAAAGCTAAAGAGAAACGCTTTATAAATGCAATTCTACTATTCTATGAATTAGTGACTTGCTTTTAAATCTTGTTTTTAAACAAAAAACTACATCAGATAGCTCACACAGAACCCCAATATTTAGACGGGGGATAATTAGACAGAGATCTGCTCCAGAAAAAGCAGTAATCCCCCACGCCCCACCACCACCACTCAGAGGGAGGGAGAGGAAGGGAGAAAAAGGGAGAGGAGGGGGAGGGGAGGGGAGGGAGGGAGTGAGGAAGAGAAAAGGAAGGGAAGGGAGGGAGGGAAGGAAGGAAGGAAGGAAGGAAGGAAGGAAGGAGGGAGGGAAGGAAGGAAGGAAGGAGGGAGGGAAGGAAGGAAGGAAGAAAGGAAAAGAAAAACCTGTGACAGTCCCCATTGAACTTTCATGAACTTGCAAACCTCTACAAATTAAGGATTAATTCTACTTCCAAAATACTTACCAAAAATGCTCTCCTTCAGTACCACTAGACTAGCCCTAACAAGTAACATTAAAGGGACTTCCTTAAACTGAAATAAAGAGGCACTAATTGGTAACATGAAAGTACAGACCTCACAGTAAAGGTAAATGCATATTTTAAACCAAAATAATCTAATGTAATGATGGTGGGTTAATAACTTATAAATCTAGTATGAAGATTAAAGGACAAAAGAAGTTAATAATTATAATAAGCTCTTGGATACACAGAATAAAAAGAAAAATTGTGACATCAAAAACATATAGTATGGGGAAAATAAAAATGTAAAGCTTTAGAATGCATTTAAATTTAAGTTACTATCAAAACAGGCTACTATAAATATATTTTATGTAAGCCTTATGGCAACTACAAAGCAAAAATCTACAGTAGATACCCATAAGATAAAGAGAAAGGAATCTCAGTACACCACTACAGAAAATCATGAAATTACAAAAGAAGACAGCAAGAGAAGAATGAAGGAATTACAAAAATACCAGAAAAAAATAAACAAAATGGCCCAAGTCTATGTAAATGAACTAAATTTTCCAATCAAAAGTCAGAGAGAGACTGAATAGATAATAGAGCAAGGCCCAACTATGTGCTGCCTACAAAAGATGCACTTCAGCTGTAAGGACACACACAGAATGAAAGTGAAGAAATGATAAAGATATCCACGCAAATAGAAACCAAAAGAAAGCTGGAATAGCAATACTTGTATCAGATAAAATAGACTTCCAAGCAAGGACTGTAACGAAAGAAAAAGAAGGTCATTCATTACACAATGATAAAAGAGTCACTCAGGCAAGAGGATGTACATTCATAAGTATTTATGCACCCAGTATAGTATTGTTAAAATATATACAAAAGAATTAACATAACTAAAAGGGAAAATTGACAGCACTATATTATCAGTAGAGAAGTCCAATACCCCACTTTCACCACAGACTAGATCCTCCAGATGAAAAAGTCAATATGGAAACACTGGACTTAAACAACACGTTAGACCAGATGCTCTTAACAGATATTTACAGAACATTCCACCCAACAGCAACAGCATGCACATTCTACTTAGGCATAAAAGCAATTCTCCAGGATAAACTTAAGAAGACTGAAATTATATCAAGCATCTTTTCTGACCACAAAAGTATGAAACTAGAAATAAGCAAAATATTAAACAAAATATTATTAAAATAACCAGAGTCAAAGAAAAATCAAAAGAGAAATTTAAAAATAACTCAAGAAAAATGGAAATAAAGCAAAATTTATGGCATGTAGCAAAGGCAGTTACCAGAGAGAAATTCATAGCAAGAAATACCTACATTTCTTAAGAAACAAGAAAGCTCCCAAATAAACTATAAACTGCACTCAGAAACTAGAAAAAGAACAAACTAAGTTCAAAATTAGTTAAAAGGAAGTAACAAAGACTACAGTGGAAATCAATGAACTAGAGACTAAAAGATAATGAAAACATTACTGAAACTAAGAACCAGTTTTTCAAAAAGAAAAACAAAGTAGACAAAACTTTAGCTAGACTCACCAAGAAAAAAAGGAAAGGACTCAAATAAACAAAATAAGAAATGAAAAAATAAAGACGCTGCACTGATACCACAAAAATAAAGAACAATAAGAGATGACTGTGAACATTATCGACAACAAATTGAAGGACCTGGAAGAAATCATTAAATTCCTGTAAACAGTTATCCGACCAAGACTAAATCATGAAGACATGGGAAATCTCCATAGACTATTACTAGTAAGAAGATTGAATCAGTCATCAACAACCTCCCAAAAGAGAAATATCAAGTACCAGATGGCTTTATTAATGATTTCTACAAAACATTTAAAGAATCAACATCAGTCATTCTCCATCTCATCCAAAAAATACAAGAGGGAGTATTTCCAAATTTATGAGGCCAACATTACCCTAATGCCAAAACCATACAAGGAAACTAAGAGAAAAGAAAATCATAGGCCAAATTCTTTGATGAAATAGATGCAAAAATCCTCAACAAAACATAGGCAAACTAAATTCAACAGTATATTAAAAGGATCATACACTATGGATATATTCTATGGATGTGTTGTTCAACATCTGCAAATCAATTGAGGTGATAAGTCACATTAATAAATGAAATAAAAAATTCATACAATCATCTCAATAGGTGCAGAAAGAACATCTGGCAAAATTCAGCATCCATTTATGATGAAAGCTTTATTAAAAGTGAGTACAGAGAAACTATACCTCAACACAACAAAGTTATAACCATCAAAACAGCATTGTATGTCATCAAAACAGACACACAGATCAACTGGACATAATAGCCAGAAATAAACCCACACATGTCAATTATAGCACAAGAAAAGAACCAAGAATATACAATGGGGAAAGGATGGTCTTTTCTATAAGTGGTGAGTGGAAAACTGGACAGCCATTTGCTAAAGAATAAAACTGGACCCTTATACCATATACAAAAGCAAACTCAAAATGGGTTAAACACTTAGATATAGGAGATCTGAAATGACAAAACTCCTAGAAAACACAGGTGAGAAATCTTCTTGACATCTGTCTTGGCATCAGATTTGACACCAATAGCAAAGGCAATAAAAGCAAAAATCATCAACAGGACTACATCAAATTAAAAAGCTTTTGTAGAGCAAAGACAAACATCAGTAAAATTAAAAAGCAAGCTACAGAATGGGAGAAAATATTGGAAAATCATGTATCTGATAAGGAGTTAATATCTAAAATATATATAAAGTACTCACATAATTTAATAGAAAATAAGCAACCTGGTTTAAAATAGGTGCAACATGGATGGATTAGAATTATGCTGCATGAGAGAAGCCAGGAGACAGACATCACATGACATCACTCATATGATATGTACAGAGATAAAACACAAACGAATAAAATAACCCTAGATGAGACAGGGGTGGGGCAGGAGAAACGGGGTAAACGGGAATAACTGTAAAGGGGAAAACAGGAAATAGTGGTAAACCTATAGTGCTGTATACAGATGTAAACTGCCTGTTATGTATACCTCAAACAAACGTTACAATGTAATATTCCTTCAATAAAACCAACTTAAGTAAGTGGATCTGAATAGATATTATTCCAAAGAAGACATAGAAACGGCCAACAAGTACAAGAAAAGATGCTCAGTATCACTGACCATCCGGAAAATGCCAATCAAAACTACAACAGGATATACCTCGCACCTGTTACAATGGGTACAGAAAACAAGAGACAGTAAGTGTTCACAGGGATGTGGAGCAAAGGGACCCCTTGTGCACTGCTGAGGGGAACGTAAACTGGAGTAGCCACTATGGAAGAGCATGGAATTTTTTAAACAGAACTTCCATATGATTCAGCAATCCACTTCTGGGTATTTACCCAAAGGAACAAAATTACTATCTCAAAAAAAAAAAATCTGTACCCCGCCAAGTTCACTGTAGCATTATTTACAATAGCCAAGATATAGATACAAACTAAGTGTTCACTGATGAATAAAGAAAATGTGATATACATAAAACACACATATATACCACACTATTCAGTCATAAAAAAGAAGAAAATCCTGCTATTTGTGACAACATGCATGAACTCAGGGCGTGAGGCTATATGGGGAAGAAGTCAAACAAATGCTACATGATCTCACTTATATATGGAATCTAAAAAAACGAAGAAACAAAACAGAAACAAAAATCCCTTACAGATGTAAATAGATTAGTTGTCAGAGGTATGGGGGTGAAGAGGGGGTAAAAAGGTAATGGTGGTCAAAAGGTGCAAACCTCTGGCTAAAAGATAAATAATCTGGGATCGTGACTACAGTGAACGAAACTCTCTAGCACACTTGAAAGTTGCTAGAAGAATGTCTCCTAAAAGTTCTCATCACAAGAAGAACATTATAAAAATCATAATGTGTGGTGGTAGATGTTAACTTATTGTAGTGATCATTTTGTAATATATACATGCAGCAAATCATTGTGCTAGACCCCTAGACCTAACACAATGTTATATGCCAATTATATTTAAATTTACAAAAATTATTTCCTACTTCAACAGTCTAAATCAAAAACAACTCTCCTACAGGCTCTGCACTGTCCTCCCCGTTGGCATCAAGGCCGACTACTGTACCTACAACATAGTATAGGCTCAACAAATATGTGGAAGAAACAAAACTCAAGCAGACAGCGTATTAAGTGAAGATCTTCATTTATTAGCAAATGACATTTTTTAGATCAACACATCAATTTCTTATAGTCTTTGTTGTTCCAAATAATGTTTATCCTTTTTAGAAGTTGTATTCAAGTCAGAAATCCTCAGCTTTGTGATCTTCCAAAAATAAAAAATAAAATTCTATCTTTGAGTTGATGCTATGGGAAAAAAAGCAAGTAAGTAGTAACATAATTGTATACTGATGCAATAAATGGAACTACCTTAATTAAAAGCATGTCTAAAACAAGTGGCAGCTCTTTCTACCAACTATGACTCAACTGACGACCTGCAGCCTCTAATCTATCACACACTGTAAACAGCACTATTAGTTGGGAAGAACAGTTCAGCACTACATCTTGGTCCTACATAGCACTACTTTGCTTTTCCTACAAAGGATCCTAAAATTAACCCAAAATTGGGGGCCAAAGAGAATTTCCACGAGAAGGAATTAAAGGGCCTTTTTAATCTGAAAAGTTATAAAGAAGGCACGTCCTGGTGGTGGTGGAGTAGCAGTTAGGTCACTCACCTCCAGAGGAACACAGGCTGCATGCCCCTGAGTTCAAGTCCCAGGTCCAGAGGGAAGCAACCCAGGTAAACAACTAAATATAAATGCTTCTTTGCCTTTCTCTTTCTGCCTGCCTGCCTACTTTGCCTTCATTCCTGCCTGTACTTTTCCTTAAAGAAAAAAAGAAAAGCTATAAAGAAGTGTTAACACAAATGTAAAAGACGTGGAAGCCCTGCTTATATGCTATGCACTCTAATGGGAATAAAATCAGTATGGCATACCCTAAAAGATGTCTGTATGCCTATTTCTGTTAAATAATTTCTCCACTTTCCTCTACATATTTTCCCCCAGTTGGGAGTAAGTGCAGATGCCTTTATTCACCTTTAAGAGTTTCACTTCCTTGACTGAAGTCCATCTATTCTCTTGGAACCCAGCACCTGCGCCAACAATGCCAAGTCCTATGTGCTCCACCAGGCTCTTTACCAAGATGCAGCCCAGTGTAGGTGACTGACCCTGATGGAAGTGTCTCATCTAGAGGAAGCGCGTCCGCCAGCTGGCCAGCAAAGCCGGTGCAGTTCACAACACGGAAGGCTCGCTCAGGAATGCAAGCCAGGGTATACTAAGGAAATGATGTATTAGAGGAAAGAAACGAAGCTGAAATAAAAATCCCAGAGGAGCACCGGTGAGCACTGAGGGTGCCACATGATAAACATTTAGGAGTAAAATGAAACTACAAGGCAAAGAGAAGAAATATTCAGTAATAGGTGAGGAAACTACAAAGTACCAAGTTGAAAGCAGAGTAGACAGGGTAGCTGAGACAACCCGATTCTGGCACCAACCCCATAGATGCCACTTTGCTGAGGACCTCTGCAGAAGAAACAAGTAATTAAAAGACTAGATCACAGTCCTCAAAAGCTTGGCAAGTTGGCAGAGCAGTTAGCAGTCAGAAGTTACAGATCGGTAAACAAGCCCGGACAGTGGCTGAGATCACGCTGCTTGGAAGCCATGGAAAGGGAGCACGATCCAGGTCTGCCACTTCTGTCTGACACCGGCGCAATTCACCATGCCGGCCTTCAGGCTCACCTCGAAGCGTCCAACCACACCGTCTCGCTCTGCGCACACACCCAGCAAGTGCAGATCTGGGCCTTGAACATTTTATATGGAGACTGATCAAGCTGCTACTCCAGCCTGACTGAACAACACGTGGCCCCGCACTTCACTGACATGTGCCTGGAAAGAGCGCAGCCTGCAGACCAGGAGAGCCAAGGCAGCGGCGAGGTGGAGATATGTGACACGCAAGGTTAACTCCTTCCCAGAAGTGTCTCTGAAATGATCCCAGATGATAAATACATGTGAGTCAATTACCACGTTAAAAGGAAACCACATTTCAGAGCTGCTCAGAAACAGACAAGCACCAGTTCCTTCACAGCAGGATAAAGAAATCGAGAATAAGAGTTCAGATACTTTTATAGTGATTTGATAAACTGTAACATTCTTAGATATTTTAAACATTAGTCTGTAATAACTTAAAGATTTAGGAGAAAAATATCCTTTACCACATATAATTTAGAAACACTGCTATTCTATGTAAAACAGAATTACTATGACTCCCTACACAGCCATAATGAGAGTTTCTCATATTATCCTGCTGAAATAGTTCCAAAACCTGCATTTTTGAATTTGAAAAAAGTTTTGAACAAGTCAGCAATGTAGAAAGAAACCAGTGTATCATTCTAGAAAAAAATGATATTTTTTATATTTGGTCTTTGAAGGCTATTTACTGTAAACTACTTAACCACATGGAAAAGTAATCATCCTATTTTTTTCCAGGCTATAGAGAAATGAAAAATGATACTTTGTGGTCAAGGATAAATTTAAAGTTAACTCTTTTGAACATTGAAAAAAAGAAAACATGCAAAAATGTTACAGACGTGGAACACAGATTTCCTGAAGTACAGAAGTAGATACATGCAAGAACCGCATTAGAAACTTAGAAAGGCAGCATCAAAACATACATTTAATAACAGCATTGTGTCGCATTA
>RJWH01002281.1:216032-248709 GCA_004363575.1 Solenodon paradoxus
GGAGGAGGGGGAGGAGGAGGGGGGAGGGGGAGGAGGAGGGGAAGATGTGCCTTTCATGATAACGGAAGACACTTTGTCTTTGTCATATGAAGTTTAATTACCCAAAACTGTGGGTGAGATCTTAGTAACACCTTCTTAGTGAGGAGAGTTTGAGGGTATCATGGAGCCTTTCCTGTCAGCTTCCTTTCTGCTTTGTGACAGTAATTCAGAAGTTCATTGGATCTCATCTGGGGTGATTTTTCAAAAGTTCCCTTTAAGAGTATCAATCATTACTATTAAAAAATTAAGAGACGATTACTATGACAGTAATATAACAATGCAATCACTATCATCAAAAAGAACTCTTAAGAACTACTGATTTCTTTTAGACAAGAACAAACTTGAAATTCTAAGAACTTGAACTAATGAGTAAAAAGTAAACTCCAAAATATTCTTAATTTAAGAAAAAATTATAAGTAATGCTCCAACTATTTTACATGTCTAAAAGTGGCATAAAAATGGCCACACCATCATCCCCTAGAAAATAAAATGCTGGATGTGAAATATTTAATCTACTATAATACTGGATAATATCATTTATCAATCTTTTCTAAAAAAGTACAAAGGTCAAATCGGGTTAATCATTTAAAACCTACCTGAAACTCCTTTGAAGACTGTGTCTTACAATCTTTATAGGCATATTACTAATATTGTTTGGAAATGGTCTCTCACAAGACTCTAAGCAATCAATCAGAATTTTAAGAATCAACATCCAAAAGAGCTGATTTGGTCTAGAATAATTTGACAGTGCACACAACCTTTCCTCTGTGGTAAAAAGGATCAAAAAGGAAATGTTTTAGACTTCCAAAAAGCCTCCTAAACAAAGGTCCCAAGTAGACTGTTTTCAAAATATCCCTACTGGAATGGGGTAAATCAGTAATTCATTTAACCTACTGAATTGTTAGGATTTACTGAAATCTGCCGTGAGCCAGGTGCCCTCAAGGAATGAACTGAGATGCAAAAATAAATAAGACTCCATTCCTATCTTAAGGAAAGGCTTGAGGAACCAGAGATGTTGGAAGTTAGAAAGTCTTTAAAAAGAAAGTCTTATTCTTCAATAATTGTTATAAAAAATTCAGTGCTCCAAAAGTATTCCACAATGAACTATTCCAAAATGACTATAGGATCAGTCTCATTTAATTTTTATGTTACCTAGAATAATAAACAAACACCAAAATATCCTGATATGAAGATGACAGAGAAATATCAAAACTAACAAAAATCAACAGAAAAATGGGGAGATTTTACAAACAAAAACGTCTGTAAAAAGGAAGACACATATGACAGACTTAAGAGAGTCTCTCAAGCTCTCAGAATTAAGTTCTTGGAAATCATAAATCCCTGAATAAAGAACACAAATCTGGTGTTTTTTTTTAATAAAAAGGAAAGGTGTA
Source organism: Solenodon paradoxus (assembly GCA_004363575.1). Taxonomy (NCBI): domain Eukaryota; kingdom Metazoa; phylum Chordata; class Mammalia; order Eulipotyphla; family Solenodontidae; genus Solenodon; species Solenodon paradoxus. The sequence goes on from RJWH01002281.1 coordinate 217,466, forward strand.
GGCAGGAACAAAGGTGAATAGGCAGGCAGCAGGAAGAGACAAGAGGAAAAAACATTACATATATAATTTTTTTAGCTGCTCATCTTGGTTACTGGCCCAGGATATAAGCCCAGGTCCTTGGGATGTATGTGGACTGCACTCAGTTGGAGGCGGTGGCCCTAACGACAGCTCCACCATACATATTTTTAATGAGATTACAAAACAATCTATAAATCTTCATAAGTACATTTTATATTCACTAAAAGAAAATGCAGGGAACAAAGAACGTACTAAACAGCTACCAAGGAATTTCCTTACCCTAAACTGGCAAGAAGCTATACTTTTCAATTTGTCTTTGAAATGAAGAGAAGATATACTACTGAGGCTGAACTGGACAGTAATGGGGCTACAACAGGAAGGGAAAAGGGTAATACACAGATAATTACTGGGAATAACCTGTCTCCTTCCTTAGCTCATGGATATTTATACCTGTAGTCACTTAAATTTGTTCTGAACATTGCTTGAATGTTTCCATCATTGGTATGTTTTGTTTTGTTTTTTAAGGAAAGGTGCAGGCAGGAATGAAGGCAAGTATGCCGGGAGAAAGAGGAGGAAGAAGCATCTTTATTTTATTTTTATCTCGTTGTTCACACTGGTTGTTCCCTCCAGGCCCTGGACTCGAACCCAGGGGTATGTGGCCTGCATCCTTAGGAGGCAGTTGTCCTAATCACTGCTCTACCAGGGCGCACTGGCATAAATGTTTTTACCTGGTGGGTCCAGGGAATTTTAGGATATCTGTGAATCCCTCTAAAGAACATGGAAAACTATATAAGTAAATATTTTTTACTTTCTGGGGAAAAAACTCACAGTTTTGATTAGATTCTTCTTTGACACCCCACTTTACATCTGAAGTGACCCAAGAAAGGTTAAATCAACCACCAATCCAATTTTACTGCTTTTGAGAAGTCAATAGGCCTGGAATGTTCTCCATCCTTCAAGTGTGGCAGAGAAAATGAGCTGTGCACTTTTCCGATAGCTCTTTTCACTTCGTTATTAGTTATTATACTTCATTCAGACTTCACCTGGAGGTTCATTCTGGGATTCTGCTTATGCATTACCTCAAAATAGACTTTAAAAACCAAATGTGTACCTATCCATTTCTACAAAAAGCTTTGTTTTTTTTTTTTTAAAAAAAAAGCTGTCATGGAATTCTAGCTAGTGGTGTTTACAAACTAGCAGGAAGGCTCTGTGATGCGGCAGTCTGGCCTCTGACCTGAGACCTCTGTCCCTCTGCACTCCACAGGCCTGTTGGTGGCAGAGCCACTTTAAACCCTTTGGCAGCAAGCGCTCCTTCCTCTGTGGCGTCTGAGCTGACAGTATGCCTTTCATTTCACCCTGCAAGGGCACTTAAAGTGCAGCACCACCAGACTCCTACCAAGCAGACACAGCTCTGACAGCACAAACAACCTGCTTTTTAATCTCTTTTTGCCAAATATCATAAGGGCTACACATACCACATGGTAATACACACAGCTCAATGATAAAATACAGTATATCTTCATGACACTTAATATGTATGTGACCAATCGCCTAAGAAGCAACTGGCAGAAGAACAAAGGTGGAAACAAGTGACCCAGACGTCCAGCAGAGGTTCTGAAAAACATACACAGTAGAGAAGTAAATCTACATTATATCTGAATTTCAAATAAGGCCAACTCATAACTGAGAAAAGATTACTGTGCTCACAAAGCAAGTGAGATCTGGAAAGAGATCTGGTAGTCATTACACAGTTTCCAATGCGCAGCTGCAGTCAGAAAGGCCGATGCGATAGTGGCCATTAACGGAAAGCATACTGGAAACAGAAGAAAGTACTACCTACGTCGATTCCATACAAAAACCATCTTTTGACAAGAGCCAGACAATGCATGCAACTGAAAACAAAACTGTTAGAAAGGTAAAGGATGGGGTCTTCTATCTGAAGCTGAACGATAAAACTCTGGCATCTTCACCCTGAAAATAATGCTGAAAAGTAACTGGCACAAAATGCAGAGATTCCAAAGGCAAGAGGTAGTGAGAGGATGTGAACACAGATTATTTCACAAAAAGGTAGAAAAACAGAATCAATGAAACCCTAAAAAAAAAATCTAGACTGAAAAAAAAAAAGAAAAAGAAATTATTTGTACAGAAGATAATGTCCAAAAGTTCTTTATTTCATGTCCTAAGAGGAAAAGATTTACCAGATATTTCAACAAAAAAAAATATGGGAGAAAGATTAAAGTACAAGTGTCCTTCCATATTTTAACTTTAAAAAATAAAGACAAATTTGATTTGGCAAAATATCCTTATATATTAAATCCACATGGGACTGGAAAGTTTATTCTAGGTATAAAGACACAGCTCACAAGGGATCACTGCAGCTCACCAGCAGCAGGAACCCTCAAACTGACCCGCAGCTACGAACAGCACCACTGCACTTGCAATGGGGGTCGTAACCATAACGTTTAAAGCGCCCACAAAATAAACCTGTTTATGAAAATAGAAGATTCAGTCTGAAAAAAAAATGGTAAGTTCTAAAACTAAATATTATCGAATACTAAGAATTGTTCTTTAACATTGAATATAAAGCTCTTTTATAAGACAGATTGATAAATATATACGTTAGTCTTCCTCACCAATTAGTGAAATACAGAAGAAACAAAATGAAAGACATATTAGGACTCCCTTACTTATAATCATTACATCATAAAAACAGCTTACCTACTTGCAAATTACCATGGTATTTTACATAACCACGAAACTTTTTGGCAGGATTCCACTATTCTAAACTTCACAGAAACAAGTGAGGGCACATAGCCACTTTCGTTCTCAATAAATTCCTTGTCCATCTCCACACTTCAGGGTCACGGGCAGCGTTCGTGTCTGTGTGTTTACACCAGAGCAACGCAAAAGAACAGGTTGACAACGACACTGAGAAAAATCAAAGAGGACATCTTGGGACAATAACTCGTGGAGAGCTGGAACTAGCCTAAGTGTCGGCCCGCGAACACTCCAGGAGCCGCTCTGCGAAACGCCTGCGGTCAGCTCCGCCCAACGGCAGTGCGGCGGCTACCGCCGCGGTCAGTCCTCTGCGAGGAAACAGGCCCCGTGTTCTGATTGTCCCCTGCTGCTTTGCTACAAATGAAGACAAGAAATAGCAGAGATGCAGCAACGGCCATAGTGAAAGCATCTCAACCAAAAATACGTATTAAGCGTCTTTGTTGGGGGAGCCACCGCAGAGACGCGCCGCCCTTCTGCTTGTCTGGACCAGCGAAGGCAGCCACGGACAACCACACGCGTACATCGCCGCTCGCTCGGCTGCACTGGTCACCGCCTCACTCTGCACAGCGGCGAACCTTCGCGGTTTTCGCTAAGGTAGTCATAACTTAGCTAAGAGACAATGGGTCCACTCAGCCAGCCCCAGGCTCCCGACACAGCGGCCACCCAATGGCCTCCGTCCTGCCTGAGGCCGAGTGGCAGCGCCCCAGCGGAGTCAGGAACAGAAGAACCAGGGTGGTGCTGCAGATAAAGAGCTGAGAAGAAATGCCCAAGAAGTCACCTACTTCGTCAATATGCAGTCCTTAGGCCAACGAGGAACTGGAGAATTCTGAATCTGCTAATTTTTGGAGACAAAGCCAACTAATTAATTTGTATTGTACTTTTTAGGGACAAGAAATGTTGACGTAAGACTGAACATGGAATTACAATACCTGAAAAGCAGAAAGGCATCATCTGAAAGCAAAGTGTCAAAAAGGACAGCATGCATTTATCTCATCAGCCCACACTACGAGCTACATGAAATCTTTCAAGCAATGTGAATCACTAAATCTTTGATTCAGGCGCTTCTGATGAAGTAGCAGTTAGGTTTGCTGCCTCTGGATGGCGCAGTCCACAGACATCCCAAGGACTTGGGTTCACCTCCTAGGGTGGAGGGAACAACCAAGGTGAACAATTAAATAAAACAGATAAAACACTTCTCTCTCTTCTTGCCTGTCTGCCTTCATACTTGCCTTCATTCCTGCCTATACTTTCCTTTAAAAAAGTTTTTATTCAAAAATTTGGGGATTTCATGAAGAATACAGAACAGTTCATCACCTTTTGCTCTGTTTGGATTACATGTTATAAACCTAGAAGATCCTAATTAAAAAGTAATTTGACAGAAAAGTGTGGGGGGTGAGGGGAGAGTACCCTGTTTTTTAAACGAGCTCATTAATTCCATAGGATTAAATATTAAAAATCCATCTGCTTTGAATGTCAGTGTAAAACTGCTGCTGGTTCTAGTCAAGGGTATATTAATAAAAATAAACAGTGACCTGAATAAAAGCTCAGGCTGCACTTCGTCTTTATGGTGGGTACATTTTATAACTATTCGAGACCAGGTAAATGAAGACAGAAGGGACATACTGTTCTGACTGAGTGCTTCTGAGAAGAGAGGTTTCGAAATGAGTGGGAGCCCCTGTTCTGTGCAACACAGCCTATTACCCCTGAGTGAGGCAGTCGCTTTGGGCTGTCTAAGAATAGTGCTGCCCAGCTTCGCTTCTCCAGAATGTTCTCACTTCCTCCCTTGGTCCTGCATGATCTACATGCATTTGAAAACTAGAGGGAAAAACACTCTGCGAAATAGAGGCTATAAAATCAGCGTACACTTAGGGGAACCATTTCTGTCGACACTATTTGGTTACCTTGGGATTAAGCTTCCTCATCTAAAAGAAATAGTCTAAAAGAGCCTTCTAGCCCACAAATTCTGCATCCACACTGCTCTAGGTCCTCACAGACACCTCCAAACGCTGTAAATCAGATCAAGTAACACTCGTCTAAGAAGCGCATCTTACGGACATCTCCAAGAGAAACGCGCAGATAATAAAAGCTCTGACGACTAGAGAGCGCACCGGAGTCCACGGAGGCAGGGGCTGGCCGGGCAGGGGCTGGCCGGGCAGGGCCTGGCCGGGCAGGCAATAATCCCAATCAATGTGAGTAAGCAGTCAGTGCCTTGCCATGGGTCTAAATTAGTCTTTGGGAGCACGGCAACATGGCGAAATAGCAGGCACGTCAATTAGTTTTTTAAAAAGTCACAAGTGAAAAATGATTTGTAAAAACAGTTTTGTTTAAATACCTAACGATCGTGAAACTTATCCTCATACAATTTCAAAATAGAATTAGAGCAAGAATGAGTTCAATACTCATTTTACAGCCGAGAACACAAATTCAGAGAGGCCGATCCACAACTTTTTCCAAGTTAGCTCTAATTTGTGTTTAAAGCCACCTTCTGTAATTTCAAATCAGTTTACTCAAGATAAAAATGAAAATCAAGTGAGCAGTGACATCATGGAGCCAAAAGCCCAGTCCACGAATCAGAAGAAGACCGATGCTTGCCCATGCTTCGCAACCACTGGGTCAGCTGTCACGTGCTCACAAGAACCCCGGGATGTGAGCTGCACATACCAGGTACGATGAGAGAATGTTTCAGCATCTGAGTGAACAGAAAAGGCCTTCTCAGGAAATGCCTTTAAGTCACTGCCTCAAAGATGAATAGCAGATGATGTGTGGAGAAAAGAACGTTTTGAGCAGAAGAAACCAAACACACATTCAGGGTCCCTGAGAGAGGAAAAAAAGAACTTCTGAAAATCTAAGTGTGATTGAAAAGGCAGGGAGGAGTCAGATCAGGGACGCCAATCTCATCAACACTGGATTTTATTCCAAGCCTCTGCAATAAGGGAGGCATCATCAGATTTGTATTATGGCTACCACATAATGAACAGATTAAAAGGGAAACTCCAGAAAATACAAAAAATGTTCTCCATGATTTGAAAATGACCAATTATTTTTCCCTTCAAATATTCAGAACGATGTTCTGGGCCTCATAAACAACTTGTAACAGTAAACGGCACAGTTGCGAACTTATACTAAGTTCCAATATTATGTTACTTAACTGGCACAATAATGTTATTAAATATTGAAATGAGAAACCCTCAAATAACAATTTTAATATATATTTAAAATAGTTTTGAGGTTTCTACCTGCATTAGTAGAATCTTTATAATCAATGAATTTATAAAACTGGTTTTAGTCACCAGACTATGTGGCAATGCCTCAGTTCAATAAAAGCATAAATAATCAATAAAAGCATATTTTTAACAAAAACTGTGCCATTAAGTTCAAGTTAAGAAAAGGACACTAAAGAATCAAACATTACAACTATTTGATAACTCCACATCTCTGTCTTTCATATACAACATAATTAAAAGTTAATTGAATACCTTTCCAAGAAACTTCTATTTTGCCTGGTGTTAAATAAAAAACTCTTCCATAAGTAAAAGAAAGTTTTTCCTACTTAAACACTGCCAAGGACAAAAGTCAGACTAATCAAAAGATTCCTACCAAGAACTCCCTGATATGAACTAACATTTCACTGATAATTCGGCAAAAGAAAATATAGATCCTTGATCTTTGTGAAATGGTTCATATGTTAGGGATCTTTCAAAATGACTAATCTCAAATGCTGAAAACTGCAATGCAGATCTTTCACTTAAAAGTTAACATGAAATTTTAGAAGTTAAAACAAATGAAAAGAAAATACTATTTATACATACAAGGTTAGTCTCTGGACCCATAAATCTATAAAGTCAAGATATGAAGGTAAGTAGTCTTCAAAATAAACTAAAGGAAAAAAATGTTTTCGTTTTATTGGGAGTTAGAATGTTTATAAACAAAAGGTTTAAGAATTAGTTTGGAAAAACAAGCCTAAAACTCCCTGACACAATAATCATTTAAGAGTCTTCAGATAAAGGTTAAAGTATTCTTCCCACATAAATTTTTACATAATTCCACCCCTACCATTCTAACCAAGTATTATGCTCTAATAAGAACTATCCTAATCTTCACCTGGCAATATTTTCAGGCTGATATTATTATTCTCATTTCCGTGAATAATATCCATACTCCAGGGCCATTTTCTGCCTCATATTCAATATCATGCATGCTTGTATCAACGTTTCTCTCCTCATACCCTGTCACAGTATCAATCACTGCCTCCTGTCCACTCAATCCACTTTTGATTTATCAGCCGCCGTCTTCCTGGACTCCATAACTCGACCCAAACCATTTTAACAAGACATTGACAAATAGCACCCAGTATCACATCAACCTGTTCCACTTAGTAAACTAAGAAACAGTAACTGTGACATCTCTGCATAAGTATTCCATTCTATTCCCCAGACTGATGTATATTAATGAGGCAATGGTATTTGAAATGCTTCTTCCACATCAGCATCTAATATGATCAAATTAGGAAATGGGATGATTTATTAAATTTTGTAGAGCTGAAATATTTCTTTATATCGCTATATGTGTGGTTTCAGAAAGTGAGCTGTTGCTTTCAATTTTTCTCCTGTGGATGTGCCTGCATTTCACAGACGAATTATTGTCTTTAAAAAGATTGCAAGAAGGCAAAATGTTATTAAGCAAATGCTCAGTAAAACAAACTAAATCAGTTTTAAAATTCCTAATTTAATGTAAATCTTGGTTGTTTCACTGAAATCCAGTTTGTGATCTTATTCAGTCATATTTGCATTGTACTGTCTTGCTGTAGGACAGCTTTAAGTTTATAGCATTACCAAGCAGCTTCACTTCTTGACTTTTAAGCTATGTCCTCAAGAAAATAATTGCTCTATAAGCACACATTTTGTTCTTATTTTCAGATACAAGACAAAATAAAGATCAATGGGTTAATGAAAGAATAAAATAAAAACACAATCAACTATTTGGGTCACTCCTATAATCTTCATAACTAGATGTTAAAATATTTTTACTAAAGTGCTCCTTCAACTTAAGAGTTTAGTAACCACTCCATGGGTAGTTTAAACTCTAAACAATGAGTCCATGTTTCATATTCTATTTAGATGTAAAGGGATTATTTCATACGTTCACAAAAAAAAGCAAAGTGGGAATAAAAAAGAATAAATGCAAAACTCACATATTTTGCTTAAACAGATTCTCTTCTTACCTCATCTTCTGTTTTCTAAATATCCATATACATATGCTCCAGAAGTCAAGCTCTGCTCACTTCTACACTAAAGGATCTCCAAATACAAAACCCCACATGCAGGTCTGGACCTCAGCAGCCTAAGCACAGTGAGCTTAGACACAGTTTTCAAATGGGGTGATTTCTGCTGGTCTATGAACAAGTCAAAAGATACAGATAAAATGAATTGTGAAGGAGTTCTGACTTCATTCGCTGATTAGAAAATACCCAGAAAATTCAATAGAGCAATGCAATGCAGGCGGTACTGAGATCAACCTCACAAAAACAAAATACACAGTAAAGAATGGTGATTCCCAGTATTGACTACTTAGCTTCTGTTATGTCAACAAGGGTCCTTCATTTGATCATTTTTATATAGAGTAATCATCTTATAATTTTAAAGAGGCTAATCTACTTTTTAAGTTTAAAAAAATTTCAGCATTAAGTTCCAGAAATAACAGGAAGAACACTACATTGTTAAAATAAAGTACAATCTCTCCCCCTAATATGCAGAAAAGGACACCAGAAAATATTAAAAATGAGAGCATGAGCAGTGCCGTCCTCTATTGTCCTGTTCAATAATTAGGTGTGCAGAAAATGCAAACTAAGTATACTTTCTAAATCTGTGAAGGTAATAAAAGATGATAAAAAGAGAAGTAAACTTAGCTATGTTGCAGCACAAAGTATATAGAAATAATCACTAAAATAATTTAACTCTAATATTTTAATTGGCTTTTATAGTTTACGAAGTACTTTTAATACATTATTTTATTAGCTAAATTAATTTTCAGAAATTATGCTATATTCTTTGCATTTAATTAAGTATATCTTACTTGTTCTACAATGTTCTTAATGAAAATTTTTCTAATTCTCTCTAATATATAATAATCACCTTCTTCCCTAACACCCTTCATACTTATAATCCACAGGATAGGATCAGTAGGTTGAAACTGTCTTATCCAGCATTTGTGCTCATACACTAGTACTGTGCTTGTCTTATCATTTCACGTAGTACAGCTCCTTCTGGCAAGGAGAAACCTATACAGCACTGAAATGGAAAAGATATCACAGAAATAGGGCAATTAAACCATAATAGTATATTAAGCAGGAAAAACTATTTTAGAATTCATAGTCCCTTTGAGCTTATGCTAACTTGCCCAACCTGGAGCTAGAATAAGAATGCATGTCAATATGTATATACATAGACACATTTGAAGGAGAAAAATAGGAAATAAAACAACTCAGGAAAGAAACGGCTGATTTCAAATGCTAATCCTCATATTTATAAATATAACAAAACAGTCTACATAAATAACTGTTAAGTATATAAACAAGATAAATACAAGCAATTTTATGAAGATTTATATACTCTAGAAAAATCTAACATCGGTAAATATAATTTTAGAGCATTATTACAAATCCCTACTAAAAACACATTATGCCCATACATATGTATGAGGATGCACCATTTTAAAAAAACCACCTGAACAAAGATTAACCTAGCATCAGACAAAAAATCTTCAATTTGACTTGAGTCAAAATCAAAACATATCTCTATTAAAAAACGAGAGATGGGTGCCAAAGAGCGCAGACAGCCGATAACACTAAGAAGTATGCACCTGACAATGACTAGTTCACAAGCAAATCTGTAAAACTCCTCAACATCAAATATACCCAATGAGTCATTTGGATATGATGGGATAAACAGCATTATTTTAGATGGATAAGGCAATTTTCAAAAAAAGAACCACCACCTGACTACGGAGTCTGCAACACACAGCACTGAGCAGGAAAACTGAGAGACAAATCAAGGGATCAGTGAGAACAAAAATAAGAGGAAAATGGATTACAAAATAAGCAGTAATCATCTCAATAGATTTTTAAAAAGGTATGGCGATAAATCAACAACCATTGCTGCTAAAAGCATTCTCAGCAGACAAGAAATATGGAAGGTTATTCTTCAATTTTATAAAAGACAATCATAAAAAACCTAAAGCTAACATCCAGTTTCTAGGTAAAAGACTTAAAACTTCCCTCTGCCGATAAAGAAAAGGGCGAGGATGACCAATTCACCACTTTTCTTCAGCACTGAACTGGAAATCCTGGACAATGCAATAAGCCAAGAAAATTGAATAAATGGCATACATTTTAAACAAGGGAAGTAAAACCGCATCAATTTTCAGGTAATAAAATTTTTTCACAGAAGCTCCTAAGGTATACTTCAAAATATCACCTAGAACTAAAAAGAAAAGCAAGACTTGAAGATTCTAACTATGCAAAACATATAAAATATAAGTTATACAAAATATATATCAATAATATTTCTATAATTGGTAACAAATTGCTAGAAAATAAAATTTTACTTTTTTCAATAGTGTCAAGATTTTAACAAAACATTTTCGAGACCACCGAACTGAAACTATAAATCATTTTTGGGAGAAATGAAAACCAAAGCAAGTAATGGCGAGACGTAACATTCATAAATTAGAAGTATTAATGCGCTATGATGTAAATATTCCCACTCTATTGAAAAAATTCCCAATCAAAATCCCAGCAGGGTACATTAAAGGAACTGTCAAACTGATTCTAAAATTCATAAGGAAAATTAATAGCTGCTTTCAAGACTTACTATAAAATTATAATAATCAAAACGGTAGGGTAATGGTATGAAAACAGAGCAAAGAAACCAAATAGACATTATGTAAATAGAATCAATTCCATATAGTTTATTGGTATTTGAAAAAAAAGGCACCAAGATTACTTGGAAGAAATTTTTACCAACTTGGTGTTAGACACCATGTGGATTAAAGACGAACCCCTACCAAACCTCACACCACACACACAAAGAATCTGAGTGTAACAACAGCGAGATGGGAGAAGAGGAAGTTCCGGGCACCATTCACCCAACACAAACAACTTAAATACAGTATGTGGCCCCAAATAACCAGGGAAACTAATAAAGCTGCAGTACCTGCAAGTAAAAAGTCAACAAGAGCCACATGAAACGGGGAAGGAGCGCAATCGCCTCACCACAAGATCCCCTCGGCAAAGCTGGCACAGCTCATCCTGGCTCCCAGCTTCTGCTCTGGAGGCTGCAGGGTTAAAGTAAAGAACACACACCCAGTGTTCCAGCTTTTTCTTTTTTTTGAGACAACCCCAGGGGCTGGTTTCTGTCTTGCCTGACTCAGAAGCTAACAGCCCAGGATAGGCTAGATGACTGAGGGCTACAGTTGGCTGGGGAGCCAGAAGCACTGTGGTTCAGCAAAGGCCAGCGTGGCTCAGCAGAACCAGGGGAAGACACCCAGCTCAAATTTCTACCGCGCAAAACAGGGAGAAGTGAGGGGCATGGGCCCAGAGCCCAAATGCAGAAATTTGCCCAAAGGAATAGAATGTGTCTTGCTTGATTCGGAGTGCTGATGGAGAACTGGCATATGTTAGATGTCCAGGGGTCACCAACCAAAAAGGAGGGCAGGGCTTGCTGTTTGCTATGCCAGACAATCGGAATCACTGCAGACACACTAGTGGGAGCAAGAGATTACAAGTTCCTGAAAAAGAAGCCAGCAAATTTCAAAATTGCACAAGTCAAGAGAAGTCGCAACCTCCAAAAAAAGAATTCCGAGGCCCTCAGCATCTCTAGCAAGGCGTGCCCTGGTGAAGTTGCAGTTATGCATGTGTGAAGACAGAATGTATGTGGGGAATCTCTCACATTCCTCTCAATTCTGTTATGAACCTAAATTTAAATTTTCCTTAAAAAATTGTTTTAAAAAATAATAATTCTAACTACAAAACTAGGTTAATGGATACATAAAACATAAAGATGTAACTTGTGACATCATTAAAATAAAGTGGGGGTGGACAGAGGTAAAAGTACTTTTCCATTTGATAGATTCTTCTAATTATAACATGTTTTATATAAGTCCCATGTCAGTGACAATGAAAATACACCAAAGAAAATAAGAAATGTTACGTTAATACGAAAAATCAACAAACATAAAAAAAAGCAAGAGAGGAAAAGAGAGACAAACAACTACAATATGAACAGAGAACAAACAAAAGACAATAAACTCTTTGGTCAAAAGATACAGACCAGTTGAATGAATCAGAAAAACAAGAAGCAACTACCTAACTACACACAAAGACACAAATCAACTGAAAATGAAAGAATGGAAAAAGGTATTCCATGTAGATGGCAACCGGAAGAGAATAGGGTTGGGCATATTTATATCAGACAAAATAGATATTAAGTAAAAAGCTGTCATAAGAGGAAAAGAAGGACATTTCTAAAATTTAAAGGATCATTTCATCAGGAAGAAATAGCAATTACATATGCACCTAATATCAGAGTATTCAAATATATGACACAAACACAGCAAAACTGAAGGGAAAAAATAGAGAATAATATAATAATAATAATAGATTTCGATACTCCACTTTCAATAACAGCTGGAACAAGAAGACAGAAATCTATGAAGACACACAGAACTTGAAGAATGCTTTAGACAAGTTGAACCTAACAGGTATATAGAGAACACTCCACCCAACAGAAATAACGGAAATAAACCCACACATACATGGTCAATTTACAAAAGAGAAGTAAGAACATACAATGGGAAAAGGATAGTCTCTTCAATAAATGGTGTTGAGAAAACTGGCCAGCCATATGCCAAAGACTGAAACTGAACCCCTATCCTATACATTACATAAAAAATAAACTCAAAATGGATAAAAGATTTGAACATAAAGCCTGAAACCATAAAACTGCTAGAAGAAAACATAGGGGGTAACCCTGACATTGGTCTTAGCAATAATTTTTTCAATTTGACCTCCAAAATAAAGACAAAAACAGCAAAAATCAGTAAGTGGGAATACATCAAATCAAAAGGCTTCTACCATTAATAAAAGTAAAAGACAACCTGGAATGGAATGAGAGAAAATATTTGCAAATCACACACCTGATGAAAGGTTAATATCCAAAAAAGAATTCATACAGCTCAATAGAAAAAATCAAATTAAGAAATGAACAGACAATCTGAATAGACATTTTTCCACACAAATGGCCAACAAGGACATGAAAAGGTGTTCAACCTCACTAGTCACCAGGAAAAATGCACATCAAAACACGGGGGACCTCCCACCTGTTAAAATGACAATCACGAAAAAGACAAAAGATAACTGAAACAAAGGGATTACCGTGTGTGACAACATGGACGGACTGTCAAAACATGATGCTAAATGAATTAAGTCAGAGAGAGAAAGACTAATATTGAATGATATTAATTACACGCAGACTCTAAAGAAGCCAGTCAGACGCAGAGCAGAGTGGCGGTGCCCCCAGAAGCTAGGAAACGGGAAACGGGAAGACGCGGCTGGAAGCGCGCAGACTACAGTTATGATCACTTCTGGGAATCTGACACACAAATGGTGATTACAGCTAAAAATAACACTGTACTAAAGCCTGGAAAGTTTCTAAAAGAGTAGGCCTTGAATGCTCTCACCACAAAGAGAAATGGCGGACCACGTTGTGATAGAGGCGTCTGGCCGACACTACGGCAGTAATCACCCCGAAATATAAAAAAGCATGAAATCAACAGGCTGCACACCTTAAACTTACACAGTATTATGTCAATAAAGCTGGGAAAATAAGCACTGAATTCTATAGACTTCAAAGACAGAAACATGAACTACTTACATATTATAAAAGTAAAGAAAACCTCATTTAAAATAACGGCAAAGAAACTAAAATACCTTGGAATCAAGTTAGCAAGAAATGAGCAACATTTATATTAGAAAAACTTTAAAACATTCCTAAATCACAAAAAAACTAGACTAGAACAAATGAATTCTCAGAGAGAATTCAACATGATAAAGATGTGAATTCTCCTTAATTTATAAATTTGATAAAACCTTAGTAAAAATTAGCTTTTTTTAATGGACTGAAATGAGTTCATTCTAAAGTGGATATGAAGCATGCTCTGGTGGCCTAATGGTTTAGTCCACTAGGCTGCAGTCTACCTACATCCCAAGGTCCCTGGTTCAAGACCCGGGGCCCAGGGACACAACCAAGATGAACAACTAAATAAAACAGAGTGCTTCTTCCTCCTCTCTTTCTGCCTGCCTACTTGCCTTTATTCCTCCCTAAAGCTTTCCTTTAATAAATAAATAAATAAAGTATATAAGGAAAAAAACAGTTCACCTGAAAACAGTCAGACAAACATTAAAAAAGAAAAGCTGTAAGTAGAAGGACTGACCAGTCAACCCTACTCAAGATTAAAATACACTATAGAGTTTCTATAATCCTAAATTTAGTACCAGTGCATAAACAGACAAGCAGCCTAGCGGAATATGTATAAAATCAAGAAAAATACCTAAGTACTTATAGTAACCAAGCATTTTATAAAAAGAAAAAAATCTCAAATCACTGGGGCAAAGATGGACTTTTTCAAACCTGATAATGTGACAAAAGCCAATTAGAAAAAGAGAAAAATCGGCACACCCTAGTAGAAAAGCCTGTTGCCTCTGGCTGGCATAGTGCACAGATACCCAAGCAGCTAGGCTCGCATCCTAGGGCCAGGGGAAATGGCCAAGATAACTAAATAAAAAATAAAGTGCTTCTTCCTCTTCTGTCTTCCTGTCTACCTGCCTAGTCGCCTTCATTCCTACCTGTACCTTAAAAAGACAAATTATGCAATACATAAGAATACATCCAAGTACTATGTAAAAGATGTAAATGTAAAAAAATGAAACAAACTCTAGACTAGAAAAAAAATCAGTGAATTCTTCTATATCTTGATATAAAGAAAGAATTTCTCTTTGTTCTGAATGTAAAGAAAAATACAATGAAAGAAAATATGTAAATTTGACCACATGAAAGAGAAAAGTTTTTGCATGGCCTATAAATACCATAAACAAAGTCAAAAGACAACTGAAAAACTAAGGGAAAATAGCGGCCACAGGTATCAGCTAATACAGCCAGTAACTCTTAAAAACTGAAGAAAAAAAGACCAAAAGTTCAAAAGCCATAAAGGAAAAAAAAACATACAAAATAAAATACAAAGATTTAAACATACGAAAAGATGTTCAATGACAAAACAGAAGCGAAAACACCATTTCTCCTCTGTCAGGCTGGCAAACACCTGAAAGGACAACGTGCCCTGGTGATGAGGCTGTGCGGGTCTGCTAACCCTCCCTTAGCGGTTCCTAGCAACACGATAAGCTCACTTTCTGAGCCAGCAATAATACTTCCAGGACTTTCCCCTGAAGACACACCTCCAGAAACAAAAATACGTAGAAACGAACTGATTCATGGAAGTTTTCAGCACGTGCAAAGCACTCACTGCATCCTAAGGAAAAGGGCCGCACAGAGCCAACCAGACAAACAATAAACTATGACGCAGTCGCACAAAGAAGTACTCGGCAGTAGCAGTTTTTTAAATGAGTAAGATCACTATTCACTGATGTAGAGTGATTTGCAAGCAATTCTGAAAGCACTTTCTGTGTATTCTAGAAGTGAGTAAACAGGTAAAGGAAGCACGACGTGGCTACCAAGGGCAGGTTCCTCACTGCTGGGAGAGGAAGACCTGAGACACACACGACGTTTGAGCACTAAGAGAAAAAGATAAAAATTCTATTTAAGAGCATGATCACTCAGTTACTCTCTAACTTACTGGTGGAAACTGCAGCAAAATTTACATATTTGATTCCCCCCCAGACAGACTTCATCTTTAATTACTTTGTACGCACTAACAATCATTAACACATGTACAGATTTACAATCACACAGCACTTTTTCTTTGAAAACATCAACACTTTCATCTTCTCTGATGAAAATCTTCGTCAACTATTCAGGAAATCGTGGTTCAACTGTCTCGTGTGTCCAAGACTCAGAAGCTCAGTTACTTAAATATTTTAAAGACCACATCCCTAAAATATATTTTCCAAAATAATACAGTGTAAACAATACAGTATCTCAAAATTTAGGATTCCAAATGCTCCCCTCATTATTCAGTTATTGCAGTTAACTGCCAGACACTGAGAAACTGCTGTTTGAAAGAAAAGCTCTCAGCTGGTTTCCTCGTATACGAAACGGAGGCACCACCCTGAGGGCAGCCTGACCTAACTCCGAAACCCAAATGGCACATCACTGTGCGCTGCGTGGCCGACTGCGTGGCCGGCCGCTGCCCTCACGCCCTATGTCTCCTTTCAAGGTCCTCCTCTCACTGCAAAGAGAGTTCACCACACTTCCAGATCCTCTCAGAGGAGACGTGGAGGTGGGCACTTGGGCAGAAGCAGCTTCCAGGGGGACAGTTTCTTACGAAACCCCACTCTGCTGCTACAAACCAAGAGAGTTCTTAGAGATGTTCAGTGGCTTTTGAGAAAACAAGCAGCTTCCACACTTCAGGCTGAAATAATTAGTGACAGCTTCCCCAATTCCCTGGGCCCTTCCAAAGGTTATATAAGCATGTAATTCCCTGTGTGAAAACTCTGATGCTTGGAATGAAGTGGCTTCTGTCTTCCTAAGCAAAAGTCTGATTGACTTGACACAGTGTACGTGAAGAGTCTAAAACTAAAAAAAAAAAAAAAAAAAGGGGGGGGGGATACGTGGATTATTTTTTCTGTTCCTACTGATAGGAAATTTCAAATGAAGTTGTTTTCTGGTAACCAGCCTCTTTTTAGACAAATCAATACATCTAAAATAAAACTTTCCTTTGACAAATCAATAAAACTTTCCTTTTTATACCTAACTTCATCTCCCCAATTAATCATTAACTCAATGAAGTCATGTTTACTAAGCAAGACTTTAGGCTACATACCAAGAGGTTCCTCCTCTAACAGTTCACAATATACAAAAATAACAAAAACATAATATTCATAATATAACCACTACAAATCAGGAGTCACACATGAGGGAAGGACTGAGAAAGGATGGGTTAAGTTTGACAGGAGTGACATGACAAACAAACCAAAAATGTATTTATGGATGAAGAGAATTAAAGGTTAAAAAGAAGTGAAAACTGAGGGGCAGAAGGACTTCTCCAAGTAGCGATAACACAAGAAACATAACAGCAGACTGAAGAAAGCAAGCTGGCAGCTTAGGGACATGTATGGAGAAGACGTGCAATACAGGGCTGCTCCTCCATGGAAGGTGCGCAAAGGAGAGGGTTTAAAGACAATATAAGCCTATAAAAAAATCCAACTTCAGATTCATAGAATCATAAAAAGTATACCTATAACAAATTCAAGTTGCTAAAACACGATTAGAGCCTAACTATAGAGAAAATAAGCTGATCTTAAAATGCCATTTTTAATCCTAATACTCTTCTGCTCAAAACCCACAATAATTGCTCTCGAGTCCCTCAGTCCTAGGGTCCCCGTCCCGTTCAACTGTATTTCCTACCACTGTCCAGAACGCACAAGCCCCCAGGTCGTCTGTTCTCCGGACTGGCCCTCGAGCACACGGAGGAAAAGCAAGTGGAGCGACTCCACGCAAGAGACTGCTGCGGCCGCTGTAACAAAATGCCACAGACTCTGTGGCTTAAAGAACAGAAATTCATTTTGTCACAGTTCTGGAGGCTGGGAAGGCCAGGACCCAGATGGCCAATCTGGTTCCCGGTGAGGACCTTCTTCCTCGCTTCTAGGGGGCCATCTTTTTCCTGTGTCCTCACTTTCCTCCTAGTGCGGACTTGGAGAGAGAAAGCTGTTTCTCCCCTTCTTCTTCTGAAGTCACAGCCCTAGAGATTAAGGTCCCACCCTTATGACTTCATTTAACTTTAATGACCTCCATAAAGACTCTGATCTCCAAATATAATTACATTTCAGGTTGGGGCTTCAACAGAAGAATTTGGGCGGGGAAACAAGCATTCACCCGGCAATACACTGGGTTGTTTCAGACGCTAGATCTTAAGCTAGATTTTGCAAGTTCTGCTCTTACCCTCTTGAAATACTTCCTCCATCATGTGGAAAAGCCCAGCCTAGGCTACTGGAGGGTGAGAAGCAACAGGGGAAGTATGGCGCCCTAGTCAATAGCGAAGAGCCAGCCCCAAATACCAGACAGAAACGAGACCTATCCTCGATCATCCAGTCCCAGTCAATCTATTAGACAGCTACAACCACAGGTGAGACTAGCAGAACTGCTCTCTGAATTCAGGCAAAGCTGTAAAGTTGTGAGAAAATAAATGATAATTGCTTGAAATCAGTAAGCTTGGGGATAATCTGTCACAAAGCAATACGTATCTAACAGGGCGTACCTTCTTGTCCTGCTCTTTGACCTAGACCTCTGGGCTCTGCGGGACTTCCCTCGGCCCCTGGAACGACTTCGACTTCGTTTTCTTCTAGAGCCATAAGAAGAGCTACTGCTTGATCGATGTCTGCGCCTGAAATAAAACACAATCATATATCCCTCCTATAAAACTTTCTTGTTATGGTCAAATGGAAAAAGCACCTAGATCCACCACATTTTTATTAGACCTCACTCTTCTCTAGAAGCAAATAGAGATAAATTAAAATGTTATTCCTCTTGAGCAGTGAGATGACTCATAATTTAGTGATTATGTCGGCTACTAACTAAGACATGAGGGGTCATAAGTTGTATATAATCTTTCCAAATATTATCAGATAATACACTATAAAAACTATACCAGTTTATATCTATTTGTCTACAAATAATAGAAAAAGAACAAGAATATTAGATTCATAGGCTGGGATGCGGGCTATGTGTGCAGAGAACTTCAAGCTGAGATTCCACCATCATAAATACATAATCACTAAAAGAAAGGTGTTTTAAAAGTACAAAAACATACGAACTTTGAGAGGTGCTATTCTAATTGCTGCAAAAGTAAAATTTATGAAAATCACCTTCTGTCATAAGAATGTGAACGAGGCTGAAGATCCCTGGACCAAGATCTTGACTTTGACCTTGACTTCCTTCCACCTTTCTTTCGGCTGTATGTTCTACTATCTGAAGAGCTACTTGAAGATGACCGTCTTCGGTGTTTCTTTTTTCTCTTGCTTCTACTTTCTTCCTCGGTATCAGACGATCGGCGTCCCATTCTATACGTTTAAATTTAAAGGAAATTATCTCTAACACAACAGCATAGAGTACGAAATTCAATGAAGTAATTTTTGTGAAACTTTATAAAAAATTTGAAGTATCTTATTTAAAATAAAATTTTAAATGTACCTGTCTTCTTGGCAAGACCTAAGAGCCAATATTTTTTTTTATAATTTATCAACAATTTATATGTATCCTACATTTTTCAAATATCTGAGGACAGTTCATTATGACAATTTTCTTATAAGTTGTATTTATTATTAAATATACTTGATTTAGGGATCAACTTTCTAATACTTTATTTTCACATTCCTTAAAGACAAAAAATATTCTACTATCTTTTAGAGTTATATTTTTTCTAACTAAAAATTCTAAATTTTTAAATGGTTTAGGCTTTAATAGGCCTCAATGAAGTACAAACTTAAAACAAAATTACCATTTCACTTGCGCAGTTTGAAGGAGGAAATGTGAACTCAAGTATCAAAGCTGATGAAGTTATTGTATAGTCAGTAAACTCTTCACACTGCTAGTATACTGTACTTAGAAAAAATCATAATATAATCCTTCTAGAAATCACTTAAACAATTAAAAAAGAGCCATAGAATGGTCTTTTTTTTTTTTTGACAGAGCATCCCATTTCTAAGAATATATATGACGGTGAGAACTGGTGGAGTAGTGGTTGGTTCTACTGCCTCCAGCCAAACTCCATGAACATATATTCCAAAAACAGAGGCAGTGAGGGGGAGACAACCAAGATGAACAACTAAATAAAATAAAGTGCTTCCTCCTCTTTCCTACTCTCTCTTCCAGCCACCCTGCCTCTAGTTGCCTTCATTTCACTCTGTACTTTTCCTTTAAAAAAAAGGGTAAAAAAACAAACATATGTGTATATATATGCGCGTGCGCACACACACACACACACACACACACACACACGTGTCTCTAAAGTTTCTCTGAAAAGATATTCATTTATAGCATTACTAAAACTGTATCTATAGTAATTATAGGTTAAGAAAATATGTACGAGTGAGTAAGAACAAAAATAAAAACAATTGATAACATTTAACCAATGTATAAATATTAAATGATGAAACTAGGTAACATTTTCTCCCTTTTTCAACTATTTTCTATATGACTGCAATATATTTGAATATTTAGCATACAAAAGGAAAAAACATTAAAAAGAGAACTTTAGAGTTTTTGTTTTGTTTTGTTTTTAAAGGAAAGGTGCAGACAGGAATGCAGGTGAGCAGTCAGGCAGGAAGAGGAAGGAGGAAAGAGCATTTCATTTTTTTAATTTATATTTAGTTGTTCATTGGTTCCTTCTCCCTAGAGCCAGGATTCAAACCCAGGAGTATGTGGCTTGCTCCTTTGGAGGCAACTGACCTCACCACGGCTCCACCAGGGCAAACCAAACTTTAAATTTATACTTAGGAATTAACTTAGCTTATACTAAGCTTATTTGTCTTGCTTTAAAGTTAACATTTAGATCTCATAAACAATCTAATTTTTCTTTTACTAAAATAGTCATTTGCTCTCTTTCATTATAATATCAAAGAATCTTCTAATGAACAAAATCTTTCACTTACCTTTAATATTTATCAAAATAAGTTAAACATCATCACTATAAACAAAGCAATGTGTAATATTACAACTTTGTTCTAGACTCTTCTTGACTGTAAAGTAACATCAGTTGAAAATCTGTTAGAACTCAATTCAAAATATTAGGCTATTTATGTAGATCATAATTAAAGACGTTAAATACAGTTTGATACCTCCAAACTGCTAATATTTTACAGTTCAACAAAATATTGGGGAGACTTAGCTTTGAAACTACCAGTAAATCACTAACATAAATGAAACTGCACTGGGTAAAAGATCACCAAGAAACGTTTCAGCTTCAACATACTATGATTATAACAGTACAACTGTACATACAGATGTATTTAAATATATATGTATCTATAGTACCTGTTTATATGTGTAATATATATCCATCATATATTATACTGGACTACATGTTTGTTCATGTTCCCATTAAGGAATTTGCACACAATAAATATAGTGATCATCTGAGTTTTATTTCCTGGCTTTTTCTTCCTTTCTTGACTTCACCTTTAAGCAGTTAAGAATTTTTTTTACCCATACATAACCATTTAAATTAAGGTGAATTTTTATTATGTTCTTAGTGCCTCGTTTAAAAAATACTAAAACAAGAGTAAAAGACTAAAATAGTGATACAAATTCACAAGGCGAGAGAAAACAATGGGAACAGTAGACAAGATAAGTCAACAAATTTTTAGCAAATGAAAAACAGATGCAGGATTTAGAGCTAAGAAAGCTAAAATTCCAAGCAACTGCAGAGAATTCCAACAAGAGAAAAACCAATTCACAAAGCAAAATCAGAAAGGATCAGAAATTTGAGATACCAGATACCACAGCAGCCAAGACGAGGGGTGGAACTAAACAATGGGAGAATGTTGATAGCATGTGTAGGAGAAGCAGTCTCCCAAACACACCCTCCTCTCGCCTCTACCCAGACAGGTGCTACTCTTCCTTAGTTCCAGCAGGACAGGATGGTTATTTTGGAAAATAAATAAATAAATAATGATGCCCAGATCCAGGGGCAAAATAAAAGAGGGCAGAGGGATAGTAAACCTAAAGGAATTTGGGCAAGCCTGTAATCTAACAGTAAAAGTCGTAACCCTTTATGCACCTGAATCCAAGAATTCCGGCAGCGGGGTACTTCTTTAAAAAAATTAAAGAGTAGGAAAAATACTTAAGTATTTGAAGATCCCCCAAAGAAAAAAGGTCAGGCCCTAACCCAACTATCCTATAATCAAGTCTACCAGTTAACAAGCACAAATCTTAAATCTAGTAAACTTCTGTAGTCTTTTTTCGATGAACTTTTTAGGAGTGATACAACAAAAGATAACCAGTCACATGATAAAAGTCTTCATCATAAGTGACTGACATCAAAACAATGAAAAAAAGCTTGTTGTAAACCAGAAACATGCAGAAGAAAACTTCAAGGAAAAAAAATCAGTTAATCCCCAGAAACAAGATGATCCAACAAGCAAGAATTGTCAGAACATCCAGAGAACAGGAGAGAGAGCCTGAAATTTAAACAGATGGTAATTTTTTTAATGCACTAGGATTGGAAGGTAAGGTCAAATGACTCACAGAAAGCAGAAAGAAAAAGATCTGAAATAAAAGATCAGAAATAAAAGAGGTTCAATCCAGAAAGTCCAATTCTAATTGATATTATTGCATAGAAGGGAAGAGAGGAAAGAAATAAAAATATCCAAAAAATAATTCAAAGCACTCTAGGTGCGCCCTCATGCAGCAGTGATTAGGTCTATCGCTTCCAAAAGAGCACGGACCACATATCCTTGGACTCAAGTCTCAGGTCCAGGGAGAAACAACCAATGTAAACAAGTGAAAAAAAATAAAAATAAAGATGCTTCTTTCTCATCTCTGTCCGCCTGCCTGCCTACTCACCTTCATTTCTACCTGAAACTTGTCTTTAAAAAAAAAAAAGAATTCCAGAATTGAAAGACACGAATTGCCCTAAGAGCCTGGGACCATGAATTTTAAAAAGGCAAATAATCTACACACTATAAGCAGCCTACTTGCTGATCTAAAATGATATGAGATCAAAACAAAAATGTTCTCAGATCTTCAAGGTCTCATCTTTTTAAAGGAAGTTCCTGGAGGACATGCTCCACCAAGAGGAAAGAGTAAACCAGATTCAGAAAACAAGTGATCTAACACCAGAAATATGCGAAAGTCCAGGGATGATGGCTACGTATGAGGGTGATACGCCAGGGAACGGGACACAAGTCTTCCCTCAGAGCTTCCACTCTAGGGCAGCAGCAGTCCCAGCGGGCTCTGCAGATCCCTATGGCTCCCTGAATCCTTTTCATAGGATACAAGAGGTCAAGACTATTGGCATTTACCCTTCTCACTGCGGTGACTTCTGCACTGGCGATGAAACGGCAACGGTAGGAAAGCGCCGGAGTCTTCACAGGAATCGAGGCAAGGGCATCACGCTCGCCAGCAGTCACAGTATTCTTCGCGCAACCGCCAGAGCAGAAAACAAAACACAGAACAAAGAGTCATTGATGAGGCAGTAAAAATCATTAAATTCATGAAATGTATTACATTTCAACGCTTGAGCACATCTTTTTTAATATTCTGTATGAGGAAACAAGAAATACACATAAGTGCAGCTGCTTGCTGAAGAAAATGGCTATGAAAATAAATGGCAAGTTGAACCAGCTGCTTTCATCATAAAACACTGTTTTTATTTTAAAGATCTGACTGCTGGGTATTTGGTGGACACGTTCTCAAAAGCAGTCTTTCATGTCAAGGGAAGCTGACAGTATTGATAAAATCTGGGCTCTCCAGCAAAAAATTAGAGTTTTGGATAACCTGTGTCTACCACCAGCAGGACACTGACAACTTTCCAGTAGGTAAAGATTTCTGAGGAGATCTGTGACATGAACAGATGTTCATTTTTTTCATATTATATAATAAAAGGTCCCTAAATATGGAAGATCTGCATAACTCAGTGAACCAGTATTTCCCCATAGGCCAATGGATGCTGTCACAGAATCAAGTACGAGTAAAAACATCCATTCAAAGTGCAAGAGAGACCAACAGATTTGAATGCAACAGAGTATGAAAAGTCGTTCAAATACCACAATGCAGCTAATTTTTACTTGTCAAGTTTTGGTATACTATCAAAGAAATAATTATCTGAAAATACTATTAAAATACTCTTTTTCCAACACCATATCTGTGAGAATCCAAATTTTCTTCATACACGTCGATCAAAATAAATCACACAATAGATAAAATGAAGAAGCAGATATAAGGATTCAACTGTCTTCTATTAAGCCACAATTAGAGAGCTGCAAAAAGATGGGAAATGATACCATTTTTCTCGCAAAGTTTGCTTTGGAAAATACAGTTATTTTTCATATCACATATTTTATTATCATGCAATGGATGTATCCTGATTTTAAGTGGATCAATAAATATTTCAAAATGACTTATTTTAATTACTAGTAAGGCAATATATGTGAATATAATCCAGAGATAAAAGTTCTTGGGAGTCCTCAGTAACTTTTAAGAATGTAAAGAGATCCTAAAACTAAAATGCTTGAAAACTGCTGCTCTAAATTACCTACTCATGTCATTTCTATTCTCCTTTTTTTTTATTAAAGAAAAGATTCAGGTAGGAATGAAGGTCAGTAGGCAGGCAAGAAGAGAGAGGAGGAAGAAGCATTTCATTTATTTTATTTAGTTGTTCATCTAGGTTGTTTTCCTGGGCCCCAGGTCTTGAACCAGGGACCTTGGGTTGTATGTGGACTATGCCTGATGGACTAAAACCACTGGGGCATCGGGGCACACCCTCCATTCTCCATTCTTATCCAGTTTATTAAGTCCCTATGCAAGGCATAAAGAAGTTGGGGGGAGTGGGTATGTATCTTCTTGGCAACCCAAAAAAGAGAGAGAGAATCAAAGATAGGTATGTTTTTCTTCGTTTTAATTTCAAACAGCATAGTTCCTCCACAATAAAAGAATGATTACAGAGGTACCCGGGCGGCTCACGCAGGTAAGGCAGAGATGATATAAAGCCCATGGACCCAGGTTTGAGACCCAGGACTGAGGGTAAACATATAGATAGAGAGATAGATAGAGAGATAGATATTTAACCCAAAAGTATTAATAGAAGATACAAAGTCCTTCCTTAGAATAATCACATTTAAAAGGTTGAAAAATCACTGTTACAAGCTAAACATTTTCAAGTCACACGTTTACATTTCAGAAAAATTACACTGAAGTATATAACTAATCCCAATAGGAGAAAACAAAAAAGCCACCATATTTGTCTAATATAGTTAACTTCAACTCTATTCAGAAAAGAAAATGAACCCTAGGAGCAAATGTGAGGTAGATCCAAAAATTTCTTTCTCCAGCAGTGACAGACTCTCAATTCCTACTCACCACCTTAGACATATATTTACCTCTGGATTTCCACAATGTCACTAGCACATAACTAAATATACTTGCGAATTCAAGTCGCATTCAAGTCATGATGGTCAGTCTCTATGACACACTCCTAATAAGGAAGAGCTCTCTAGATCTAATTCTACTGGTAAGGTGCAACGTGTGGAAAGAAGATATATTAATAGTTCTTTCTGATAAAGGTAGTGATGAATTGAGCAGGTTTTCAGGAGTCCCATAAGCTAGCAATTTTTCTGTAAGCGGAAGAGGCAACACTGGGAAACAACCCCTAGCGCTCTGGGCTTTTTTATTCTCATCTAGTCTCTAGTACTTCGTGACTGTAGTCTCATGGTCACAAGCCTCACCCAACTACTCCCACTACGAACTGAAGCCATCAAAGGTAATGAGTATAGTTGGATGACAATTTACAAAAATATCTTACTGTAAAGGTGAGGTGGCTGATTGAACGTGTCGGAGAGCCAAGATGTGGCCATTCGAAAGAGAGCTGAAAGGCATAGAGGCTGCTCCTTTATCCAGTTATAAATAAAGGAACAAGAAGCAGTAATCTAGTTCAGAAAATAAGCAGCTGGAGAGAACAAAGATTCCAAAAGGACATGACAATTTATTATTTCTCTACTTCTCACTCATATCAAACCATACTCTTTTTTATCATGGGCACATGGCCAAAAAAAAAAAAGGGGGGGGGTGAAGAAAAGTCATTTCAATGGGTAATCCACTTCAAAGAAGTACAGAAAAGCAAAAATGGAGTTAACACTATTTAATGTAGGAAGAAATCCACAAACATGCTTAGAATCACGCAAAGTCAACAGAAGTGAGGTGAAAGTCTAGAATAATGAGCATAACAAAGCAAAACTCAAGAGACATAGAACTGTGAAAACACTCCTCCCATCACAGCCAAAAATTTGTAGACTAATATCTTTTTTAAAAAAAGAAGAAAATATTACAAACCATAGGAATTTCTCCCCAATGTTTCGAAAATGAAAGGAAAGATATCTATACACCTACTATAACAACCCTACTACAGAAGTTTTGCAATTCCTAACAGTTCTTTTCTGAGACTGGCTGGGAAGGCCAATTAATAGGTGCCAGCTGCCTTTATCTCTTTCAGTTTCAAGCATTTTTAGCCCTCTTATTGAAGAACATACAGTAATAAACTGCTACCATTTAGCAGGAAATATATCCTTTGCCTGCAAGAAAGTGAATATTTATAGACTCTAAGGCTGGAGGGGCTCTCAAAGGATACCCAGTTTTCCCACAAGGTTGCACCTGTCACATCTGCTCCTATTCTGAGAACTCTGCTTATCTTTTTCACTTACACCTTTTAGGTCTAATTTCAAAGATGACAAGCTGAATGCCTTTTTGTTATGACACACAACATTGGACTTTAACTACCTAGTCCCTCGTTAGTTGAAATACAAATAGGTTACTGCTAATTCTGAAAATGCAAAATCAAAATGAAGGCTTCCAATGTGCACTTAAAGATACATAACCGCCGCAAAAGAAATAATGTCCCTAAAATCAACATGTGGAATAACAGCGCCTTACAACTGCTCATCAGAGTAGAGCGAGATGAAGGGCAGCCGTGGGTCTCTGTTCAATGGGTCTCTGGCCACAGGGCCACAAGTCTGGATGTCCAGGAAACTGTGTTTAGGGCGAGTATATTTCTCTATTTCACGCGGCACCAGCTCTCCCTGCAGCAAGGGAGTGAGGCCAGAGGGTCAGCGGGAGCTGAAAGGAGCGGGGGTGCATCTGAAGTCGAGACAGCAGAGGAGGTCGTCTAGGGTCGACCTGGCACCTGCCAGACCGCAAGACCGGCCAAGGAAGCCCACAGCAGCGTCCCGGGCAGGGGGCGGGCGTGGGGGGGCGGGTAGGGCGGGTAGGGGTGAAGAGGGCCAGGAGGGCGAACTCCCCGCCACCAGCACAGAGGCCAGGCCGCAAGTCGCCGCAGCCCAACGCCACCCCGCAGCCGCCTAGCGATCCCCCCACCGCCCCAGCCGGGCCCTCAGGGGTCAGGGCCGCCAGGTGCGTGCGCATGCGCCCTGCGCCGCCCCAGCCCCGCCGCAGACGCCCGGGCTCCACCACCCACACGCCGGCCGCGCGCCGCCGCACGCCGCCGAGCAGGCCTCGGAGCCCGGCGGCCGCGGGCTGTGTCTCCCCGCGCCGCACGGGGCCAGCACCCGGCTCAGACTTCGGGCCCACGCCTCCCGGCGACTCGCAAGCGCCGCAGACCTGGGAGCGCCCCCACAAACCTGGGCGCCGCCGGCGTCCTCGGAACTCGCTTCGGTTTAAGCTCGCCGCCTTCCTGGTTCCAGCGCCAGGCAGCGCCAGCCGAGCTCCGAGCGCATGGATGGGGGCTGCCAGGCGGAGGAGCGCCGAGGGAGTGGATTGTCACGCCGCCAATTTTTTGTTTGGTGTTGGTTTTGCGTGCTCGTCTCATTATTGGATTTTCTTGTTACCAAAAAGCAATAAAGGTGGAGACTGAAGGGTGTTATTGCCCTAGCGATCGTCGTTATCGTCACAGATAATCAGTAAACAAATCTGCATCGTAGGAAGTTATGCCTAAAACACCCACACGTAGCAAAATTGGTTATCTCATGGCTGGGGGAGGAGGAAACTCGCCCAACAATAATAAATCAAGGGAGTGCGGCTGTTTAGGGTCTGTGTGATTAAATTGTAATGATTTATTCGCAAAAAGAAATGCATTAAACGTCGGTGTTTTCCTCTGCCCTGAAGGTGAAGCCACTCACTGGTTGGGTGCAAATTCGTTTCTCACATTAAAATCACTGGTGAGTAGAGGAATAGGGAAGAAGACTGCCCGAGGCGGGAAGAGGTGTCTTCTGAAACAAGTGTATAGGGTTTTGTTGTTATTTAAGCCAATAGAAAGGAAAGGTATTCAGCATTTTCTGTAACGCATTCTCCATTGCTTATCTGTCCTTGCATGAAAATCACGTTTTCCTTTTTTACTTATAAGTGAGCAACTATAGGGAGGTAAATAAGCTGTTGGCCTGGGGTTGGGTGAGTGAGAGAACCAACTCCTTCACAGTTGCTAGATAGCCAAGCTACAGTTCTCCGTTGACATTTGAGATGGTAAAAACCACCTCCACAAATCTATTTCTTATAAATGATTCTACCTAACTAACTAATCAGTTTTAAGGGACCTTTTAAAACGGAATAACATCATTATATATTTATTTCAAATAATTCAAGGGAGGGGACCCTTTGGGATGCTGCATTTTATTGGAACGTGTAATATATTTGTCAGCAGGCTGTCATTGTTGTAATTTTTTTTTTGTTTTGACTTGTTTGTTTGTTTTTTTACCAAACTGCATTTTGAAATATCCTGTTACTGAAATTCAAATATTTTCTATTTAATAAAACATCATTGAAACTTCTTGAGCATTTATTAGTATATGACTTTAAAATCTTGGATTGTTTGTTTTGTTTTGATTTTGGTTTTTCAACTATGCTTTGCTCAGACTAGAGGGAATCCGTGGTGAGACGCCTGGTTTCCTATAGCTCCAAATGATATTACCACTATTCCTAAATATCAAAGAACCTATATGCCAAGATGATCGGAAATCTATCTGGTGTGAGTTTCACAATGGTGTTGTGTCCCAGCTATCTCTAATTGCCTTTAAAATGGTCATCTTTCCCCTCAAGCTCTGTAGATGGAATTCTAGTTCAGTCTAAAAGTCAAGTACTTGAAAGGGGTTAGAAAGTGGGTTGGAGGGGAGGGGGTGGAATCTGCTCCCTCACCAGATTGTACCAGTGGCTATCTGGAACAGTTGTGAATGTGTATTTAACCCCTAGGTTCTGAGCTCTTTGAGTACCACACCCATTTAGCTGACCTTATTACTGGCCATTCTGCTAAATAAACAAAAATTGATTTTCATAAAGCATTAAAGTTTTGTGGTTATGCCTTCTGATAACATCAAAATTAAAATAGTTACAAATTGTCACCAAAAACTGAATGTTAAGTCATGTTCGATATATAACTTCGAAAAGTGTGTTTGAGTTCCTTGTGTATGTAATAAAAGCAAACACACATTTTACTAATACCTCACAGCTATTGCTACTGGAAACTTAAAGATCCTAATTATTTCTCTCAAAAGTAGCAGTCAATGGAATGTTTTAAGAAGAAAACAGAAATTCAGAATTCAAGAGAAAAAAGGCACAGTAACATTTCTAAACGTTTTTACTTACATCCTAAGTTCATCAAAAGTGCACATTTTAATGAGGAATAGTTTACTATGACACACATATGTATATGCTATCTACTTGTGTTCTAGAAATAGTAACACTCTTATCACTGTGTTCCCTTTTTAAAAATTTTCAGGTTACTTGATGGAACTCCTCAAAATATGTGTTAATTTTGTCTTGATATCTTAACCAGTGGAGGGAAGCTGCTAAGAATATTAGTTCCAACAGTATGAACAAGTTATCTTTAATATCAGAAAATCTGTATTAATATTCAAACTACATGAAAATGTCCCCAAATAAACTTGGAGGTATATTTCTTTACACATTCAGGTAAATAAAACTTTCCATGTGTAAATACAGTGAGATATATCTATATATATCTCTCTCTATATATATGTACATATATGCTTCTTAGAGCAAGCTTTGCCCTGCACAACACAGACGAATGACTCAGGAATATAGATGATCCCTCCAAATACAAACTGTTTAGATATAAATTGAGAGAGACACAGACTTTTCTCCCAGTATCTTTTTGAATAATCCACGAAAAATAAAACTATAAAATTAGATGGGGCACAAACTTAACGTCGATCTTTTTCAAACTCAGAGAGATGAACTGTTTTTCAAAATTAGGAAATCAGCTAGAATATCTCCGAGGATGCTCAAGAGGAGCTCAGTGGTTCGCTGTGGGAGAAGTCTGAGTGCGGAGGCTTGTAGAGGTTCGGGGTGGGGAGAAGCCGCAGGGTCCTGCGACCTCCAGGACAGAACGAAGTCTAAGTGTCCTTGAGCAGGCGCTAAGGAAATACTCGAGGATGGAATCTGTCAGAGAACAGCTGCTCGGGAAACGCGTTCCGTCGACCAGCGCCTGGGAGCGGGGCTCGTCCGCAGAGGAGCTGGCTGGGGCTCCGGGACCCAGCGGCGGGTTGAATCGCGAACTTCCCGGGGCGGGGAGCCTGCAGCCCACCCCGACTCCGCTCCGGCCGAGGGCGGGGATGCTCCTCTGCGCGCGGCGAGCGGGTGAGGCTGCGGGAGCGCCGGCTCGGGCCAAGGTTGTGAGCCCAGATCCGGCCGCGCGGCTGCGGGAGGGACGCGCGGGGATGATGGGTTGGGATGCGGGATCCGAAAAGGCAGCTGGGGTGCGGGAGCCGGGAGCGAAGCCCGGCGGTCGCACGACACCCTCCCGCGGGCCGAGGAGGTGGGGTCGCACGCGGCTCACGACCCTCCGCCCAGTCCCGGGTCGCGGTGTCAGCTCCCCCGGCCACGCCCCGGCGGAGCCGGTCCAGCTCCCCAGTGTTTAACTAAGTCGCGACACCGACGCAAAACCCAAGCCTAATTAAATTAATTAGGGATTCTTGTCAAGCCTGGATGAGTGGCGAGTGCGCAGCAGCCCTGGCTCTCGGAAAACCCGGACGAGCCGGGACCGGCCTCTCCTCCCGCCCGCGTCCCCTGCGCCCTGCGTCTCCAGCCCCAGCCGGCCGGACTCGGGCCGCAGCCACCTCGGTCCCGGGTCCACCGCCTCCGTCTCGCCACCTCTCCAGCTCCCGCTCGCTCTCCGTGCCTCCCTCCCGCCTGCCTCCCCCTCCCTCGCTCCCTCCCCCACCCCCAGGTGCCGGCGCGGGCGCTTCCCGGGAAGGGGCTCCCTCGGAGTTGTGAAGGGGAGGTAATTTACTCAGAACAAGGGGCCGCCTTTGCGAAGTATAAATAGTGAGACTTCAAGCGCAGCGCTGCTATCAGATCTGAACTCTCTGCAGGAAGAATTGTCAAAGATCTTAACATTGAACAAGCGCGCTCAGGCGGGGAAGCAGCAGTTCGCGTCTCCCTCCGGCGGCCCCCGCCCTCCCTCCCTCCCTCCCATCCTCTCCTCCTCCTGCTCCTCCTGCTCCCCGCCGCCCCCTCCTCCTCCTCCCCGCTTCTCCTACTTCTTTT
>RJWH01002282.1:0-248560 GCA_004363575.1 Solenodon paradoxus
GGGTGCAGGATTCATGATCTGGAGAAGAAATAAAAGGTAGAGTTGGAAGCTAGAATGTTGCTCAGCTTCTGGCAGGTGTGAATCTGGGGATCAGGAAAGTTCCAAAAATGTGGCAGAGAGAGCTGGCTTGTTGGCAGGCTGAACTGGAGACTTGAGATGCATCACGCTTTTTAACTCTAGCCATGCACAGGCTGGCTCTCTCCCCTTCTGGCTGCAGCTTCTCTTCTTCTCCCCCACAATGGCAGCTCTTCTCCATCCCCTCATTCTAGAACTTTCACAACAGTCTCCTGGTTAATTTTCCTCCTTCTAGTTACTACCTCTCCAGTCTGGTCTTACCATCTCCCTAGTGACTTTTCCAGATTCAAATCTTCTCTCACTCTGCTCCATAAATCAGGCTAATGGCTCCCTGGGGTCCACTGAGTGAAGCCCCTGCCCTAGCCTCCAGTTACTCTCTCCTCTTGTTCGTCATTCTGACTTCCATCTTGGTCCACCTGGCAACTTCCTGTTCCTTTGTGAAGAAGACTCAGTTCGGTTTCCTGAACCCGTCCCTCCCCAGCCCATGCACGTCCTCATCTGTTTCCTGCCACATTTCAGGAGACTCTGTTGCAGTATCTATCATATCACCTTATTGCTTCTTATCCACCTTTCTTCCTAGTGGGCTCTGGATTCTTCAAGACAGAGCCCATGTCTCAGATATATTCCTCTTTCCCTGTGCCTGGCACAGAGTAGATGCTTAGTAGGTACATTTTCCCCTGGGTGTTCATGGGTGTCTGGGTGTGAGGATGGGTAGACTATCAGTCTTCTCTATACTGCATGCAGATCAGTGTTGAAGTGCTTCCCTCTCTTCTGGGTATGTGAGATGCAGGGAGAACACTCATCTCATTCTGCCCTGCACTCAAACTGCCTAACAGCTGTTGTTCAGACATCCCAGATGGACTGTCCGATACAGGCCAAATGGTCAAAACAAACTGATATGTGCTAATCAGGTACCGTCTAGAACCCAGTCCAAATAGGGAGACTGCCAGCTATTACACCCATGTGCCCAACAAACTGAGAAAGAGGGCCAGCAAAGAGTGCTGGGCTGAGGTGTAGAAATCCCCATGTTGGATTTGGAGTGCTAAGTCCAGGGAGAGATGCCAAACCATCAGGCAGCTATCTTCCAGGTTCAAGTTTTGATTTTCATTTTGAGTGCAGAGTCCAGAAGCTTTTTTTTTTTCTTTCTTTCCTTACAGTAACAACAGCTTCCTTAAAACCTCTCTCAGCTAAGTTGCTGCCATCGGCCTTTGTAAAAGACAAAATCTCTGCATTGTATCTCGTACACCCAAAGCCAAATGTGTTAGATGTTGTGGGCTCCTATGGTTGGTGGCTTTGCATGGTGCATCCTGCTGGTGCTGGCTTCCCTAAGGTTGAGAGGTTCTTCAGAGATTTTGTTTGAATGGAGGGATGCGTGTTTGAGCAGGGATTACTCTTCGTGATGGCATGGGTTCCTTTGATTTTTGTTGGGCCTAAGAGAGGTTCCTAACAGGGTCTCTCTCTGGAGTGGAAAGAAAGCAGAGGAGTGCCCCAAGCCAGCCCTTCAGATGGGCAAGTGGGTTGATAATGGCTCTTTCCTAGATTCCCAGAGACCTGCTGGCCTGGTTCCCAAGGCTCCAAGGGTTCAGTTCGTCTCCACATTGCCCAGGGCTTTTGCCCTGGTGCCAGGTTTGGAGAGTAATTAGAAGGGAGTGAAACATTCAGGGGAAAATTAAATTTGCCAGCCACGGGCCCTTTTTATTGTCTCTGAGGGTTAAGCAAGAGGCTGTTCCAGGTAAGATGAGGATCAGTTTTATTACTTGGTCTCCCAGCCCAGGTTCCTGGTAGGGATTTCACAATAACAAATCTGCACAGCGACCCCCACTTCTATCAAAAGGCTGGAATCCCTGGGGATGTGGCCTGCCAGGCAGCTGTTTCTCTCCTGATTTCCAAGGATAATGTCAAGTGCCTCTGAGTGTGTGAAATTCTGACTGAAAATGAATGATTGAAATGCTTTTTCCATTAAATTGTCTCCCTTCGGGTATAGGTATTTTCCTAACAACCCTTATGCAAATAGCTATGCAAAGTAGGAAGTGGTAACATGTTGAGTGTCCTCGGCTCCTGGCAGCCTTCTCAGCTGAAACCTTCTGATATAACACCAAAAACAGCAGAAAGAAAAGCCAGCAGACCACCAGCTCTCAGTGTGGCACTGAGCAGACACAGCCAGGAGGCCTGTGTCATTTTCTTGTCTGCTTCTTGGAGGGCAGGATTATGTTAGAACACTGAGCCATTATGGGTCTCCCGGATCACATATTGCGCTTTATTGTCGACACAACCTGTGTAAGTTATTGATTTGCAAATGGGCAGCATTCCTTTCCAACTCCCTTGAAGGAGGCTGGAGAAAAACTATTTTCCGAGGGAGAAGACTTGGTTTATTCTTTGTAAAAGCATTTCCTGTGCAGCCCAACTCCTGCTTTTAGGGCCTGTGCCACAGGGAGAGAAGGCACAGTGCTCTCCTTCTTCACACGGAGGCGAGCACTCTGCAAACATACCCAAAGGCCCAGCGGGCCTGCCTCTGCACCCTCAGAGGCTATAAGCTCTGCTTTGGGTCTCCATGTGAGTGGAGAGGGATGGTCAGAGACCTCTGCCCCAAGGCCAATTCCACCATCCACCTGCTGCACGAGGACTTGGCACATCCTGGGCCTGCTCTCTTTTGCTCTGGGCGCCCATCTGTTTCTCAGCTTCCCCCTTTCACTAGTGCTGGGGTGAGCAGGAAGGAAACAGAGATGCTGTTTCCATGCACTAGTGCCCCGAACAGTCACGTAGTAGTATCCTTTCTGTCATTATGCTTTGTACTTCTAAGATGCTAGCTATTTTCACATTTCACCATCTCTAGAGTTGTGATGTGTCTTAAAATCAATGCTGTTGTAGTGTAACTGGCCAGATGGATTTTTTCTTTCTTGAAGTTATATAAAAGCATGGTCAGTTATTGGTAGAGTCAAAGAAATAAGAGAGAAATGAGACCTGTCTGTGTTCTGGTAACTGCCTTCAAAATAACCTCAAATCCACATATAGATTCTTTGAGTACCTGTTAGGGCCAGGTGCCCTGGGGGAGACAGAGGTGTGGAGGATCCCGCCTGCCCTGGTCCCCGCACTTTTTGGTGGGGAGGCACTATAACAACTGATCATGTTTACCTTCTGTCCCCAGAAATTCACTTTTCTCACCTCATAGCTCATCTCTGCCCTGCACAAGGGACCTCGTTGTCCTACCACTTAGATACTGGCATCCTGTTTTCTCCCTAATTGCTCTCTCCTGGGATTTCAACACGTTCATCTTTTATTTCTTAGGTTGTTTTTCTGGTCCTGGATC
The DNA here is from genome assembly GCA_004363575.1 of Solenodon paradoxus. NCBI lineage: Eukaryota > Metazoa > Chordata > Mammalia > Eulipotyphla > Solenodontidae > Solenodon > Solenodon paradoxus. The sequence continues at coordinate 3,383 of RJWH01002282.1, forward strand.
ATTTTCTTTGGGTGGCCCTACAGCTCTTGTGTGATTTGGGGACTGATATTTTCCCGGCGTGATAGGACTTTCAGCTAAATAGATGTTCTTTCTCCCATGTAATAGAAACATACATTATTTACTGACAGTCATTTGCGCCTGTTGTCACTGTCATCTACGAACTAATTAATGATATGAAGACACTGTCTGGATGATGGAGACTTCTGAAATTCTAAACTGTTAGAAATTCCTCTTTTCTCCTATTGGTCGTGAGACTCAAGAATATTTATTTCCTGCCTCCAACATCTGCGCAGTAAAAACATTCCCTTCCCCAGAGAGTTCAGGTTCCCTGTGGGCTGCACCTATGACCTCTCACCCCTCACCTATGAGGAGAGCATCATTTCCTCAACCCCTCCAGATCTGGAGCTCTGCCCACTGGTGTCACCGCCTCCCGTTTAATTCTGGGGATGCAGCCTGTCTGGTTCCTTCTTCCTTCATCCCTTCTCTCACCAGGGATAAATAGGGTCATTTCTCACACTTTCACTTAAGCCGTCTTACCCATTTTACTTATGGTTAACTCAGGAACATTCTGAAAGCTTTTTTCTGTGTTATTCTTCTGTCTTAAAAAAAAAGAAAGAAAGAAAAACTTCTCAAATTATTTTCCCAAACTTTTGTTATGAACATTTTCAAGCATACAACACAGTTGAAAACATTTTACCATAAACTCTCTTATAACTACCACTGGTTCTATCATTAACATATTATTACATTTGCTTTATCATGTACAGATCCATCTATCTTCCTTCTATCCATCTAATGACACTTCTTGTTTTTTCAAAGTGAGTCTAGCCTCCGTCACCAGTCCTGTGAAAGCCCCCTTTAGGGTCAATAGGGTTTTACTCTCCTTTATGAAAATCAGATCTACTTTAGCTTCCTGAAGTGTCAGAAAAACTCCTACCAGCTAGAAAGTGCCTCCGTCTTCTGGGAAAATACATCCAAAGTTCCAAACAAGAACTTACACATGAAATTTTGGAAGAAAACCACTTCGTAAGATGAGGACTAATCTCCAGTGAGTTTTACACCTCAGTGCAAGAATGCTAAATTCTAAGTTTAAATATTGGCATGTTAAATCCAAACACTCGTCTTTAAGAGTTATCCCCACCAGCCTAGCCCCCTTTATCTCTGGGTACTAACTTATTTTTAATTTTAAAATTAAATTATAAAATTAATTTTTTTTAAATTCATAGCCCGCAGTCCAGAGGGACCTGGATAAAGATTCTAAACTTGCCCCCATGCCTAGTCCTGAGGATGGCACCTCCTCTATTCTGCTTTTCTTCCCTTCTTCCCACTGAAGTTCCTATTGCCTGACCTCATTCTGCTTAAATAACACAAGAATGTTCCCTTATTTGACTGGGCCATAATTTCTTTAGCGAGTCTCAGAGAATCCCTTGCACCCTGGGAGAACTGGTCTTGGTTCCCAGGGCCATGTTTAGTCTCAGCGATACCTAGGTCCTTGGTCTGTCCGCAGCTCTCTGCTCCCCGCTGCGTCATGAAGCAGCCACCTCACATTTCCCATAAAGAAAAGTACCTCTCACTGTTTTCTCTGAGATATAGAAGGACTAGTTCTGTTCATGTGATCTTTTAAATTAATTTAAGATACTCTCCCAGGCACATACAGAGTGCATGGCTGTGTGCTACTCTCCCTTAAGAAATCGCCAGGTAATAAGAATGTACCCATTCAATGACCACCTTTCAAGAAGGCAGTTGGTGATACCCATTAGGATTCTAAAGTGTTACGATGTTTGACTCTTGTGATTCACTTCTGGGAGTTGTAAACTGAGTAGATAAATATACTTGTGCAAATAGATTATGTACAAGGAATTCTGTTGCTCTATTATTGGTAAAGGTGGAAAATTGATGTACATGTCCAAAGACAGACCTGATATAAATAAGTTATGGTACGCTCATCTAGTGGCATACTATATAGCCATTTGAAACCATGTTTTCAAAAACAGCAATGTCATGGGAAAGTATAATACAATATTCAGTAAACCATGTAGGATACAAAACTATAAGCAATATGGCTCACAATTATTTTTCTGACATTTTATCGTGAATATTTTCTAACCTATAATAAAGTTGAAAGAATTTTGTAGTGAACTTTTCCTTATGACTACCACTAGTTCTATCATTAACATTTCATTATATTGCTTTATCATGTCTATGCATCCATCTGTATTCTTTTTATCCATCCAATAACCCTTTTTATGTTTTCCAAGTAAGTTGTAAAAGTAAGATGCATTCCAAAGTTGCAGATAGCAATTTAATTTCCTCTAAATATCTCAGCATGCATCATTAAATAGTGTTCAATATTTATTTATAGTTTTTCATTTGAAGAAAAATGTACATACAATGAAATATACAAACAATATATGTATAATCTCTGAGTTTTGACAAATTCATTTTCTTCTGAAACTCAAATACCTGTCAAGATATAGAGCATTGTCAATTATGTTTATTATTATGTGCTATTTATATATGTATATATATCTATGCAGTAGAATTACAGGAATGATTTTCTTTCCTTCACTATGCTATTCTTTATTTTCCAGATGGAATACAATGAGTGCATCTATGTATTCTTTAGTTCAGCAGGTACTTGTTGATTACACAGGCTGTGCCAACTATGCCCTAAGAATAGGAGACCTAGAGGTTAACAAAACTTCAACATTCCATGCCTTTACGGACCTTGTCTACTAGAGAGCCAGTAAGCCAAAGACAATGTAGCAAAGATGTAGGGAGTGAGCTGGGAGTGGTCAGGGGAGGCCCCTCTAAGTAGATATTTGACTAGAGAACTTAATACTATAAGGAGAGAGCCAGGGGAGGGCCCAGAGAGTCTGGGGAAGAGGAATGGGCGGGTGCAGGGAGAGTCTAATGGGAGGTGAGGTCAGGTAGGAGGCAGGAGCCAAACCACATGGACCCTTAAAAGTTATGTAAACAGTTGAGATTTAGTCTAGTGTTGAGAGAAGCCATTAGGGGGTTTTAATTAGGGAGGTAATTTAATCTGACTTTAGTTTTTAAAAGCTGTGTCTTGTCCTTAGGCCATATACCTCAAAGGTACACAGTGTTGTATGTCAGTTATATCTCAATACAACTGGAAATAAATAAAAATGAGAACGCTGCTCTGTGAAGAATCAGCTCTAGTGGGATAAAAGTAGGAGGGAGGTCAGGAAGGGAAGCTTGTCCTGGAGGTAGCAGTGAACATGGGCATATCGGGGATACATCAAAACCCTGCATCCTGAGGGAATGGTTGTGGGATGGCAGGGAGAGAAAGATCCAGGATGATTCTTAGTTTGTTGTTCCAAGAAAGTGGGGTGAATGATGGTGGTATAACAGGTGGGTGAACTTGTGGGGAGAAGTCAGGAGTTTTGTTCTGGACATGTTGAGTGCAAATTGCAAGTTTCCCCTCTTAGACCCTTATGTGGAAAAGTCAAGCAGGTAGGGCCTGAGCAACTTCGATGTGAGGTGTTTGTGTGTAGATGCATGTACGGCCCTCTTCGCAGCAGATGGATTTCAGAATTCAGTGTTATTCAGATCTTAGAAAGGTAATCTGTTACCACTCCCAGTGAGATCTAGGCATCACCTGTGATCAAATATACAGGTGTCCTGTAGTAAATTATAATAATGTTCACACTTCAGTAAATAAAGGCAAGAAATAGCCTCACATCAGGATCAGACATGGTCATGAAGTAAGTTTTGGCACCAAAATTATGTAAAAACTTGGTTTTGGAACTTTGGGGTTTCTATATTGTGGAAAAGGTATAGTGGGCCAGTATTTAAAGTTGTGAATTTGGAGGAGAAGACGCAGGAAGTAATAACAAGAAGAAAAGACAGAGGTCGGGTTGGAGGCCAGAACAGTGAGGAAAGAGAAAAAGCCAGAAGGTATGGCCTCCTGGTGTTTCCAGAAGTGATGAATCCTGTCAAATGCTGCTGAGTAGAGGAAAATGAGAATTAACTAGTGAGTTTGACAAACTGGAATCATGGGTTATTTTGACAGGACAGTGAAACAGTGGAAATGCATTTCTGTTTAGAGTGGGTGGAGAAAAAAAGGCACATTTCTGTTATGTCCAAAGAAGGCCAGGAGGTGCCATTTTAAAATTCATTCATTCATTACCAGATATTTATTGAGTTCTTACTATGTCCCAGGCACAGCTCTGACAATACAACTGTGAATGAGACAGGCAAATCCTTGACCCATCTGGGTGAAAGACAGATATATTAAATAAATAAGCAAGATTATTCCAGGTGATGAGAAATACTATCAAGAAATCAGACAGGGTGGTGTGGCAGAGAGGTTTACTTTAGGAGGGCAGGGAGGGAAGGCTAAAGCTGATAATTGAGCTAAGATCTAAGATGAGAAAAGAAAAATGCAAACAGAAGCTGTGTGCTGAGGGTAGGAGAGTGGCCTCATTGTGCGTGGCTTTTGTCCAGCACGGGGATGGTCCCTCCTGAAAGCTCAGAGAGAGATGAGACTTGCATGCAGAGGGGACAGCAGGTGCCATCCCTCTTAGGGTTATTGGCTATTGGGTCCAGGTTATGGGTTTCATCATTGAGCCCGTAAGCCTTAAACAGAGAGCGACATGATTAGATCTGCCAGGAGCTAACCCTGGTAAAATCTATACTAAACATGCTTGGAAGTTAGCCCTAAGGCATAGGAACCACTTAAGAAATTGTTACAGGAGAAAACTCAATTTAATGTTATCAGTAAAAATTCTAACGTTGGTCAACAAATCTTAAAGCTATCAGACATAGTCCACATATATGCCAAAGATCCAGGTTCAAGATATGGGCTCTGTGAAAACAGCCAGGTTGAACAACTTCTTCCTCTCTGTACCTGCCTGCCTGCCTGCCTGCCTGCCTGCCTGTCTGCCTACCTGCATGCCTACCTGCATGCCTGCTCACCTTCATTCCTGCCTATACCTTTCCTTTAAAAAAAAATTTAAGGCATACATCTTAGAAAAATCAGCAATGCCCTCCCTTTCCTCAGTTTATACTTGCAAAATACTCTTCACTATCATTCCTGTTATTTACTTCTATAACTACAAATAGCTGGCATTTTCTACCACCTCTAGTTTTTTTTTTCTTTTTTCATTTTTCTTTTTTTGAGGAACATTACATCATAGCATTATATAGGTAAGGGGTGCAACATCATAAATCAACTGTATGTAATACATTAAGTCCATGGAAGATGAAGGTTTATTCCTTTGATGCATCCTCCATAACACTTCTCCATCCCTCCTCCCAATACAGCTGCATTGGAAGCTTCTATTATTATGACTGTGTAAGTATTACAGTTGAGTCACCTGGTATACTGTTATTGCATATCCTTTCTTAACTCTGATTTCTGCATTCTTTTGCTGGAGTGATGCCAAGGGTATGAGGGAAGGAGGTCTTTCCCGCAGGCTTCCATGTTTAGCCCAACTGCACAATCCGTTTCCAAGGGAGCCTGAGATCCCACACCTGGGCCTTTCTGGGCCTCTGGGATTCACATCGCTTTGAGCCCACCTCCCACTCACACACACACTCGCCGGGGTTTGCTGGACCCTTTACCTTTGCCCAGCTGCTCTCCAGCAGCATTCAGAATGTTGTTGGGATCTTGGGTCTACTCTCATCTCCTCTCATGGTCACATCACTCTTGAAGTTTATGCCCTTTAAAATTTAATTTACTGTCATTTTAGTGGGGCTTCAGGGGAGAGTAGAGATAAATGAGTGACCAATCTGCCATATTTTAGCCAAGAGTTTCCCAGAGCATTTTTTATGCTCCCTGCCCACAACCTGTCCATAATGATGTCAGCAGATGTTTCTCACGCAGTGATTTTTGTCCACCTGTTGCCCCATCTCCTCCCTATAGAGTTGGAAACTGGGAATTGAGAAGCACCATTACTATAATTGGTTACTTTCTAGGCATTTGAAATCCCTCATGGTTTTCCCAGAGCAGTTTAGGGGACCTCTTGAGTGCCTTCAGCCTGTCTCATTACAGTGATGAGGCTACATGACATTGGCTTTTGTTTAGTTATTTTGAAGCAGACTCCTTCCTGTAGCCCATCTGGTGACAGGGGTAGGATGTCGAACAGGCAGGCCAGAGCTTGGCGACTAGTCAGCAGTGTGACCATGTCCAGCTTACTCTCCCTCCCTGGACTTGAAGTATGTCTCCTCGTCTGTGATAGGATCAAAGTGGACTCGAGCTCCACATTTCTTACCCAAACTTTACTGACTATACTTACTTGAAATACAAGAAGAGGAACTGTCTGGTTGAAGGAGGAAGGGCAGAGGGCCCTCAGGTAAACCCATAGATACTTCTCAGGCACCCTTGGGCTCCTTAGGAACCTGGATGGAGTAGAAACCTGGGCTTGAAGATATCTCTAAAGTCTCAATAGGACAGCTCTGTGAACTGTGCCCTTTAAAATGTTAACTGTTCTGCAATAGTCTATGATAAAACACCATTTGCAGATGAGGTCAAACACATGCAGCCCCTCCTGTGTCCAGAGCCACTGGGAGTGTGGGGCACGGCACCTGCCTTCCTGGTCTCCCTTTCCCTGAGGTTCCCACTGCCTCTTGGAGCAGGGACCGATGTGTTGATTTACAGGTTAGGAGCCCGGGATGGGAATCCTCCCAACACAGGCTCTGTAAGAATAAAGGAATTTGTTTTCCCACATTGTTTGCTTTGATTTACTGTTTTGATGTAGGACTGCTTTATGACTCAGATGTTATCTTCTTTTGCCAAACCACAGGTAGGTATGTATAACATTTCCCACGCGGAGTTATCTTCTTCCACAGTCACCACGACTGCACCCCACACCCCACATGCCTAAGGGGGTAGGGGAAAGAAGGTAAAACAACTCTATTAGTCACAAATCAAGGCATATCACCAGCGTGGGCAGTGGTTTTCAAACTTGCTGTTTTTGTCATTGATGTATTTGTAGACTATGACCATTTTCAAAAAAAAATTTGTTAAGCAAAAGTACAATCCATAGAACAGATAAAATGGAACAGTGGCTCAGACTGAAGGGTGTGATGAGGAGGGATAAAGACCCCCTAGCAATCCCTCTAACCCCTTTTCCAGCTCTGCCAGAGTCCCCAGGTATGGGGACAGACCTCTGTTATTTCTGTTTCCACCTCCTATCCTTGGCTTGACCTGGAACTACTGGCCTAACCTCCTGAGCCCCATTTTTCTCATCTGTAAAGTGGGGTAGCAGCTGGTAGCTTTGAGTGAGACCTCAGGGTCCTCAGCGACATGGACTCTTCTCGTAACTGTCTACTGGGAACCCTGGTGCTGAAGGGGAGGCCTTGGGCTTCACATCTTCGAGAAATCTTGACTCTCCCCTGACCTTAGGTAGCGGTTTGTCATAACTGGAAAATTATTTTTTAATCTGTTCTTTCCAGAGAAGTTCCTTGTAAGGCCAGTGTAACATATAGTTGATACGTGCTTATGATTTTGCTTGGAAGGTAAACAACGTTCTGTCTTTGGGTCAGTTCGAAAGGAAGTTTTAATATCATTCCCTCCAGCAGAAGTAGCCTTGTGTTGATAAACGCACTTTGATTCTTCACTCTGAAGTCTGCAATACACACTGGAAGTCACTAGAGCCAACAGTTGTTAATGGTGGAGACAGGGAAGTTGGCAGTAATGTGGAGCTTCTGAGTGCATACGTATGTGTGGATGCTTTGTTGCTGTTAATTAAATTAATTAAATTATCATAAAGTTGCATGATTATTTCTAAACCCTCCCCCACATTGGCCCACAGGAGCTTTATCTCTGTGTGGGAAATGACTGCATTTTTCACTTGTCAAAGGTATTGATTGCCTTTTCCAAGTCAGAGATCGGAAGTTGCATATTTGCTCATCTTCCCCGGTGAAAAAGCAAGTAAGACTGCTTATCTAGTATTTAAATTCTCTTTTCATTTACTCTGTCAAAGGCATTATCCTATGAAGACATAATTTGAAAAGTATTTTCATAGAAAATAGCTCTCATTGCATAAGCTCTGAAAACGCTTACAGTAAGGCAGAGCCCATGTATTTCTCCTTTAGAAACAGAGATGTTGACAGCCTCTCATCTCCCGCGCTGAGTATTCTAACTTCTAAACTCTGTGTTCCTCCTCCTACCAGCTCCTTCCCCCTGGGCTGTGTCTCTGATAAACTGCGAACTGTGTGAGCTTGGCCTCATCCTTCTCTGTAGAGTGGGATTAATGATTCCTCCCTCAAAAAGCGGTTGAATGGATAAAGCATGATACTACATATAAAATGCTTAGAATGGCACTTGACATGTAGTATGTGCTTGATAAAAAAAAAAAAAAGCTGTTGTTTCTCTTCATTATCTTTTCAAGTCTCACATTCAGATTCATCAGTCTCACTGGTGATATTTACTTGGTTACACCTAGAACTTTCGGTATTGTCATCCCAACCTTTCCATGAAATTCGGAGCAAGCACAGTCCTCTCCAAGGCATTCTGTGTACCCAGGGTCTTTCTGGTTCATGGTTCTGCTCTATATAACTCCAAGCCTTGCCCTTCTAACACATCATCCTCCCTCTTCTCCAGGAATGGGAAGTGTTGATGCCATCTGGTTCTCTCACACATCAGCAGGGTGCTGCTTGGATCTGGATACCAGGTTCTTGACTACTTATTTGGTGACAATGTAAGATATGCCCTCTGCCAACCCTATCCTAAACTCTAAGTGTAAGCTATGTACAAGGAAGCAATACAAAAGTGCGAATAAGGGCCTAGATTTGGGGCCAGGTTACCTGGAATCAACTCCTGACCCAACCACTAAACTCGTCGTGTGATCTTGGACACTTTATAGAATTTCTTGTGCCTCAGTTTCCTCACCTGTCAGATAGGAGCAATAATATTATTTTATATTTAGGTTCTGCGTTTCTGAAATCCAAATACTATGAAAACAGAAAGATTTTTTTCCCTAAGTTTAAAGCACACTCATATGGCATCAAAATCTTAAGTAACTACTTAGGTTTCTTATTTATCCAAGCTGTTATGATTATTTCCAAGTTTCACTGCAGAAATACTTTTTTTTTTAATTATAAAATGTTGCCCCAGACTCTGCTAGGGTGTTTTGTAGTATGTGCCACATTGTTTACTAAAATCTGATCAATTCTGATTTGGGAAACCCATTAAACCCAAGAGTTTTGGGTATGGTATTGTGAATCTAGTATAACTACTTTATAGGGTTATTGGAAAGACAAAACAAACTATTTTGTGTTATGCTCTTAGAATAGTCTCTGGACTGAAAGTACTCAATAAACCTTAGCTATTATCCTAAAGACATGAAAGAGTACTATGTCCTTAACTATGAATAGTTTATTTCCCCTCAATGAAAAATGTTCTATTTAATGAATGCTTTAAATGTTTAATGAGTGATATAAAAATGAACTTTATTGCCTGTACATAAAGAAAGTATGCTGTGTATTTTGGAAAGAGATTGGGAATCCAGTAAGAGAAATCAGTATAAACAAATATGGATGCCTTGATGACTGTCAGATTTGTTTCTGGACTCTTGGTCACTGGAGCTTTTTCATGCAAGCAGACAGAATCCCCAACCTTTTCTTTTCATTCTCTTCTGATTTGCCTCAGGGGTGGCTTGGACAGGAGTCCCAGGTTGCCGCATCCTAAGATGCTGTGTTTTCAGGACACCCTTAGCCAGGTGGTCCCTGATGTGTCTCATCTCTTCAAACTTTTGTCCCCTATGGCAACCCTTCAGTCCTCATCTTGGGAACTTATCTTACTTCTCTATCTCAAAGGCAAAATGTTTTTAAATCTCAGTGAAATTCTGCAGTTTCTATCTTTCTCATCTCATTTCATCTCCAGTCTCATGTTTTTTGCCAAAATCATCTACCTCTTACACTCCTCTGCTCCTGTAAATCCCTTGGGAAGGTCCTTTTCCTCTGTTTCCCCACATCTGATTTAAACCTTGTTTAGCTCTCACCCTGCTTGTCTGTGTCATCATTGTTGCTTGTTTCTTCTTAGTGGTCAGGTTGCGTTCTCTTCTTTGACTGACCTGTGTTTTCTTCCATATTGCCCTCCTCTGTAAAACAGCCACAGTGTACATTCTTCTGTATTTCTGGCAAATGACAAGCCTCTCTTATTGAAAGTTCACCCCAAATATCTCTGTTTTTGGTGAAATATATACATATTACATATAAATATATATAAATGTATGTAGAATGTATACATTTGATATAATAATATATATAATCGATAAAATGCTAATTTCTAACACCAGTGCTAAATAATATTAGTTACAGATTAAGAATTCAAGCTTGGATGGTACCAGCATTGGAAGAAAACCCAAATTTGCACATTAGCACTGTTCAGTCGGGCAACAGCAGAGTTTGGAAGGGACCCCCACCTCCTCCTTTTATAGAAGTGACCAGGAGATCAGTGTCATTCTCAGCAGTATATGGTTGCCTGATGACACACCTGAAACAAAAGCCAGTCTAGTGTTCATATTATATTTCTAGGTGCTTTTTTCCTTTTCAGTACATACACAGTTGGAAACCTAAATAACTTTTAAAAATGTAACTAAAGCAATGCCTTGCCCCTCTCTACCCACTTCTAGTCCTGTTCCCCTGGAGAAAACCACTCTTCACTCTTATTTCTTATTTTCACTCCATGTCTCTGTGAAACATGCTCACCAGGAGTATTTCTTCATGTAACAGTTTTAGATATTTCAGAGATTATCCATGGACCCTCAGTCACAAGAAAGGAAAACTTGGTCCTCACATCCCTGCATTCACTTTCTTCTCTGTCCCTTCCCTCTGGCCATGTCACACTGGTAGAGGACCTATGGTTACATTAAAGCTTATGTAAATATCAAGTATCGAATATTTGGTTCCTGAATCAGATAACAAGTTCAGAAAGCAAGGGGCACCAAGTGATCCAATTGTATTTGGTTTATGGGTTTCAGATGTTTAAACAGTGGGAATTCAAATAGTGAGGAACAGATCCAAAAAGATGATACAAAGGTTTTTACTTCCACAGGATGGAAAGTGAAGGGCACCTATATTGTTCACCACAGAACCGAGGCGTATTCACCTCTCTTTCTTTAAAATGTTCACATTGACTATGTCCTCATTTATCAGGCTTCAACTCCTTCTCATGTAAGTTTCAATGTCCAAAAATTAATGATTGCTTCATGGTTTCCACTTGCATTCTTTTCTCTCCATGCATCCTTAATTTTACCCATTCAATTGGACATGTCCCAGTAGTTTTTCCCCCCAGTAAGTCATACATATCAGATAATCACTCCATGTATTCTGGAGCCCAGTTAGACATAGGCCTGTGTGTTCTTGGGACCTCCCTTCCCATCCTCCTAGCAAGTCCACTTGCTGTGGACCTGGTTTTCCTCAATGAATTCCCTCTTTTGCTAGAACACGCCTTGCAGGTGTATGTTACATGGAAAGTAAGTTTTTGAGTCCTTGAAATATGGAAATGTCTTTAATCTGCCTTCATACTTGATTAAGAATTTGGGTGGCTATAGAATATTCAAAGTTGGAAACAATTTTCTCTCAGAATTTTAAAACGATATCTGCATTGTTGTTTAGCTCTAATGTCAGTCTTAATATTATTAGATAGCAATCCTTTATGTGTGAGCTGTTTTACTCCCCGAAAGCTTTGAGGAGCTTGTCTTTATCACTGTTGATCTGAAATTTCTTGGTAATATGCCATAGAGGTCTTTTTTATTCTTTGATTTGGACACTCCATTTTCCAGAGAATGGAAAGCGAAGGGCACCCATATTGTTCACTGCAGAACTGAGGAGTATTCACCTCTCTTTCTTTAAAATGTCCATATTGAGTGTGTTTGACATTTAACTTGGAAGTGCTTGTTCTTCAGTTCTGGAAAATCTTTTCTTTAAAAATCATTTCTTACTCCCTTTTACTTTGTTCTCTCTTTCTGAAATTCTTATGTGGTAAATATTCTATCTAATGGGCTCTAAGACTTAGTTTCTACTTCGTATCAAGTTACGTTTCATGTTCTTTGTAGCGTTTACTACAATCTATCTTACGCTAAGCCTTCCACTGGAATTTTCACTTCAACTATCATTTTTAATTTCCAAGAGCTCTTGATGATTCTCTAGTTGTTCCCTCACCATTACTCTGTGAGGATATTAATAACAGTTTTTCTGAAGTTTTCTTCTACTCTTTATGTGGTTTCTATTTTCCTCGTTCTTGGTAATCTCTTTCACGTCGGTGGCTTTCTTCAGATGTCTGGCCATCCTTGGTCATTCATGTTTAACAGTAAGGTACAAGAGGTTTGGAGGCCGGGGTGCTTCAGTTGATGTTTGGACTGACGGCCTTGCATTGCAATGTAGACTCACCTGTTCTTTGGAGAATTTTTAGTTAGGCCTTTCCTTGAAGGCTATTTTGATTTTTCACAGGTGGCGCCTCTCCCTTCCCACCCAGAGGATACTCTGGGAACATATGAGCTATGGGGACTGAGGACATCATGCCCTTAGTGTGCCCATTCTCCCTCCTTCCTGTCACCTCATCCCTTTACACTGCCTCTAATCCCCTTCCAATCCATTTTCCTAGAAAATAAGGCTTCACATGTTCTAAGAGTCCCTCATTAGATCTCCCCTGCATCTGACGAATAGTCTCCAGTTTCTGAAGCCTGCCAGGGGTCATGTGAGCAAACGTGTTCACCTTACATCTGTGTCCCTCTCTGTGGACAGATAGGTCAGTAGTTCCCCCAGTCTACCCAATCAGTCCTCTTCTCTCTTCCCAAAATATTGCATGTTTGTTGATATTTCCCATATTCATTTGACTTGCATTCATCCTTTTAATGTCATTTAATGTCTTTTCTCTTGGTTGAAAGGCAAGATCAAGTTGAGGAGTAGTCAATCCGCCATTCACTTATTCAGTCAGCAAACAGTGATGGCTGGCGTACTGGGCTTCAGCACTGCTGGGGACAGAGCAGTGAACAAATCATGCAGTGATTCCCTCCTTCTTCACACTTCTAATGTCATGTTTATTGGAAGGGCTGTGCTTTTAAATGCCACAAGATGACTGTTGCAGTGACACAAACCTCTAATAAGCAGCTTGGGCTTGTTAAGATTCAGGAGCCAATGTGCAGCCACCTGAGTGGCCCTAGGTTGAAACTTTGCTATTTGTAAGTGGTCACACATGACGCTGAAATTTGAAGTGTCCTGCTGTCTGAGCCAAGAGCAGCCATGTTTCATATCACTGGAATCCTTTTACAAAGAAAGATAATTCACTTCAGCTTTGGACTCTATAAAATCACAGTTATAGGAAGAATCTGGAGCATTCTGAAGAATACACACTATCAAAATTTCCCAACCAAAAAGTCACTAATAATAGTAATAGGAAGAAAAGGGAGCAGAATGATCCCTTCATCTTCAGTATTAATAAGCCTCCTCAGAGAAGAGACCTCCAAGTTCTGTTACTCATGCACTGATATTAGTTACATTTTTTTGGAGCTAGCACCCCAACATTCATGTATTTAATTATAAATTATATGCACATTCTATTCTATAATTATAATTATTATTCATAATAAATTGGGATTATTATGAAACAAATAGATTAAAAAATTTAAGGTAAAAAGATGAGCTAATATTATTGAGATTTCTGTGAACCTAAAACTGCACCCAAAATAAATTAATTAAAGAAGAAGAAATGACTAGAATTAGAAGTAATAACTTGTATCCCCTCCCTAACAGGCCACATTGGGTGTCAGACACTCATGCAGAAATAACTTGGTTGGAGACTGGAAATGAGGAATTGGTCATAGGTCCCAACATTACTTCCCCATGGGATGTGGACAAGCTTAATTCTGGGCCTGTTTTCTCATCTGTGAGATGGTAATAAAACTGCAATTTCCCTGCCTTCCACATAGGGTACTTGTGAAAGTAGAATGGGGTGACATATTCAACGAAATGTATTTTACAAACTGTAGAGCACTCAACCATGCAAACCCAATTGTGTGATCAGCTAGCCACCTCATGTCTTAGTTAACTGTTCTTTATCACCACCCTAGAAATCTTTCCTGCTGGTCATAAGAAGTAATGGTGTGAAAGTAGACAAGCAAAAGTCTCCCATCTTTGCTTTAAAGACACCCCACCCCCCGCAAAAAAAAAAAAAAAAACCGGGAAGAAGAAGAAAGGCAACCCAAGTTCAAATCCTGTAACTAAAGAGTCAATAGTGTCTTCCTCACTCACAGAAGCACATATTTCTCCCAGCAGCTCCAAAGGTGTTATGCTCTACTTACTGTCAACAGTATAGATATTGAAAAGGTAAATCTGTGGTTGAGAAGCAGCAGCAGTGGTTATGAGACTCAAGCTGTTTCCCTGTGTCCAGCTCAAGTGTAAGGAAAGGACTCCTTGACCTCAGCAAGACAATTATGCTGCTGCCTGGAGACAAGTCTCTGTGCCCTCCAGCAGGTCACTGGAAGGTGTTTGGGGCTTAACATGTTCTGAATATGTTCAATGTCACAATATAGCAGAACTGTATTTCTGACATTAAGCAAAGCAAAAAATTAATTATGCAAGAGAAAAATAAGATGTTCCAAGTACCAATTAATATAAGTGCTGTGAGAACTGTAGTAATAAAACAGTTAACCATTGACTTTCTTATTCCAGCCTGCACATGTGTGATTGCATTTAATTCTCACTGTGTTCACATCCATCTTATAGATAAGGAAACTGAAGGTAGAGAGACTAAATAACTTGTCCATAGTCATGGTGAAACCACAATTCCAACCAGTCCCAGAACCCGTCTCCATAACCACTCTACTCTCCCACCTATAAATGAGTTCAATGTTTGATGACAACTCAGCTCTCTCAGATATCCATATAACTAATCTTTTATGGAATTAAAAAAGGATTAAAAGTGGAGAAGCCTCGCTGAGTCCAAGCTGAGATAGAACTCCTAGCTCCGACTGCACAGTGTCTTAGAGCAGCAGCAAATGATATATTTGCTTATTATAACTGTGTCTTCCAGAACATGGAGGGATATTTGCAATTAAAAAAACAAAAAACCAAGCCCTGCTCCCATTTTACCCAAAACTGGAGTGCAAGGATGCAAGGGTTAATCTTCTGCATCAACAGCCCAATAAGCAGAACGCAAGTCCGCGCCTTATAGTGCTCAGGGCCAGGTTATCTGTCTATCCAGGTGAGGACCAGGTGAGCCTCAGAGGGCCTTCTCCAACTTTAGTACCTCCCCCTGATGCCCAGGGTGATCCCTTACCTGATAACCCAGTCTTTTTTCATTTTTTTACAAAAGCCCTGCTCTCTGAAAGACACTACGCTCTTCATCATTCATACCCCAAAATAAATTTTATTTATATATTTATATATTATATATACTATAAAATATTACAATATATTACTTCCTGATTATATATACATTTTGACCATTTTCTTGAATATTAGTTTGATAGGCTTTCCTTCGTTTCTATGACCTACAGGCATCGATATCAAAATAGAGGACGATTGAGTAGGACACAATTTTTTTTTTTTAATTCTAAAAACGAGTTAGTGCTTTTTAATGTTTGTCTGATTTTGAAGTTTTTGTTTTGTTTTGTTTTGTTTTGTTGTTTGTTTTTACTGCTAAATATACAACACAAATGAAGAAAACAAATGTACATGTGTACCATAGCCTAGCGGAAAAGTCCACCACCTCCGGCTAGGTGTAATCCACATGCAGAGAACAGCCAGGATGAACATTTAAAAATGCATTTTCCTCTTCTCTCTTTTCCTTCTTACCTACTTGCTCACCTTCATTCTTGCCTGCACCTTTCCTTTACAAACAAATATACACGTTCATATGAGGTCAGTACCCTTGTGGCCACCACCCATGTCAAGAGAGAGAAACTTCGTCATCCCTTAGATGCATCTGTTTCCTCCTAGTCACTATTCCCTCCCCCAACCCAAGAGTAACTTTGATCCTAAATGTTAAAAACCAAGTTAAATTAATGTGAGAGATTAGCTACACATGTGTTTAGCAATAATATGGGCATAGTCTTTTTTAGCTGCAATATTTGGGGGTCCTACCTGACTCCAGTACCTTGGTTATTTAGGTAAGTCATTTCCTTTTGGTTACAGTTATGAATTATTTTAGGCAGCTTTATCCTAAAGCATGCTTTCCTTGATGCCTGCTGCACACTTATAATAGTACCTAACTTTTGGAGACCCCTATTCTAGAATGATGTTGAAGTTTTGGTAACACAATTAGATGGTTCCTTTCTTTTCAAGTTAAGCCACGTTATGTAAACCGATCACTTACCTTGAATTTGGGTCATTACGGAGTTGAACAAACCCTGAAAGGCTAGTTGTCTATCCGCCTTGGACAGGCTGAGACTGTTTTGCTCGTTCTAAAGCTGTTCTGAAAGACAAGGATCTTAGCAGAGGCAGCTTGTCAGATTTAGGGTCAGATATCTGGCCCTCACATAGGATGCTTTTGGAATATTTGTGAAAGCATCTGTCATTTTCTTACTGTTTCACTTGGGATTCAAGGCATCATTCTATTTTATATTATTTGGAAACAATTTCTAATTTACAGAAAAGTTTCAAGAATAAGAACCAATTGAGAGCAAGTTATATTATTCATGGTACTTTACCAATTACTTGATCTAAGAAGAATATTCTCTTATGTAACTTTAATACTTAATCAACTTCAGTACATACAGCACCTAAGCATGTACTTTAATGTTATCCAAAGAAACCACCAGCAGTACTGTTTTCTTCTACACACTGAGCAAGAAGCTTCCATTTTCATGTGGTTTGCATACAGTATTATTCAAGTCTAATTGTTTCAGTCTTATTAAAATTGCCTTCTCCTATATCAACAATAAGTAGAGGGTGTATATTGACATTTCTGTTTTCAATCAAATATCTGTTTACTTTCTGCCCTCATTAGGGCCTCTAAATACATTAGAGAGGTAGTAAAAACAATTATCTCACCCCACTGGTAGGTCTTGGAAATTGAAGAGTAAACACCAATATAAGTTAACACTTTTCTTGCCTTTTTATACCTAGAGTCCTCAAGGAGGACAATCTCATGCTTAAATGAAACATCACTCACATCCTCCTCACCATTTCCCCATGTTGATTTTCACTATGAACTCTCTCGACAGGGATAAGTGGCCTGACCCATGCCTATTCTCTGAGATCACTGTTTGTGACACCTATTAACAGCTACATCTTACCCTGCTCCCACATCCTGCATTTCCTAGAATTCTTGACTCCTCTCACCTAGGAAGTAAACATTCCAGAACATTCTTGATCATTCTAGCTTCCAGTAGAAACAAGTCTCAGCACACATATTTCACAATGGGAAGACTTCACTTAAGTGTTCAGATGAAGTGAGGATTCCAGTGATTTCAGGAAACTTCTCCAGGTATGGGGAAAGGAGTACAGCATTTCAAAAATGTTATGCTTGGAGTTCGCAGCAGCAGGCAAATCACATTTATAGGCTCTGAATCTAAACTGTTTCACACTAAGAATTTTGTCTTATTTCTTCATTCTCTTCCACCTTGATCTCCCTCATTTTGAGTTGCTTTGTCGCTATAGTTTTCTACTAAAAGCTCTTTTATATAAAAATAACAAGGCAATGCATTGTTTTTTTAGTTAAATTTAATTTTATCAGAGTTTTATGAAAACAGTTTAAAAGTCAAACTATAATTCTTAGCCCCTCCCTCAGGTACCATATCACCCCCACCCCCCAGCAATCACTTTGAAATCTTTTAGCTGCTTTTTGTAGTATTGATCTCCATAAATTAGATGCATATACTGCATTTCCTGATTTGCAGGTTTTAAACATCGCCTGCTGACTTCCTGTGAGAAAAATTTGGTCCCTTGTACAACCCACCCTCACTTTGCCTCTCTATCTTCCCAGTAAAGTAATACATAAAGTTGGACCACATTTGTGGTCAGTGTTTACAGGATGATGATCATATAAATAATATTCACTAGAGAACCAACTATTGTACTGTAATTCCATTTCCTTTCTTGCACAACTTTTTGTTTTTCTTAGAGTTAATAATTGCCTTCAAATATTGTTTACTACATATCCATTCCGGATTTTTCCCAAATGCCCCTGGAGATCAGTCAAATGCTGAACAATGCCATTTGCCAAATATTCATGTTTGACATATAATTGATTAGCTCAGCCTGCCCTCTACCTGAATTCTCCAGCTTCCTGCTCCAGTCTAGACTTCCCTTCACTGCTCCTCTGCATCTTAGATCCCATTTTTTTTCCTTCTGGACACCATGTCTTTTTTTTTTTTTTTTTTTTTACTTTATCCTTTTGTTTGTGGGAAGCACATCCACCAGCAGCTTTCTGAGAAAGGATACATAGGAAGCAAATTTTCTGAAGCCACAGAGATCCAAAAGTGCCTTTGTCATCCCTCAGCCTGAATGATGATTAGTTGGGTATAGAATTTTCAGTTGCAAATAATTTCCTCTCTGAATTTTGAAAGTAACATGCTACTGCCTTGCAACTTCTGGTATTGCTAATGAAAAGCCTAATGCTATTCTGAGTTCTTAATGTGACCTGTTTTCTCTCTGGAAGTTTATGAGCTCTTTCAGAATAACATGTCTTGGGTGGTTATCTTCCTTCCTGCCCTCCTGCCCTCCTGCCCTCCTGCCTCCACCCTTCCATCTTTCCCTCCCTCCCTCCCTCTCTCCTAACATGTCTACTTTCTTATAGGTCCACTCATTGAGTTGACCATTCTTTAGGAGTTTTTCATCTCCCCATGAAGAGGGCTTACTTTGATTCTGGATTGTGTTCCTATTTCACATGATTCCTTTAATTGCTTCCCCTGTCCTTTTTAGAACTCCCTGGTAGTTAGTTGGCTATCCCAGACAAAGCTTTTCTCTGTATTCCTTATCCTTTTATGAGTCTGTTCTACTTTCTGGGCTATTTCCCAGACTTTATTCTCCAATATCTTCCACTGAATTTTTCATTTGACATCTTTTTAATTTCTAAGAGTTCTTTCTATTCTGATTCTTTTCAAAACACCCTTGTTTCCTGGATGCAATAGCTTATATCACTGATGATAGTAATTATAGTCTCTTTCTGTGTGTGTTTTCCTAATCTTCCTGGATCAGCTGTTTCCTTTGAGTTCCACTTTCCTGATGATTTGGGTCTCACTTTTTCATTGGGAGGTGGGGTTTGGGGTGAGGCAGGGAGACTTTTCTCAAATGTCTGTTGATTCTGATCAGAACTGGTTCTTCTGCCCCTGAAGGACACAGGGCCATCATTTCTCCAGGGCACTGCTTTCCATTCTTCCACTGGGAACCTTGGAAGGCAGCAGCTGGTTCTGCTGAGGACACACACTTCCCCTTCATTCCCTGTTTTTTATCCTGCATCATATTTGCCTGCCTGCCTGGAGGGGTTTGCCTTCTCCTGAGGGGTTATTTCCTTGATGGAGCTGGGGCGGTGGGGATGTGGGAAGGTCAGAGGAAACCTCTGGGAGCCGCACTGGGCGGAGCCTCTTTCTGTTTGACCTCCAACCAGCTTACCCAGCTTGTAGCCCTGCAGTCTGCTCTCAGCTCCCGCCCAGGTTTGAGCGCCTCCCCGGGCGCCTGGCCTGTGGGGTGAATTCACGGCTGGCTCACCGCATGCACAGCAGACACACAGAGAGCCCTTTGCGCGACGCTAGCCTAATATATTCCTCCAGGGATTTATGAGCAAAAAGATATAAACACGTGATCAAAGCAGTCATGTTTCAAGAAAACTATACTTTTTAAAAAAACCTGAAGCATCCCAACACAGACCTTTAAGAGTGAAAGAGCACCGCTCTTAATAGTATGGCAGAGAGTCAGCCTCCACTGTGCACGCCTTTTCCTAAACCTGAGCATGATGTGCAAAACGTGAGTTTTCCATAATTTCAGACTCTCAGATGGCGTTGTACCCTGTGCTTCTCCACTTCTCTCCACATTACCTGGTTCTCCCAGCACAAGTGAGCAATTTTCAGAATGTCTGAGAGAGAGAAAATGAACACCTTTACTTGCCTGTAAGAATGACTCTGCCTTTTCTCCTAAAGAGAAAAATATGAGGGAACCAAGGGGTGGGAGAACATTCTGGAGACCTCTCCTAGAAAGGACCACCCCCACCCCGCCCCCTTTTTTGCAGTATCCTGTTCCTTGTATATTCTCAATGATTTTTTTTTTTTTTGTAACAGCCCTGTGAACGGATTGTTCTAGACTGGCAATTTCTGTGAAACAGTAATAAATACAAAGCCCCAGGAAGAAGCAGTTCAGAACATTCTCTTCTTATTTAAGGAAGAATTTATTTTTATATCAAACTTTCTGTATCTTTTCTGGATGTCTAGCCACAAGGAGGTGAGAGACAAATTAAAATGTTATCTTTTAAACTATGCAAGAATTTAGCAACTCTGTCCAAGTTCCCCTTGGAGCCCTTTCTTCATCCATTCCTTTTTATCCTTTCTCACCTGGATTTAAAGAATTTCTAAACATTGGAGTCAGTGGATCCCTGAAATGAGGGAGGAATTGAGAAGCAAAGAGGGAAGGAAAAATATACCTGAAAGTCAAGTAATAGTAGAATGTCTGGTATTGATGATGCAAGTGAGGGTGACCTGAGACACCCCCTGAGACTCTGGGTCTGTCCAGAAAGAATTCATGGAGAGAGCTATTTGGCCAGGATCACACAGCAAGTTTATTAAAAGCAGTAACAGTGAATTTAAGCTCCCTGCAAGATGGGTAAGTTACATTAAGAAGGGAATGTCCATATACCTGCTTCCCATATCTCCCATAGAGGCAAAATGGATTCTTGTATATATCTGAGGGGTGGGGGCTCCTCCCTTTGTGGGTGTATCCAGAGGGCTGGTGCTCTCCTGAGACCCTGTAAGGTTACCTAGAGTAAAATTAGGGGTGTCTCCCTGACCCAGGTTGCTAAGGTGGGGTCCTGGCTCTTAGAAGTCTCAGGCTTTGCCAGTTGATAATTCCCCTCCCCACATACATCTATTTGCACACCTGCTGAATAGATTTTAAGCTATGCTGTTTCCATATCAGTTAATAACCTACAGATATATGTAAGTATAATCCAGTAGCCACATGGGCAGCCTAGCTTTCATATTCCTCAGACATAGACCCCGAAACAGAACTGATAACTTTTCCTCCCAACCCCCACACCTTCTTTGGCATTCTCAGCAAGAGCAGCAGCCTCACAGTCATCAAACTTCAAGTATGGTGGGAGCAACCATCAGTTTACTCTGAGTTTTCTAAAATGTAACAGGCGTGAAAGCAGAAAACTGCCAAATCACTTTCAGATCAGCAAGGTTGCTGGCCTTGCTGAGGATGGTGATTAGAAGCTGAGTGAGAGAATAAACACAGGGAAAGGCCCAGGGTCTGAGCACCCCATGAAGATAGGATGTTACAGTCTGTTGAGTGACCTGAATTTGATCTTATTAGGAAGATTTCCTGAGGATGGAGAATTCTCTGAGAGAGACAGCTTTTACATAAGGTGAAGTGGGGAAAGGAGCAAAGAGATCATTGAAGCTAGAGGGGTATAAAGAGAAAGATATTTTAAATGGATAATTTGCTAGTGTGTGCATAATTTTTAGCTTTAAAGTTCAATCATGTATCAAAGTTAATGTCAACCAAGAAGTTAAACTGAACTTAGAGTATTTTTATGACATTTATAGTACATCTTGCTCATGGCCTCTAAATACATGTTAACTTAAAAGAACTTGATATGGTTTTTATAGAAATACTTTTAGTAAATAGATATATGAAGAATAATCAAAATAATTTGTAATATTTTCAAAACAAGTAGAAGAGGAAAGAGAAGAAGGATTTGCAGTCTGTGGAGGTGGGACTCGTCACTAGTCAGAGTGATTTGGGGTGTAGATGGACCTGTTCCAGAAGCCCTGGAGGCTGACAGAAGGATGGGAGGGATGTCAGGGATGGGCCTCCTGTTTAATGGGTCACCCAGCCTGGCCTTGGTTTTGGTCCCCATTCCTGGCACAAATTCTCTCACCTTCCTGGCCTTTTCCTTGCTCTTGAGGTCAGTCTCCACAAGGGATTTCAGGACCACTCAAAACATTAATGAGTAAAAAGTTTTATTGAAGAAAGAAAGGAAAAGGCATTAACAAGATTAAGAATGGGCCACCCTCTTTGGAAGAAAAAGAAGAGGAGGCAGTTTGGGAGACTATCCCAGTATTGGGGAACTATTTTGGTTATTTGTTCCTTCCTGGTCCAGCTCTCCTGTGTTAATTAATTTTGCCTCTCCTGCTTTTCAGCTTTACCTCCACCCCCCCACCCCCGTTCTGTCCCTTTCAAGTGGAAATTAAGAGTTCAGGATAGAGGGAGAAATTATCAGAGAAGATCCAGCTATCTTAAGCTCAGATTTCAGGTCCAAATAATGATACTCTTGGATACTGAAGAAAATGCTTTTGGTGAACTTGGCAGAATCATAAAAGAGAAGTTCCAGAAAGTAGTAAATGCCATTTTTAGTTTCTCAAAAAAAGAAAGAAAATCAATTCCAGAATTTACAAACCAAGGATGAGTCAAAGCTGCATTGCTAGACTGATAGATTCTGAATACTAAAGAGAAGACAGCAATCAACCGGTGTTTACAGGGAACTACATACACCAGAGGTTCCTGGCTGAGAGGTCAGAGAATATGATAGACACGGTGTGTCTGATTTTAACAAAGATTTCTACAAAGTTGTCTCATGAACTGTCTGTGGATAAGAAAAAAAACTAGTCCTAAAAGTCATACAAGTAGATTTGCAACAGATTAAAACCTGTAGTTGACTGTAAGTTGATGAAGGCAGGGACCTTGTTTTATTCACTGAGAAATCCTTGACACCTAGAACAATGTCAAACACATACTAGGTACTTAATAAATATCTGCTGAATAAGTGGGCCATTACTAAGCCAGAGACAACTTTAGGGGAACCTTATAGATTCTTTCCTGCCCCTGCCCACCTTATTGTACTAATCGCTTGAGGAAAGATATTGATGATATTCTCATTAACATCTGTGGAGAACAGAAAACTAGTCCTGAAAACTAGTCCTAAAACTGATAGTACCAGGTGTACACCAGTGGCTTAGCAGTGAAGTCCATGGCCTCTGGCCAGTGCAGTCCAGATACATCGCAAGGACCCAGGTTTGCATCCTGGGCCTGGGAGGAACAACCGAGATGAACAACTAAATAAAATTTTTAAGTCTTCCTGCCTGCCTACCTACTTGTCTTCATTCCTGCCTTCACCTTTCCTTTAAATAATAAACAAACAGATAAATAAAACAGACAGCACCAAAACTACAAATATCTCACTATTCTGAGTTAAATCTATCAAGATAGAAGTTTAACAGGAATATATGTAAAACTGTTTTTTTAAGGAAAGGTGTGAAGGCAGGAATGAAGGCTTATAGGCAGGCAGGAAGACAGAGGAGAAAGAAGCATTGTTTTTTTATTTTTATTTAGTTTTTCACACTAGTTGTTTTCCTTCCTGAACCTAGAACTTGAACTGAGGGATAAGTGGCTTGCTCTTTTGGAGACGATTGACACAACCGCTGCTCCACCAGGGCACGCCGTAAAATCTTATTCCCGAGACTTAAAATAATCAACGAAACAGGTACAAGAGGTATAAATATAAGCTTAATAGCATTAAAAACTTACTATGCTTTCGTTGACATTAAGCTTAGTGTTAATACTGGTTCTAACAGCACTGCTAAAAGTGGCTCATTTCAATCATGCATTTATTCATTCATTCATTTCAGCAAATGTTTATTAAATGTCTGCTTGGGGCCAGGTGCTGTGTGCCAAGGAGCAAGGTACAGGCAAAGGCAGACATTCCCACACATCCCATCTGTGAGAGGAACACTAGAAAAGAGGTCAGGATAGTATTGGGGTCAGTCTTTACAAGGGAGTAGAGTTCTATCTTCTCCCTGAGCAGGTCCCATAACTTTCTCTCAGTTTCTGGTGTTGCTGGCAGCCCTTGGCTTTCCTTGGCTTGTAGCCATATCATTCCAGTCTCTGCCTCCTTTGTCCCTTGGCATTCTCCCTGTATGTCTTCATGTCACCTAACCTCTTGGGCATGTCTGTATCTCTTATCCTCATCTTAGAAGGATACCAGCCACATCGGATTAGAACTCACCCTAATGACTTGATTGCTTTTGCAAAGACCCTATTTCCAAATAAAGTCACATTCACGATACCCGGCACACAGTTCAACCTCTAACATCCTCTGACATCCTTCATCCACAGTCTTCCCATCTCAGCTGATGGCCCCTTCACTCATCCAGGGTGTCTGGGCAGAATCCTTGTTGTCATCCTTGACATCCATCCTTTTCTCTCACCTTTTATCCAGTCCACCCAGAAATAGTGCTAATTATACCCTAGGGGTAGGTCTGGAATCAAACACTTCTCCTACCTCCACTGCTACTGCTGTGATCTGAGCCACCATGGTCCCAAAGCCAAACCTGAGATCCTGTCACTTCTCTACTCAAAACCCTGCAGTTGCTTTCCAAGTTACTCAGTCACCATGAAATCCTCTTGCTGGTGCTCTGTGCCACTCCTGGTCCATTGCCTTCCACTCTGGTCCTTGTTTGCTCCACTCTGGTCCCACTGGCCTTCCTCCTTTTCTTTGTCTGTCCTAGGCTCAACCGACCTCAGGACCTTTGCATTAGCTCTTCCCGCTGCCTGGAGCAAGGTCCCCTAGGTCTCCTCCTTCCTCTTGATTGACTCCCTCACCTTCTTCCAGTCTTTACTCAAACATTGTATTCTCAATGACACCCTACTGAAACTTCCAGCTAGCCCTCCCACCCAGTATTCCCAACTCCCTATGTGCTCAAGTGGGTTTTTTTCTAGAATACTTTCCCCTTCTACATACTATACATTATTTGAACTACTTCTTGTTTATTATTCATCTCTTCTGCTAGAATCCATCTTCATGAGGCAAGGGTCTTGTTGAGTTTGTTCATTTTGTTTCCTGAGTGCCTAGATCAGGGTTAGAGCCAGAACTAGACCCCAGTCTCCCCAGCTCCAAGATCTCCCTACTTTCTTCTATGATGGACCATTTCCAATTATTCAAAGATAACCCCTTCAGACATTGCCTCTCATTTGTTCTCCCATCCCCCGCTTCTCCATTATCTTCAGTCATTTCAGTATATATGTAAACCTGTTTGCCTAAAATAAAAAATATACACTGGTGTACTTTCACTTCAGGAATAAAACTATTGGAGCTGTCAGGTACAAATAAACTAGAATCAAGTTGCCATTTTAAAAAGAAAAAGTATATTTATAACTATAGAAAAATGATAGTGTTTGTTATGTTCACACCAGGTAAGCTTGGGCATGTTACTTCACCTGTGCCTCCAAAAGAGATCATCATGAAACTCTATAGGCTTTAATGAGGATGAAATGATTTCATAATATATGTAACCATTTGCCATGTGAGCAGTGAGTACTGTGTAACTGTAATTATGAGAAAATAATATGTTTGAACCTTGAAGACATTATAGTAAGTGGAACAAACCACAGATGGATAAGTACTGTGTGCTTCCACTTACACGAGGTATCTGAAGTCGTCAAACTCACAGAAACAGAGCAGCATGGTCACTGCCAGGGGTTGGGGGTGAGGGAGAAGTGGGGAATTGATATCCAATGGGGATAGCATGGTAATTAGGCAAGATGAAAAAGTTCTAGAATCTGCTGGACAGCACTATGTTTACAGTTAACAATACAGCACTATGTACGGTTTGTTAAGAAGGTAGATCTCGTGCCACAATAAAAAGGAATCTATTTGTCACTAACCCCTTTGTTTTATCGAATTTTTTTCAAGAGACTTGCCCAAGAGCTCACAGCTAGTCAATGACAGGGGGTGACAAGAACGGAGCCTCTGACTCTGAGGGCTTGTTGCCCTGCCCAGAGCTGAACTTCAGTTCCATCATCAACATCTAAATTATTAAAGGGCCACACGATAGTACTTGAGAGGTGTGTCCACGCTCCTTGGGAGAAGACGCCTTACATTTTGGCTCCGTAAAATTCTGGTATGCCCCATAGGTTGGGCGATGAGAAATAAATAATCCAGACATTGGTGTTATTGATGGACAGCCAGGGCTTTGCAAACGGGGAGTAAACCAAAGAACCTTCTTCATTTCAAGCTTCATTAGAACCTGCAAAGACTAAAAGTCATTTTTCAAAACAGTGAGAGGCATCAGGCATCTGTCCCCACCTGAAGGGGGTACTTGGTCTACAGAAGCAGCAAAAATAATTGTGTTTTCTGTGTCACTTGGGTAGAAGTTCCCACCCTAATTAATTCTTATCTCCTCCTCTTTTATAAATATGCCTGAGAAAAAGTGACGTCCTAGATGCTTTTCCTCTTTTTTTTTTTTTTTTTCCTCTCCTTAACAAGACATTCTTCTGCTCAGGCATTTTAGGTGCTGATTTTTCTTATGTCATAGAAATACTACTAATTAGTTGATGCTTCCTTCCCATAATAGTTCACCACAGAGAGTGGGTTTGGACAGGAGGAAGGAACAATTTTGTCACCTTATCAAAATGCCACTGATCAGGTTGGCTTTCTTGGGTACTCATTCATTTTTATGCTTCTCTGGAAATGGAAACAGCAAATTCCTTGCTAAGTGGAGCTAGATATTGCTGGGTTTTGCAATCTCCCAAAAGAGCTCCTCTAGCACCCTTTGATGAAATGCTGCCTCTGAGCTTTTGCAGTAACACACACTCAAGAGAGGTTCTCCTTCCTTTCTCATCAGTGGAAAAACACTGGCCTGGGGACAGTATGGCAGAAGCATACTACTGTGTCACCTTGTCCCCAGATAACCTGTACCCACCAGGGATTGCCTGCTAGCTGGGGACAGGCCCACCATGCCTACCAGAGGCAAGCTACAGAGAAACTGTCTTTTTCCAGCTTCCCCAGGAGTGACTCTCCAATTCAAGGATGCTGTTGTAGTCCATGGATAAAAGAGTCTGTGGACACCAGAGTCCAAGAATTTGCCTCCACTGCTTCAGTTAGGAGACACTGGTGTGGGCCTTCTTACAGGACTTGTATCAGTTAGTTTGGGTGTGAAATAAACCACCCCAAAGCTTGATAGCTTAAGACATGATTCTATGAATCATCAGGGTCATTTATTTGGTGTGGACAGCTCAGCTGGGGCTGGATGGTCTAGGATGACCTCACTCACCTGTGTGGGCGTAGGGAGGCTGATGGGTCAGGAACAGCCTGGATAGAAACTGTTCATCCTTGCTTCACATGGTTTGTGCATTGTAGAGTAGACCTTCCTGGGCTTCTTCACACAGGGGTCAGGGTTCCAAAGAACAACAAGAAAAGGCAAAGAAACGCTAATGCACAAGTGATTTGGGGCATGTGTGTGTGTGTGGCACATGTGCTGTTGTCCCTTTGGCCAAAGCAAGTCATATAACCAAGCCTACAATCAGTGTGGGTAGAGAATACCTCAAAGGTGTGGCTAGAAGAGTAAACAAATCGAGAGTCATTCCTGAAGCCATCTGCCCCAGGAGCAACATGTCAAAGGTGCGCCAATACTATCCCTGTGTGAGAGTGTTGGCAGCGTCGTGCTGGGCAGCATGAATGGGAAAAATTCTTTTGAGGCAGGAGAGCAGAGTAGGTTCAAATGCTACACCCCCATTTCCTAGCAGTATGTGGAGCAGGTAACTTTGCTACTCCCAGACCCAGTTTCTTCACCTGTAAGCTGGGCTTGAGCAAGCCTCTCTCAGGAGGATCTTCTGAAGACGGAGACACCATGCTTGTGACACAGCAGACCTGGAATTAGGTTGGCACCTGTGCTGGCTGCCATCGTTAGGGGGCAGCTGAAGGGCGTTTGTGGCAGCAGGACAGGCAGACAGTGTGAGGGGTGTCTCACCCTCTCACCCTCACAGGAAGTTTGGCTGAGCGCTGGACTGCATGGTTTCAGGTCCCAGGAAGCCAAGCAAAGACCCCAGAAGGATGAAGATTTTCTTGGCTTCTTGCAGACTCTAACTTTGTCCAAATACTTGTTTTGGAAAATCAAAACAAATATCTCTTCCTTACTTGCTCATTCTCTAGCAGAAACAGCTTGGCTTCCACACTCCACCTTGTTCTCAAAATAGCTTTTGCACCTCATTATCCAAGGCACTGGATACACTTTGTAGCATTTTCTTACCTGATGTCTCCACTCACTGGACTCTCTGGCCTGTGTCCTCAGCAGCACCTTCTCATGACTTCCCCACCCCGAGGGTTCCTTTTCACCTTCTGCACCAACCTCTTTTACTCCTCTTGTCCTTCAGCTGGTGTTCTCTGAGTTCTTTTCTTAACGCTGTTGCAGGTAATGTCATTTCACAGAGTGACCCACACCCTCTCTCCAACTCAGGAACCATCTGCCTGCTCATGGTGGTCCTGCTCGTAAACTGCAGATCTGATGCTCAAACTCAATACAGAGTGAAACAAATATACCTGCCCCATCCGTCTTAGTCAGTTTGGGCTACTCTACAAAATTCCATAGACTTAAACAACAGAAATTTATTCCTTACAGTTCTAGAGTCTGGGAAATATCAGCATGGTTGATTTCTGGTTGCAGATGGCTGCTTTCTCTCTGTCATCCCATGGTGAAGAGTGAGGTCTGATACCTCTTTTTGAATAAGGGCACTAATGCCATCATGAAGGCCCCATCCCCATAACGTCATCCAAACCTAATTGTCTCCCCAAAGTGTCCCCTCCAAATACGTGAATTAGAGGAGACATAGTTCAGTCCATAGCTTCATACAACCTGCCCTACTGCTATGTTCTCACCCACTTTCCTCTTTTCCAAGAATCCCAAGCCAGAAGGCTGAGTCATTCTCCGTGTGGGGTCAATACTGATTGTCTCTTGGTCTATCCTCTCCATCCCTATAGTCTACCTCTCTGACCACGTAGCCTGCTCTTCCCAGCATCCTTATTCTGTGCTATACACAGCTACCTGTAGTATCTTGAAAAGCCCGTGCCCTCTCACCCATTCTGTTCCCTCTGCCTGGATACTCCTCACCCTAGGAAGACCTGGAAACTTTAACTAATCTGTCTGGACCCAACTCACTGGTCATCCTGGTGAAGCATTCCTGCTGTCACTCCATGTCCTTCCTCTGGACAGTCTGCTTATCACTCACCGTAGTGCAGTATGGGCCCATTTCCTTTAATGGACTTGTGAGCTACCTGAGGGCAGAAATTATCTCATTTATTTCTCTATAGTCCAGGGTCACATATGGTCAATGCCAGTAAATAAGTACTGAATGAATGAGTGGATGAGTAAGCAAGTAAATGAGGGCCATGAGTGGGCCTAGCAACCTCCTCTTTGCTGCACTGAATCACCTCGGATGCCCCGAAGGTATAGGTGCCATCAGCTACCAGCCCACATGCAGTATTAACTCACCGTAAGAGACGTGGGTGTCCCATTCCCACCCACGGCACCTGGGGCACAGTGGATCATCTCTCCTGCCCATATAAACCACCATCATAAAACAAGCCCCTTGCCGCCTCAGCCCAAGTTCATTGCTTCCTCTTCAGCTCCTTTGCCTTTTGCTTTTTTTGGCCTGTTCTGCTCAGTTCTCACATTGCTTTATGCTGTCCTATTCTCTCCCTGGCACAATTTAGCCATTTATTATGCCAGTGCATTCTGTCTGGCTCGTTCATTGTTTTACGTGTGTGTGTTGTCCTTGTGGATGAGACTTCGGTTTATGCTTCTTCTGTACTTCCTCTGTCCTTGGACATTGAGAAGATGCTACTCTAACAGGTCTTTATTTGTAATGGACCTTGGAGTTCATTTCTCCTCTCATCTCCTTTTCTCTGGGCTACTGTCCTCTTTGGAAAAGCCTAGAAGCTAAGAGGAACAGGCTTGGGCTCACATTTTGGCTCCACCATTTCCAAAACAGGAGACTAGAAGCAAGTTGCTTGCCTTCTTTGAGCTTCTATTTCTTTATCTATAAAATGGAGATACTGTCAGCCCTGCAGGGTTATTGTGAAGATTAAATGAAATAATCAATGTAAAGCACTTGGCACAGGACTTAGCATGGAGTAAATCCTTAATAAATGTTATGGCTGCTGTGATTGATGATGTTTTCAATAATATCATTTCAATAATATCATTTTATCAATAAACCTGTCCCTTAAAGATCAGGCATAAACCAGCCCCAGGCTGGCGCCTAACACAGGAATAAGCATTTATAGAAATGTCACACTAGCATACAAAGGGAGTCATAGGGCTGCTCCTGAAATTCTGCCCCTTGTTAGTTGGGTTGAGAGGCTAATTTCCTCTGGTGGGAGAAGAGCGTAGGGGCATTTCCATTCATCTCCGACAAGAGCTCCCCTCTTTTCTGTGAACATAGTCATCGTTCTGAATCTTATCTTAGTAGAGGGTAGGTTGTGCTGGCTCTGTACCCATGCTTGCAAGTGCCTGGGACAGCAAGTCCCCCTTTAATAATCAGCCTTTTTTACGAGTTAAGTCAGGGCCTTCCCATCCATTCCCATCAAGCATTTAGGGTTCGCTTTCCCTGTTTTGAGATGGTCTCAAAGTGGCTGTCACTTGAACTATTCCAGCCACACCCTCCTTGGCAGTGTAATAGGCCCCTGAGGTTGATTCTTCAGGCCTTCCTAGTTCCCAGTTCTCTGCCGGTGCTGGGGTATGGGTTCTGGGCTTTTCCTAGACTTGTTAGATGTACTCTGGGGTCTCCCAAGTCTCAGGCAGGACCCTCCCCATTGCTAGCCCTGCCTGCTGGTAACTCCTCTTGGACCCTAGGCTGAGACAGTATAGCCCACCATTTTGGCGGTTGGATAGTGCCATGTGGAACGCCACTGAGGTCTTGTTAAAGGTCATTGTTATGGTTAGCTAGACAGTGACCCACCTGGGTAGATTGACATATGCGTAGAAAGTAGAGTTGGGACAAGGTCTAAGTTTACCAGTACAAACAGCCCCAAACCCTGGTATTGAAAGACAAGGCTGTCCAAAATTACCCAGACCTGCCCCCCTGGCAGTTCACACTGGGAAACTTCTAGAATAACAGTTGCAAACCCCTTGGAGTTCCACTATTCCTCTGGATTGAAAAGAGCATTTAAATCAGGAAAACAAAAAACTGTGAGCTGTGGGACATCCCTAGAAGGGGAAAGCTGTGCAAGGTGCTGGGCGGCTGGGGAGTCCTGCCTCTAGGAATTAAGGGTTCAGAGCACAGTCCCTTTGGAAAAGTATCTTCTTCAAAAACACTCACCTCCAAGGCTGCAGATGGCATCTGTGCTGGGGAAGATGGCTGCAGGCCTGTAGGGACAGGAATTGACAACTGAGTAGCTGGGCTGTTGCCAGCAGTATTCCAGGAAGGTGGGACTTTTCCCCCGCCCCTCTGGTGAAAGGCAGTTTGATGGCACTATGAAAAAGCTCCCCCAGGCATGTAGCCCTTAAGTTAATAAAAACACAAAAATAGATTTTTCAGAGCATAGTAGGATTTACTAAGAAATTGGATTGAATTCTCACTGACTCACCTGACTGCTGAGTGGAGGAATTCAAAGGAAAAGTATGTTTTCCCCAGCTGCATCTGCTGAAATCGATCCAAGGGCAGAGTTTACAGTTCTTGATGAGTGACCTTTTGAGAGGTCACTGGGAGTCTCTGAGCAACGGGCTGGGATTAAGGCTTATGCTTCACCGGGTCACCCCTATACCTGAACAGCTATTCCCAGGGTTGAGAAGGAGATTTATTGTATAATGTCTGCCTTACCTGGAGTTGTAGGGTACTTTCATGTAAGTATGAAGGCCCCTTGGATCCTTCAGGAGAGCATTTTATCTAGCAGTGATGAGGTACTGGCCCTGAAGCATCCTCACCGAGACTCCGTTCAACTTGGTATCAAGACTGCCATTTGCCAGATGGCCAGCCCTCTCTAGGGTTTAAAATATGACCACAAAGTATAAGAAGTTTTCTCCAGAACCAAGCCATGAGGACTAAAATGCCAAGACACCATTAGCATCACATTTTAGGTAGGTTTTCAGATACCAGGATTTAATTGGCAGCAAACCATGCAAGGTTTTATTATGGGTAAGAACCAATGGTACACTAGCATCCCAACTCTCTAAACAAATTTTAAATCTCTGCTTTGTAGTATTTGCTGATTTCCAAAGTGTAAATGCTCCTACCATGGTTAATTTCAGACAACCAATGTGAAGTCATTAGATATGGTATTGGGAGGAAAGGGACAAAATTGACTCTTAGAAGAGATTCCAGTCAGGGCCCCTCACCCATGAACTCTTGTCTAACTCTTAGACCCAAAGAACTAGAGAAGAGGTACCTAAAAAAAAAAAAACACTAAACCACATGCTGGGGATGTCCACAGGGTACCCAGACAAA
The DNA here is from genome assembly GCA_004363575.1 of Solenodon paradoxus. Taxonomy (NCBI): domain Eukaryota; kingdom Metazoa; phylum Chordata; class Mammalia; order Eulipotyphla; family Solenodontidae; genus Solenodon; species Solenodon paradoxus. Next base: position 35,726 of record RJWH01002282.1, read on the forward strand.
ATGTTCCACCCCCATTGGCTAACAATCCTTTAATCAGCAAGAGGCTCCAGATCACCAGACTAATCCTGGGATATATCAGTGTCGATAACCAGGAGCCTCCATATTAATCGTTTCCATGATAGGATATAATTAGACAATTTTAGAGGTGAGCACATCCCTCAAGGAGCTTGTTAAAAGTGCATCCTCCTGGAATCCACCCCCAGAGAATCTGATCCCATAGATTTGGGATCTTCCAGGGTTCAGGCATGTACATTTGGCCACCAAATTACAGGTAACATTCACAACTTCAGAAATCGTTATCTACTGTTTGCTCATCCTGTGACTTCAGTGACTGATAGTTCCAGATTCTGATGGTTTTTAACATGATTTCATTCTCAAGACTCATTCTTGCTCCAGCAAAATGGGTTGTTTTTTTAAAAATCCCACCAAGTAATACCTGATTCCAAGTCATAATAACTAAAACGTGTTGAGAGCTTCATCAGCTCCAGACATTGAATATGTGTTACCCCATCTCATCCCGACAGCTACACCATCATTACCATCACCATTCTGCACACGAGGAGACGGGTCCAGAGAAATTTCCCAAGGAGGTGGTACCACGATTCAAATTGCGGCAGTCGACTCCAGAACCTGCATTCTAAGCATAACACTGAGTCTCCTTTGTAAAATAGTATTCCTCTGAGAGTTTTTGGCTTTTGACTTAGCTAGTTTAAGCCAAAGTTCAGTAAAACTTCATGGACATTTAATTAAGTGCCTATAAAACATTGGTCCTAGCAGGCATAGGTTATCTCATTTAATCCTCAAGGCAACCTTCTAGGGAAGATATTACAACTATTTTTTTAAAAGGGGAAAGATAGATCCAGAGAGCTTCTGTGGCTTTCCCAGTGTTGTACAGCCAACTAGAGGCAGATTGGTTATTTGTTGCTTTTTCCTACCCCGCAGCTACCCCAGCTACTTCTGGGAATGGAGTTTCTTTGTATGAGCTCTCTTCAGCATGTAAACATGTCTCTGGAAGTTTATTTTTGACTGTTAAAGGTCTGAATCTGTGTATATAAAACTTGGATATACAAATGGGAAAGGCCTACTCAACACGATCTATAAACGCTAGAGCGAGCTAAGTGAGCAGTACATGCAAGGAACTGTACAAATAAAGTGGCTAGTTATCTCTGCAGAAATAAGAGAGGGCTTCCTGGAGGAGGCTGCACTAAAACTGGAAAGATATATAGGACTTTGGCATGTGCGGAGGGAGGGTGAGAACGGGGCAGTGGTGGAAGCTGAACGTGGGACCCAGAGGACCCCAGAGCTTTGTGAACCACATGAGATTCCCTTTTTCCTTCAGGCACAGAACTAACTTCATGCTTGATTTGTGATTGAAGACATTGTAATTTTTCTCCTCCAGCTCATCTATCTTGTGTTCCATTTCCTTAAAACAGCTTTCTTCAATCCTCTCTATGGTAGGTCCTCCCCACCACCCAGCCTCTGTGCTCAGCAGGCCGCCAGCTTTAAGCTCCAGCCATCTGAGTGGCTGCCAGGTGTGTGTGACTGGTTTCAGGAGCCTGACTATGATGAGATGCTTCTCTTTGTTCTCTCAGTGCCAAGGTTCATTTCTTTTTTTCCCCAAGCATTGGTGCAACAGCAGGTCCAACGAGATTGGCTTTGTCTCCCCTGTAAGCGTCCTGTTCCTAGGAGAATACCTGGGGATATCTGTCAGCAACCTCCTGCAGTCTGCTTGTCCCAATGGCTTGAGTGCTTTGGATGTGGGGTCCCAGAGACATTGAGTAGTTCTTTCCATTGCCCTCTGGCTATGCCAAGTAGATGCTTCTTACAACAGAGCCAAATGGCACATTTGCTCTGAGCTCTAGCAGTATCATCTGGTGATCATCATAATCTTGAAGGGCATGCATGGGGCTCCAAAGCCTTGACAAATGACCCTCTGAAACCAAGTCCACAGGCTCTTTGCCAGTTATAGCCAGAGGCAATAACTAGACACTCCGTTAGGAATCAACTCACCACTGTCCAGGGCTCATCGAGGCCACTAGGCACTGGCACCATCTGTTTTTCCTGCCAGTCTGATGGACTCAGAGCTTCTACCTGTTCTTTATGCCTGAGTCTGCAAGCAGAGCAATGATGTAAGTCCACACATCTGAGGAGGGTTTGATTGCATGAAATGATGGGTGCACTTTCTGGGGTGAGCATTTCTTGACCTGTGGTCTCCATTGCATGTTCTTGATAGCATTAGTAGCAATGACTGAATCACTAATGCTGACATTAGTCTGACAAAGACCTCTTCTTATGCCTTTAAAAATGTTACATTTCCTGCATTTGTGAGGTTCACATACTGTGCTTTCAGTGACCCAGCAAGATGTCATCCAAGAAATCTCTCATATTATTAATATCTCTAAATGGTGTTGGGAGACTTGGTGAGAAGTGCTTGTTACATGATTGTCCTTGTTGTAACAGGTCGGCGAAAGTCCTCCTTATGCATGGTTTGACTCCCACAGACACCTGGGCCCCCCGGTCCCACCCCATTCCTTTGATGGGGGCTCTCTGTCTTGTTTTCAAGATAGAATTGAAACCTCTTGCATATGAATCTCAGAAAGTAAGATAGTGGCTATCCAGTTCTTCAGGATGCCTCGCAGCAGTCATTTTTTAAGACTAAAGCCTATTCAGGTTTAGAGAAAAAGCTGAATCCAGTTGCCGACAAATAGAACTTCAATTCAGACTATGCTCGTGCTCTGTGACCAGGATCACCCTAGGAGCGGGGCCGCCCATGCTCTCCTGTATTCTGTAATGCAGCCCTTGAAAACCAACTGCCGGGTTTTGCTGTTTTCTAGGTTTCCCTTTTCTCTTCTTCTTTTTTTTACATTTTTATTTCTTTTTGTAAAGCCATATCTCATTGTTTACACCTAAAATTGTAGCATTTGGTATAGCAATAAAACAGGCTGAGACTGGGTTAGGCCATCTCACTACCAGAATCACAATGCCCAAATGATATAATGCTTCCTATGATAAACAGAGGGAAGGGCAGGGGAGGGGAGGGCTGGGGAGGGGAAGGGAGGGAAAGTCGGGGGCGGGGAGAGTCCGATGAGATGGATAGATAGATGATGGATGGATGGATGGACCAGTTAGCCCATCGTCCGTTTTCAGTCAGATTGCCACAAAAAACTGAACTGTCTTCTATGAAAAGACACTAAAGGAAATGTTTCTATTGATTTCCCCTTGACCTATTTAAGTTCTTAATAGTGCTTTTCTATTCAATCTGAACATTCCCTTTCACTAGACCTGTCTGTAAAGAAAAACATCATATGTGAGTCATCACCTCGTTGTCCCCAAGCCCACTGCCGTCTGCCCTCTTTGCTGAAATATGGCACCTACCTCTTCCGCACAAAGATCTGTCATTGTGGGCAGGGGAGAATGCGGAAGGAGTGAAAGCACCACAGACTCTTCTAGGAGACCCAACCTGATGCCAAGAGACACCCCAGAATGGAGGGCAGGAGGAGTCCCCCAGATTCAAGTGGAAAATGGCTTCACACACACACAGGCTCTTACATTTTTATGATTAGGGAGGCACAGAGTAGGAAAAACTTTGTCCACATAAAAAAAAAATCAAAGTAAAAACTATACTGAAGAAAAAATGTCCAGAAAGGCCTAGTGATTTTGCAAAAACAAATATCTCAATATTGTAGGCATAAGGATTTAAGTGAAATAGCTAAATAACCTAGGTAGGAGAACCTGAGAGAGAGTATGGTGTTGACTTGTGACCTTCTATTCTCTAAGTACCACCAGCTATGAAAGTGGAAGGAAGGAACGGGTATTTCTCCCTGTAGGTTGACATTTCTCTCTAATTGAGTCATAGTTAACATATAGTTTTTACTTACAGACCTTGGCTGAACATGCTGTACCCACCCTTGTCCTCTACACAGAACTTTTCCCTGGCTGGGCCCAGGGCCCAGGGCCAATTTGGAGAAAAACAGGATCCTCTCTATGCAGCTGATTTCTGAGTCCAAGCAACGCTGCTCTAAGAATAGCTGTAGTCAGGATACCTTATCAGGCCTCAGCAACCTGCCAGAGTGGTTACCTGGTCCTCACCTGCCTGGGGCCAGAGGCAGGGACGTCAGACCAGAAGTTGCCAACTGACCTGACTGGAATGATGGACAAGGACGTGTATGACTGGGTATGAAGGAGCCTGGTGTCCCTTACAGCTGCTTGAAAGAGAGAAATAGGGCTGGGTTTACATTCCCAGGAACATTTGTAAGGACACATAGTTGGCATTGATATCTAAACTAGTCATAGGCAAAGGGGAGTCCTTTGCACAGTGATTCTCTTGGCCACCATGGTCATCACTGCCCTGCCGGCCAGTCAGACCCTCTCCAGGGTGGGCTCGGATCATCTCAGTGTATCTTGGACTGAGCTTGGCTGCTGTGCTTGTCTGGCATTGGACAGGACAGAGTTGACACAGGAAGGGATGCAAGAAGTCTGTGTACATCTCCAGGCCCTGGATCGCTCACTGTCTTGGTGTTTTCCAGGGTGAACAAATAGAAACGGGGACTAGAGGGAGCATTCAGAAAACAACTCTAAGCACACTCCTCAAATGCTGGGTCTGAGGGGGCATCACCAGGAGTCAGGTGGGGAATACCTTTGTCAGAGGAGGAAGGAGCCAGCCACAAGGCGCTTGGCACAGTGTGGGCAGGATTTAACCACTGGTTCACAGCAGTGACCCACCGGGGACCTGCCTCCTTAGATTCACACAGCACTGTCTTTAAAGCCACTCAGAGAAAGAGCAAATAGACATCATTATTGACTTTGTAATTTTAGAGAGAAGCATGGATGTTAGAGAAATTTATTGTGATTTGCAACTTACCCCTTTGAGAGAAAAAAATTAAGGAACATGGAAAGTAAGTCAACTTCTTGGGAACTTCAGTCTAATGAATGTATTTATATTTATTAAGCCACTACCATGAGCCATACTATACTGTTAAGCTATGATGCTATATAAAGGACAATGTTACGATTCCTGTCTTCAAGAAGATCCCAGTCTGGTGAGAGCGGCACACACCTGTTGCTCCACTATGCCTTGGTTGAAGGCACACCCGGAGGGAGAGAGGTGGGCTCCCACTCTCCTGTGGGCGCGCCAAGGAAGGCTTCCCAGCGAGGGAACAGGTAGTTAGAAAGACAAGAAGGCCATAGATTATAATGTGTTCTAAGCTCCTTCACAGATATGTCATTCAATTCCAGATCAAGAAACAGAGCTTAGAGGGAATTAGCATGCCAAATAGCAGAGTCAGGCTTTGAACTCAAGGCTCCCAGACTCCAGAGCCTAGCTCTCAGGCACTTCTTTTTTGCCGGGAAGGGAGGGTTAAGAGTTACGTGGCTCTTTGTTTTTAAGTATTTTATTGTGATAGCTTTGTTTTGCAAATTAAACTCATGTGTAGGTTCCCCATATGTGTAGTTTCCCCATTCCTCATATCTATGTCAACATGCCATGCCCTCCACCAAATCACCAGGTGTTCTTCACCATTGTCCAGTGGGCTCTGCCCTATCCCATTCCCTCCTGGTAACCTCAATTCTGTTGCCAGTGTCCAAAAGTTGGTTTTGTATGGTCTGTTCCTTTGTTTTGTCTCTTCACATTCCACCTGTGAGTGAAATCATCTGGTATCTATCTTCTTCTAATTTATTGCACTTACCTAATCTCCTCTAGATCCATCCATGTTGATTCAAATGACAGGATTTCATCTCTTCTAAGGGCTGGTAGTATTCTAGTATGTCTGTATACCATATCTTCTTTATCTATTCATCTGGTGTTGGGTACTTAGTTTCCAGTTCTTAGCAATTGCAAATAGGGCTGCAATAAACATGGGGATGCATAAATCTCTGCCGATTACTTCTTCGGTAAATACCCAGAAGTGGGATGCCAGGATCATATGGGATTTCCATATTCAGATCTTTAAGTGTCCATACTGTTTTCCATAGAGGTTACACCATTTTGCACTCCCACCAACAGTGTGAAAGTTTTCTCTTTTCTCCACACCCTCACCAACGTTTGTTGTTTCCAGACTTTTGGATAATAGCCAGTATCTCAGGTGCAAGATGATAGATATCTCATTGTTGTTTTGGTTTGCATTTCCCTGACAGCCATCTTTTCAAGTACCTGTTGGCCATCTGTGTATCCTCTTCAGAAAATGTCTCTCCCATTCCTTTTTTGACTGGATTGCCTGTTTTTCTGTTACTGAGTTTTATGAGTTCTTTGTGTATTTTGATTTAAGGCTTTGAACTTATGAACTTAAATATCTTCTCCTAGTTAGTAGGTTATCCTGTTGTTTTGGTGATGTTTCCTTTCCCTGTCAGGCACTTCATTTTACAAGACGTAAGTCTCATTGCTTTTTTTCTAAACTCTGGACTTCTAAGTCCCCTGGGTTCATGTCCTGCCCTCTCTCTTGGTTGTGCTGTAGGTGGGAGTTCTGCTGGGTCTGAGCAGAAACCAGAGGAGAGACTGGTAAGAGCCACTGACCTCAGACCTGAGGCCTGGGAGGCAGCCCGGGTCCCGGCATAACCCCTCTTCCCTCAATACACAGTGGGTACATGTCTGTAAAGGCCCTTCTCCTAAAGAAGGAGAGATCAGGATGTCAGGAGTGGATGTGGCTGGTCGGGTTGGGGCTCAGGGGGGACAGTTCACGCAGCATAAAGGGGAGCTTCCATCTGCCCACTGTGTTTGCCAGCACCAGCTTCTATCAGGCTTTGCAAGGAGGAGCCTTTGGGCTCAGCCTCAGCCAGAAGAGGGCAGGGGCCTTTTTAGAGCTTGATGTGCAAGGGAAGAAAAGCTCCACACCCAGCCCCCGCACCCCGTGTGCTGCCCACCCTCCTCAGTGCTGCAGAGCTCACCAGCACTGCTGCATGCTTTCTCATCCTCATGGTAGTTCAGTTTCCCTTTCCAGATTTCATTGTTTTTGAAGCCTCACAGTAAGACCCTGGGTTTTCAGGATCAGAAAAATGGAAAGTGACTGTATTTTCCTAGAGGAGACGACAGCCTTCTGCTGGGGAGGTGGGAGGGTCAGGTCTGAGGTCATTACTTTAAAGGCTCCTTGTTGTTTTGTTCAGTGAATTTAGGGAGATTTTGGAGCTGAGGAACAAATAGAATCCTTCTGTCAGAGTAAAGGAGAAACTTTTTTTATATCCCCTTAAGCTTTCCATTTGACATAAGTGATTAAAATGCAGCTGAAAACTCCACTAGCAGAGAGAAAAGACAAATTAATAAAAACCGTATAATGAGCGTATTAAGATTAATGGGGGAAGGAAGGCTCTTTGGACCAGCCTCTCCTACAGTGAGAGGGACTCTCCTGAGATGGCACATGTCATTCTTGCAGGTGCCTTACTGTGTCCTAATTCAGGTCTTCTTGGGGATAGTCATGTGTGTCCTTGAGCTGCCGTGACTGCTGTTCCCAACAGTTTCCTGTCTAAGTTTATGTAAGTGGAAGCCCACACATCAAAACCCTCCTGTCACAGCTCATCTCTTTGATAGTTTTCCAAGGAAGTCCAGTGACACGCAGTTCTGGCCATCCTCACAGGGCTATCACATCCTTCGGCGCTACTTGGGTGTGTGTGTCCTGTTTTGCCCACCATGAGCACAGGCTTACATTTCAAGCCAAGTTCACCTTTACTTTCATGGAAAATGGCTTCGTGTATTGAAATTACATGCGTACAATCTCTGTTTTTCTTTACTTTTTTTTTTAAAGGAAAGGTTCAGGCAAGAATGAAGGTACGCAGAGGCAGACAGGCAGGAAGAGAGAGGAGGAAGAAACTATTTTATTTAGTTGTTCATCTTGGTTGCAGCCCCCAGGCCTGGGGTGTAAGCCCCTTCCTTGGGATGTATGTGAACTGTGCCAGTCAAAGGCAGCACACCAAACCGCTGTTCCACCAGGGTATGGCATTGTTGCAATATGTTTTGAGTCAGTTTAAAAGGGAAGCATCATTTTATAATTATATACAGTTGTTAAAATACTCAAGTGTGATATAACCTGTGCTATCTTGAAGTCTGTATAATTTCTGTAGCAACTGGGGTAGTGTCACAACCCTAGAAAAGGCTTTTATAGAAGCTTAAGGCCAATTTGGAGGACTTTGTTATTTTTTTCCAAGGAACTAAAATTCACAGTTTTCCATCTTGCTGTCTTCCTTCTCCCACTGTGGAAGTTTCTGTAGCAAGCATTGGTGGTAGATAAGCAGTTCCACTGCCTTCAGAGCAAGTCTTCCTCTTGCAGAAACTCTCAGCCTGTGTTTCTCAGCATTCCCAGTTGCAAAAGGAAGGAATCAACCCTTGCTCACTCTTTCTTAAGTTTTTCATCTCCTGAGCTCTCACCAGTTGTTGCTTCATAATGTCAAAGTCTTATGCTTCGGAATATGTCAAGGGGAAATTCAAAACACACAGCACCTAGTTTGATCCTGAATCCACAAAACCATCTCTTCCCATCCTAGAAACAAGTCCTGTACAAATAGTGAATTGGAGATGTCACGCTGCCTTTTCCTGAACTGCAGCCATTTTCAAAATGTGATTACCAGATATAAACTAAAGTTTATACGCATGTATGACTTTGCTTGTCAAAAGTATTCCCCTCCGAAAGCTGTTTGTCTTGAATAAAATGCTGCTCCCATTCTGCCAGTTTCTTTTTTCAGTATTGACATAGGAAACAGTTTGTCAACTACATGGAGAAATCAGAGCTATTATTTTGCTTTCATAGAAACCATTCTGTTGTCCTAAACTTTGTCTCTCCTGCCATTGCAGCTGAGCTCTGCCCCTCCCTCTTTCTGCCATCTGGGAGACTAGAGGGGTTCAGGAAAGGAGGCTGTGAGAGCCAGATGAAGGCCTGGGGGCGGGGGGGGGGGGCAGAGGGACCCTCAAGTGTGGTTGGGAAGTAGGCTGAGTATTCCAGACTAAGTCGACAGCATGAATACATTTGACAATTGATGCTGCTGCTAATGAGAAATTTACCAGAAGTTAAACAAGAAAAGTGAAGAGCCACCTGCTTTAAACAGGGTCACTGAGAACAATCTATGTGTGATAAACTTATAAGCAGCAGTAGTTTAATACTAGGAGTCTAATCTGGGAATAATCTCCATAAATAACACTTAAATCAAGATTAAGTTGACAGACATTGGAAAGAACTCCAGTAACTTAATTCTTCCCCCTCCATCACTCCCTGCCCCCCAGGCTCCTCCCTCTCCTCCTTGCCCCACTCCTGCCTCATCACCAGACCTTGGATAACTTGTAGCCTTTGAGGGCTTATTTGATACAGAAAGTGATACCTGGCTGTGTTGCACCTAAGTTCTTGGGTTAATAATCAATATGGTACCATAACTTGATAATAACATAATGGTTTCTTCCCAAGTTCACAAAAGCCTTTCTGCATCTCAGTTTGGTAGATAATTAATATAATTTCTCCATTTTTATAACTAGGAAAATTAGCCAGGAATAGAGAAGCAGTGTGGGCACTAGTCAGTGGTAGGCTGGTAAACAATGCTTTAACAACCACCTCTCCAAGTACTGACTCCCAGAGTGCAAATACTCCCACCCTGGTTGATTTAAGCTACCAACCTGCCTCACTGAATGCAGTTAGGTAGTGATATTCAGCCTTTGTGAGCTGGTACAATGGGCTCAGCATATAATTGGCTCTGGTGATTCAGTTCTTAGCTTTAGACTCCCAGGTGACCACTATGGAGTAGTTGGGACCTCTGTAAATACTGAATTAGCTCCCAGGCTCACTTCAGCCCCTGACTCACAAGTTTCCCTCCAAACATGTTTTCAAAATCTGAATTTGAATTATGAGTCCTGAAATTAACTTATAGGCCTTGTTGTTTAGTGAAAATGTAATTGTTAATAGAATAAAGCAAAAATATATCAGAGTATAATGCACATGTTTCCATGATGGTTGATGTGTGGATGGATGGATCAGTGGATAGATAGATAGATGGATGGACGGACAGACAAATACAGATATTTCTATGTATGCTGGTTTGGGTATAATGGGTAGATAGATAGATAGATAGATAAACAGAAATATTGATATGTGTTTCGTAGATTAGAGTCAAAATCTGAAAAACATCAAGAAGCAAGTATGCTTCTATTTATTCCATCTGCAAAATGAAACCAACAGAGCTTACCCTCCCTGCCTACAATCTGTCCAGGAGTACAAATAATGTTACCTTGGTGATAATGCCAAGGAGGTACCAGCACCCTATCTGACTAGTTGCTCCATTTGTAGACAAAATAGAGCAAAAGACAGCTTTGGTTTTATCTGGGAGATGGTTGAACTTTGTGTTTGAAACTGGACAATATCCCATCTTCTTCCTACACGTTTTTTCAGAATCCAGTCATAGTCCAGAGAGCGCGCCCTCCTGAGGACGCCCAGCCCCCATGGGTCCACACGTACACTTGTGTGGTAGCCAGCCCATCAGAGAGACCCCGGGTTTCCCAGGAAGTCTGGTGTGAATGCTGTGAGCTCATCAGAAACAGTGTGTTGCCTAGAGCAAGAACTCTCCCACTAGAGAGAGGAGCTAGTTAGTTTTGAAAATGAGGGGAAATGGCCTTAATTAAAGTTGCCTCCACATTCCCTCTTCAGTCCCTCCTGGAGGAAGATATAAGACCAGACAGCTTTTACAGGCCGTCACAGCAGCCCTATGAGTCAAGAACGGTTGGCCCCACTTCATACCTGAGGAAACCGACAGAAAGGTTGGGCACCTTTCCTGGGGTCACACAGTGAATGAGCACAGTTCTCTAAACCCCTCCTTTTGACCTCACACCTGTGCTCCTACCAGAGGCTCCCTGTAAGCCTTGGAACCACCTCTTAAGCATCTAGACAGCTCTTCCAAACTGGTTTCTTCATCTGACAAATGGACTCTTTCTCTATTACTAAAGAAGTATCGTTTTGTTAAGAAAGGAATGCTGACTTCAAAATCAGAGTGTCCTATAATCTAATCACACTCTACAAATCACTGCTGAGGGATTTCACTTTATCTTGGTTTCCTTGTCTGGAAAGTAGGTGGCAACTTCATAAATTCATTATGAGGATTAACTAAGTTAATGTCATCATGTAACAAGGTCTTGGAGGATGCATATTAAATATATGAACAGTGGTTATCCCTATGAGGTGCTGTTATACAGGTGATTTCACTTTTCACTCTTTTGCCCATCTTTATTCAGTGGGACACTAGCAGATGTTCAACAACTGGCTCTCCAAAAGAAAAGCCCTGGTTTGCAGTGTTTGCCCATTTTCATGGTATAAATACTCCCATCATGGCTGATTTCCACCTACCACCATTGTATCACTGAAGGTGGAGTTGGGTTAAGACTTGTACCAGTGACTCTTGAAATCTAGTACAAGCCCACTTCAGCATATCAGGGGCTTTATTTTTAACTGAGCACTGAATGCTTTATTTGGATGGTTAATAGAAAGAATGGATTAATTAACAGACTACTTAGCATTGTGGCGGACATAAGTTTTCTCTCTCTCCGTCCTTCCTCCTTCATCAGAGCCCTTATTAATCTAATCAGACAGCACACTGATCATGAACAGCTGGCCACATGAAGTGATGGTCTTCAAGAAACCAAGTGCCCCTATCTTGCTCCCCATCTACTAGGAATTCAGATCCAGGGCAGCTAGTAGAGAAGATTCTGAGGTCCTCCTGCTTAACAGTCAAGCAATCAGGCAGGTCCTGTCACTTTCCACAGGAGAATTAGGTTGAAAATACCCTAGAGGAAACTAAGAAAAGTCCCAGTGGAGTGGAGTGTCTAGAACAGAACAATTCCTCAAGTAGACAGTACCTGATTGACATGACCTTCCCTGCAGTGACATAAGAAGTGTGTGTATGGGGCCATGGGGTGGGGGCTCTATAGATTTCTAAAGGAATGCAGAAGTGGGACATCAGACAGAGCCCTGAGAGGCCTACTACAGGTCACCAGGTAACACCACAAAGATGCAAAGACACCTTCCTTGTACTCTACAGTCTGACCGCAGACACCTGGCACTGGGCACCATTTCTGGCACAGAGTGGTGCCTAAGAAATGTTTATTAATGTTTTTTTTTTCTTCTTTAACTAATAAACTTCTTTTATGCCTTTATAGCTTGATTTATGCAGAAAGGATGTGGGCAATTCAGTAAATGCTTGTCGAATAATAAGTCTTAGCCCTGTTCCTGGATTTATACCATGACTAAATCAAAATGAGATGTAAAGTATTAATAAAGGTTGCCATGGACTTTTTTAACTTCTTCTGTGTTTTTCAAATGTATCTTCAAAAAACATGGATCACTTTTGTTATTTTTTTAAAAAAGGAATTTATAGTATAAAAATAAACAACCTAAAAATAAAATGTAAAACAAGAGCAGTACCAGCAGTTAAGGACCCAGAGACAACCTCTCCACACTGTGAGGCTCTGAACCGAGGGTCCCTGACACTTTGGGTGGGCCCAGCATGGGCCTCTCATGCTTCAGGGCTCTTGTCACAGCTCCGCTATCTCCCAGTCTCTCTCCACAGGCCTCCCCGCCTACCAGGCACTGAGTAATAATGTTCCCCTCTGCTAACAAGTCTTAGTCAGAAGGGGAAAGAGAGACTAGTCTAAGGGGAAATAACAGCCCACTCCCAGAACCACTGACAAGGGAGAGATTCAGTGAGCCTGCCTCCCCAGCCCCACCACGGGTACCTGAATCCTGTGGAGGGCCCTGCATGGAGTCACCCCAACCGAGAGGGCTAGTCTCCCCCTTCCAGGCACACGCCTCCTCCAGAGCAGTAACAGTCTCAGGTATGACGAATATGTCCATTTCATTTCCCCCTGAGCATCAGGGCTTCTCTGAATGCAGAACACCGAGCTCTTAGTGCCTCCAGGAAAGCATTTGTGGAGTACTAAATGAGCTGTCCTTACTTCATGAGGAACTCGGTGCTTTCCTGTGACCTAGGACTGAAGCTGTTGGATCATCATGCGTTTGGTGGTGTTCATTAAAGAGATGAGAGCTTAGCGGGTTGCCTTGAGGAAATTTGTGTTTGTGACTGAAAGTACTTTCAAGTGATTTGAAGTCATTGAGTCTCTTAAGTTCTCAATTCTGTCAGCAGTTATGACCACCCTGCTCTCAGAGCCAAAGTGACTGTGGAACCAGTCAGCTAAGAAGAGGCAGGCCAAGGTGTCCCCAGGGCCTTGCCTCCACCCCATGGTGTAAAAGATGTGATCTTATTGACCACCTTATTGAGATACAATTCACATAGCATACTGTGCAATTCACCCATTTAAAATGTGCAATTCAGGGGTTTGTAGTAAACTCCCAAGATTGTTAAACCTTCACTACTATCAACAGTAAAACATTTTGCCCACCCTCCAAAAGAAGCCCTAAACCCTTTAACAGCCACCTCTACCCCAGTTTACTGCAGGGCCCCCAACCCAAGGCAAGCACTAAGCTAATGTTTCTCTCTATTGATTTGCCTAGTCTGGATATTTCTTATGAAGGAAATCATTCAACATATGACCTTTTGTGCCTGACTCCTTTCACGTAGCGTATTTTCAAGGGTTGTCTATGTGTAGCAGGTATCAGTACACTCATCCATCACTTAACAATGGGGACACATTCTGAGAAATGCATCATTAGGTGATTTTGTCATTGTGAGAACATCAGAGAGCATAATTAGGCAAACCTGGATGGTACAGCTCACTGCAACGCTGGGCTGTAGACAGGAACTGCTATTACATGCCATCCTTCCTGGACCATAGTGTTGTTAAGCAAACATGACTGTGCTTCATTCATGACTAAATAGTATTCCAGTACCTGGTTTCATCACATTTTGTATAACCATTCAGCAGCCGATGGATATTTGGGTTGTTTCCATGTTTTGGGCTATGATGAATAACACCAGTACAAGCATGCTTGTATCAGTGTTTGTGTGGATATATGCATTCCCATCTTTTAGGTACAGGCCACATAACCGATCCTTTAATAGCGTCTATCTGATCACAACCCTTGTTTGCTTAAAAGCCTAAGTGACTTCCCATTGTTCTTAAAATCAGCCTTGGTCAACAAGGCTAGAGCTCTGCCCTTATTTTGCTATTTCAGCCAAAACATTCTTCCAGCACATAGAACCTCCTTCCTTGGCACACTTGTAATTTCCCTCTTCCTTCCTGGCTCTGTTTCTTTACCCCTCACGTGTCCTGAGACCCCACCTGAAATGCCACTTCCTCAGGGAAGCTTCTCCAGAGCCTCGACATTAGTCCACCTGCCACGTGCTCTCACAGGACTCTAATCATCTTAGACTATACAAAAGTTGTAACCAAAGGGTGACTTGTGTGGTTGCCTATTTAATGTTTCTCTCTTCCGCTATTATGCGTTCCAGGAGAACAGAGCCCTTGTTCTTGTCCCCCATTTATCACTGGGTACCCAGGACAGTGCCTGACATACTTAGGCATGAGGTCAATATTTAATGAATGAAGAATGGATAATGATGTCAGTAAGCAAACCCCTTGTCTAGATGCTTCCTTTTGTTTTGGGATCTCCCTCAGGTGATGGGGAAACAGGTAAGTGCAGGACCCAGGAAGACTCCACTTTCTCTCGCCAGGCCCCCTCACCCCCTCTCTCTCCTGAGAGAAGTCTGCTTAAATCGGAATGGGCTCAGGGAGCCCCGCATCCTAAGATAACTAGAGCCTCATTGAGTCCCACTAACATGTCAGCTCTTTCTCAGGACCTGCCAGTTCCCTCACAGCACGCGACTCAGGGCCGCCCCACCAGCACCGCGGACTCAGCCAGTGGTGTAGTGGTCTGTCTCCCAGGGTGAAGTGTGGAGGGGTTCTCTTAGGCAGTTGCTTCTCTGAGAAATAGGAAGCTGATTATGACCAACTGTGTTCCCTTTAGTAAAGATCTTGCTTTTCTGCATGTCTTATTTGAAAAACTGCCCTTGAGTATATTTGAAAAGGAAACTGTACACCTTCTGAGACTTAATTGCTTTTTTTCAAAAAAAAAAAAATCTGTTTTCATTTCCCCCACAGATATGCACTTATTTGGCCATTATCCAGCACATGACGACTTCTATCTCGTAGTGTGCAGTGCCTGTAATCAGGTCGTCAAGCCACAGGTTTTCCAGTCGCACTGCGGTAAGTGGACTCCTGCACCCAGCAGACACGTTCGCAGCCGCCGCTCAG
This sequence comes from Solenodon paradoxus, assembly GCA_004363575.1. Lineage (NCBI taxonomy): Eukaryota > Metazoa > Chordata > Mammalia > Eulipotyphla > Solenodontidae > Solenodon > Solenodon paradoxus. The sequence goes on from RJWH01002282.1 coordinate 50,886, forward strand.
AGGAGAATCACCCTCTTTGGCTCCCAGACAGGGTCTGGCCCAGTGTCAGTCTTAGCCCAAGGCTATGGGTGCATTCTTCCTAGGACGCTTCCTCTGCTCACAGGGTAACTATTTTAGGAGACGTAGTCCTTCTGCTGAAATGCTTGGCTCTGTCAGAACAAATGAGAGAAAACCTGCAACTTATTTAGGTAGGTAGGACTAGACTGCAACTACCTGCCCGACTTCTCAGTGGCAAAGGACAGAGGTATCACTCCTGCAGCCTGGCATTTTGTCCCCCTGAAAAAGACCAGACAAAGCCTCTTGGATTGACACAAGCGAGGGGCTGGAACTAAAGGCAGCCCAGCGTTGGGGCCCTGGGAGTGCTGCCCTGGGAAAATGCCGGTAGTGAAAGTCTCAGGTTTAGCTTTTTTTCCATCCTCCTTGTTAAAAAAAAATTATCCAGGTGTGTTTGGGAACTTGCTTTTTCTCGGTATCTTTACCTCGTTGGTATAATTCCCTTTGGTTGGCTGACAGCAAACCCTGGACTCCCCTTCAGTGCAGGTGCCGAGGACATAAAACAGGTAAAGTCCACATGGCTGGTCCCCTCAGGAATGAGTAAACAGCTCTTTGACCTTCTACAAGCAGTTACTTAACCTCTCTGGGCAGACGTTTCCTTATCTTTAAACAGGGCATTGGACCAGACAATTTCCAAGTCATAATAGGCTGAGCCCAATAGTATTTTCTAATCTTTCTATTTTTGCTATACTCCCTTTTGATGAACATAAAATCTGAATGCCCTCCTTACAGTTAACTTTCAAAACACATTAAGTATTTTGCCTACAAAAAGAATCAAAGCAATTATAACACCGCATATGCTCTTACAAATTACACATTTTCCTTTTCTCAAACAGAATTTTTCACTTTCCCCCCACCCCTTCAGTTATCTCTGTTTTCTAATAAATAGCTGTAAAATAAAGGGCTAAGCTCTTCAGTAAGTGTATTTAGGACCAAAGAATAGAGGACATATACATGGATATACACACACTGCTATCTGTGAGTACATGGTATGTATATGATATGTATACATTTGTATATAGGTCTACATATGTGGGGGGAGATATATATATATATATATATATATATAAAATCTCTATCAGGGCATTATTATAGATCTAGTTTGTGTTTGCAATATATAGAAAGAGAACCTAGGCTTTAGGGGCAGTTTCCAAGACTTTTTTTAAATTGATGTTATTGAAGGACTATCACATTTTAACATTAACTAGGTTTAAGGTATACACAATGGTAAATTTACTTCTGCAGCAAGACTTCCTGAGTTACACAAGCAGAGAGAAGGCCCTAGAAAGTAGTGGACAAGAGTTCTCTGCAGAGGCCAAGTCTCCTTCCCCTCCCTGTACAGATCTGTGACATTGGACCCTTGCTTAATAGCCCAGGGCTTTGGTTTCCTACTCTCTTCCAATGGGAAGTGACTTCCATGAGCACGTCTACCTCTCACATTTTCATTTCTGGCAGAGTGAGCATGAAAGGAGCAGGTCGTGTGCTCGGCGTGAGCTGACCTTCATGCTCAGTGCACTGTAACAAATGACCCTCCCTTCCATCGGTACAGGAGAAAAGGTTAAACCTCTCCGAAGGGAAACTGTCAGGCCCAGTGGAGGTGCTGTCAGCTGAGGTGACAGGTGGGGGGATCAAGAGCAAGAAGCTCCCGCACAGCTGGGCGTAGAGTGGACGTCTGTGGAAGCTCTGTGACCCGTTGCTTCTGTTTGCCTCATCTAGTTCACCCTGAATGTGATTGTCATTCATACATTCACTCACAGAGATGTGCTGCTGTTCTGGACACTGGGATACACAGCAAACGGATCATTGAAACCTTCACTGGAAATTTAATTCACTGGCAGAGTCTTTGATAGAAGGGGATCCGGAACCCTAGGTGCCCTGCAGAATTCTGCCCATGACAGGGCCCCAGCAAGCCAGCAAAAGAGGCCTCCGGGGCTTGATTCAACTGACACTCATGCTTACTTCTCTCCTAGGCCTTTTGCAGAGCCAAGTCAAACTTAGAGAGTGAGGATTTTGTGGCCATCTGTTCTGAGCAGTGGCAGTAAATTAGTTAGGGGGCTTGGGCTTACTGAGCTCATCACTCCAAGTTTAGTCTCCACTGAGCTTTCTTGCTGAAGTAGCTGACAAGCTGTGATGGACCCATGACCACAGCTCAGCACATTGGGACCCCAAAGACTCCCTCATCTTTCAGGTGTGTATCCTATTGAGTCATCGCCCATCTTTAGCAAGAGGCCATGAGAATGCAAAGCAGAGATCAGAGCTACAGCAGCTCTTCAGAAGAGAGTGAGGATTTCTTACTTTCCCTAAGAATTCCTCCTAAAGTTTCATTTTTTTTTTTTTCTGCTTCATCTCCTTCGACTAGTCTTGCTATTTTCAACAAGTTAATAAGAAAACCATCATGCTAAGTGCCAGCCACTGTCTTTGAGTCCAACACCCCCATGAAGTAGGTTTCCATATGATACTGTTTTGAATTTGAAGAAGTAAGGCGTATGGGAGTGCCTTCTTCAAGGCCTCGAAGCTCAGCCGGTGTAGAGGCTGATTTTGAATACAGGCAGCTTCACTCCAGAGTGAAGGATTTGTGTGCTTAACTGTTTTCCCTCACTGCCTGTCTGCAGGGGTCACATGGTCTCTCTCCCCAGACTCCAGGCCTGACGTGTTCGATTTCCAAGTAGCACATGGTAGTATAGTGCTTCAAACTTGATTTTTGTTAGCAACAAACACTTTTGTTCAAATATAACCACTTGTGGAACCCATCTATAAATATACATTCATGCACCACATAGTGACACTTTAATCAAAGACAGATCACGTATACAACCATGGTCCCTATATGTACCCTAATGTAGGCTACACCATTTAAGTTTGTGTAACTCTGATAGCCACACAGTAAAATCGCCTAAAGATGCATCTCTCAAAACATATGCCCATCATTAAGCATCGGTGACTATAAACGCCAAGCATAACTGCTGGGGCTGAACTTGGAGTGGGGGCTGGAACCTCACCTGCCCAGCCTACTCCTAATCTCCCTGATCCCCAGTCTGCCAGGTCTGTCTCCACAGAGCAGCATTTAAAGTTCATTTTAGTGACGAGAACATGAGCTTTGGAAGCAAGCAACACATCTCACAGGACTCATCCATTAACTGTGTTACCTTCCCTGTAGAGTGGGTGCTCTGTCTCCTCCCATGTTCATTTCTTCCCCTTCTCCCTCAGCATCTTTCCCCACTGCCCGCCCCGCCCCCGGCACTGGTCATGATCATCCCTCTTAATATCCATAGAACTCTGTCTTCCCACCTTCTGCCATACACTTCAGTTATCTATGGGCTATATTAGCCCAGCTACCAGCTTCTAGGATCCTTTCAGGACCAGGGATGACCTTTTTCAACTCCATATCCCCAGCACCTAGAAATGAGTTCATCATCACCAGCCCTGGGAAATAGTTGTGGTCCTCAGGGGCCAGCACACCTGGGACCCAATCCCATTTTGACCTCTGCCCAGTCCTGAGACTGTGAACTTCTCGCCTTGTTAAATGATAGGAGACTGGACCATGTGTCCTCTTAGGAATTTGCTCATTCTCAGCACCTGAGATTCAGCTCCTGATGTCAATGGCATATACAGAGAGATGGATACTTGGCCAATGGACACATTCAAGATCTCAGGGTCTTCATTGTATATATATATATATATATATATATATATATATATATATATACAGTAATGGGGACTTTGGAGGTTGATGGTGATAAGAAAATTTAAAGTAGAAAATCATAAATTTTGGAGTCAAACAAACCCAGGTTAGAATCTGGACTAGCATATATACTTGATGTGTGACCTAGGGCTAATTGCATGACCTTTCTGAACTTCATTTTCTCTATCGAAAATGAGAATGAAAAAATAATAAAATGACGGTAACTGTTTCTGCCTCATAGAGTTATTGCGAGAAACAGAGATAAAGTATGTAGGGTTTCCTGGCAAGGAAATAAAGAAAGGGTAGCTATTATTGTCAATAAAGTGTGGTGATTTTTTTATTAAGTCCAATGTTTCTTATGAAAAAGTGGAAAACCAATTCGGTCAAGTGCTTCCCATCTTCATTTCTTGCCCTGACTCCAGGGATGAGCGCACCGAGCTCAGTCTGTGGACTTTGGCCTGTGATTCATCTTCAGCTTCCCACACTCTTAGAAGCAGGGATTGTCTGCCTAAAGATGATTACACTGTCAGGAGTCCTGAGGATTTGACTTTATAACGTGGCTTATTCACATTAGGCCACAACCTCAGCTCCTTTGGAAACACCTTGATGCTCTCAGTGAGGCCCATCCTCAGCTACCTCACCATAGATGGGCCACATGAAGCCTCACTCCAGGACTGGCTGCTCTCCTTCTCCTGACTGGTGCTTGAACTGGTGTCCCAGACATAAAAAGCAGCTATGTCCACTGCTTGGCATGGAGGGGTGGGGAGCCAGGGACACTAAAGAGAAAACATAAATAAAAATGCTTCTTACTCCTTTTTCCTCTAGAAAAAAAAAAAAAAGAGAAAGAAATAATAGTAGAAAGATAGAGAAACAAACAGCCTTGCCTTGGGAGTCCTGATCTCACTTATCAGGCATCCCTGTTCGTTGTAGCTACCCAGCCCAGGTTGTGGCCTGATGTACTGGCATGATATGAGTCTGTGGCTGGGAATTGCCTCTCCAAGATCCATCTGCTTAGATTCAAGTCCCAGCTCTTCCACTTATTAGTTGTGTGACCTTGGGCAGTTCCTTTGCCTCTCTGTGCTTCCATTAGCATAGTAGTAGAACAAAGTTTACTTTAAAAACAAAAAAGTCAAACTATCACTAATGAGTGACAAGCTATGGAGACTTAGAGTAAAATCTTATACAAAGGGTTTTCACTTGTGATGACTGAGGAATGGGAGGATAAATTTGTGACTCGTTTGTGTCAGTGCTGTGGTGAATCTCAGCTTCTGTCCAGGATTGTGCTGTCACCATTTCTCCCGAAAAAGCATCCGGTATGTGCATGTGCCCATGAGTGTGGGTGTGTGCATGGGGCAGGGGGTGAGTGTGTGTGTATGTGTGTGTAGAAGATCCTGTCTGTGCACAAGCATTTGTATAAGCTCAAAACAAGGCGGTCAAGTTACCTACAATGGGAAAAATATTTTTATTATTTTTAGTAATTTATATCCTTAATTAATTTGGAACATTATAATAAAGAGAAAAAGGTAGCTGTAAGCTGTAGTTTTATAATTGGATTGAATACTTAGGAAGTGATATGGTTTGCCTAAATGAAAGGATGATGATTTTTTCTGTCCTTTTCTCCTGACAGAGACATAACGAATGTGATAAAACAGGGTTTCTCAATAGCAGCACTATTCACATTTGAGACTGGCTGATTCTCTGTCATGGCACCGTCCTATGCATGCGGGTTGTTGACAGCGTCCCTGGCCCCTATCCACTAGATGCCAGCAGCAGCCCCTGCCCTCAGTCTTCAGGCACTGCCAGTTTCCCTTAGGGGACAAAATTACCCCTGGTTGAGAAACCTCTGCCATCAAATGTAACACCCCATTTGTCATGTCATACTTTGTACTTTTCCATATTTAAATATTTTCAAATGAAAATGGGTGTGTGCACACACACACTCAGCCCAGAAACAACTTCAATGCATTAACACAGCAGCGTGTGGAATGTTACTATTTCAGCTTCCACAGAGCTACTCATCAGGCTAATTCCCTCATCACTATTATACGCAAAGTATTAAACAAGATATCCTACAGAAGTTTCTGTGTTGCAGTTCTTCCCACCTCAAAATCACAAACTGAAAGGCAAAAGAAATAACATAGCCATAGACACCGATCCTTCAGATTTTTCAGCCACGTTTGGTGCTCACCCTCCAAACAGAGACCCAGTTAGCCCCACCCCAAGCATCAGAAAGAGATAATCCTTGGATGTCGCTGCTACTTAAAAAAAAAAAAAAAAAAAAAAAAATGTATTCAAACCAGAGACCCTAGATGTCATTCAATAAACAAGAGAGGATTAATTTTCCCCCTCTTTCTCAGAGAGGGCTTTTTATTCCCTTTTCTGATTGTATTTTTGAATGCCCTTCAAGTAACTGCTTTGCATGTTGATGGTGTTGCAGTGGAATTTAATGAACTGTGAGCTAAAGCAGAGAGGCTGAGCTGAAAAATAAATGAGTGACAGAGACTGGCTCCTGGAATGAGGTATGGCGCATCCTGGATGGCCCCTCACTCCTTCTGTGGCTTCCAGATGCCCATATGGGGTGGGTCCTGAGGCAGTTCAGCCCAGCCGTGCTGCACATGGGATCTCATTAATGCGGTTCCAGGGTTTCTTGCAAGTGTTCTTTTTTATTTTGTCTATCTCCGGGTGACCTTTAGTTGAGGAGGACACAAACCATTTGTGCTTCCAAACCCTAGAGAAAGTCAGTCCCTCCCAATGTCAGTGCCCACTTGTCTTCTGGGTATCTTCACAGCTAATTATCCTGCCAGGACTTCTTTTCTGAAGATGTTGATTGGCATAGCTAGAGCTTGGGTTTTGTTTTTTGTGGTGGGTTGTTTTTTGTTGTGTTTTGTTTTTGTCAGTTAAGTTGATTTATTTGTTGAGATTAAATTTTTGTTGTTATTGTTAGTTATCTTTTAGGAGACTCAATTATTTACACCAGAGAAGTTTAAAATGATTAAAGAAAATTGGTCTCATAGAATATATTCTTTGTCAAGTCTGACAGCATTTAATTAATAGGACTTGGCAAGAGCATGTGAATCTGTCCAAATTTCACTTTGTTAGTAGGATTCATTTTTCACTTTAATTTTATGAATATATCCCTGATGCAGAATTAACTCCATGATTGATATATCTTTTGGGCTCCTTATCATCAGAAACAATATCGGTTTTTGTTTCTTCTTATTTCATCTTTCTGTTTTCCCTGGTAAATTGTGGGTCACATGGTAGATCCTAAGGAAATTTCTATAACAGATTCCAAGGAGATCTCTAAAGAAAGAAATGGCTAACTGGTTAACAAACTAGCACACCTTAAATCAAGCGTTATAATCAAAGAGAGCCTACAACTGAGTAGGACTGTCTTGCTCCCCTTTAAATGTTTATATTTTGAACTTGCTGCTGCTCAACTTAGATTCAATGTCTAGAATGTAGCAGGTTGACCTGTTCCCAGGCCCTGATTTTTTTTTATGTATCATTTGACCCTGTCTCCAGCCTAAGAGGCTATGGTCCTGTTATCCCCATTTCACACCCATGGGAAGGGAAACTCAGAGGATTTAAGGATTGAAAAAATGTGTTATTGAACTATTACCTTAAAAGTCTCATTTCCACCTATTTAAGAAATTTTCGCAGCATCAGGCTGATAGGATAGAACCAAGATTCCAACCTGTGTCAGACTCCAGACCACTGAAGTCTCTAGAATAGTTGAATGTTTGGGATCTCAACACCATCACCAAGCTTTGATACAGAAAGGTCATTTGTCCCCTGAGAATTGCTGGAGCCTGAATGACAAGTGCTTGGGGGCAACAGAGCTCCATTTCTCTTCCTCGCCTTTCTAACCTAAGCCACAGATCTTGTCTGCTTATTGGTGCAGGAGAAGCAATTGGGCTCAGTTTTGAGGGAACAAGGAAGGCAAGAAGAAATCAGTAAATATGTGCTTAGTACCTTAATTCAGCATTTAAAATATGAGCAAATTATAAAAATGGACACTCACAGAAGAGGTGGAATGGATTCCACTATTATTTTTCCTGTAGTTTATCTCCAACAAAGGAACCAATCCATGAGAATCACAAACCGTACCGTAGGTGATGTCCTCTCAATTCACTGACATTTCCTTTTTCATATGTCTCTATGACTTAAGTAGAGCTCTTATAAATAAAGAGCAGATATAATAGATCAGCTCTTAAACTGATAATAAACTTCATAATTTTAGGATTATTTATTTTTAATTGGAAAAAACTTCTACTGTAATCTCATCAGAGCCTCCTTGAAATCTGAATCTTTCAGACTCCCTCCTTCAGAGTAATGTGACTCTGATGCCTGCATCAGTTTGAAAATGATTTACGGGGCCCCTGCTCTATGACAGTCATTGTTCTAGAATTACAGATAAAGTGGTAAACAAGACAGGTAAGGGCATGGCTTGTTGAATCCTATGTCTTGACAGGTTAAATATCGTAAACAGGAATGCAGAGCGAGCACAAGAGTGTCCATGGCAAACACAGCAAGAGCACAGCTGATGAGGTGTGTTTGAGGACTTGGGAGAGGTGGGTGGGACCAGACCTGCAGTCCTATAGGCCAGAATCTAGATTTGGAGTTTTATTCTGGGTGTGGTCAGAAGACCCTGAGGATATGAGTGGGGGAAAGACATCACTGGCTTATACTTTAAGAGGATCACTCTGGCTACATGGAGCCTGGGAGGGACTCTATAATCCAGCAGATGCACAGAAAAGAATAAACTTGAGGTCCATTTTGGAAATGTAGCCGACATAATTTACTGGTGGATTGAATTAGAAAAGGAAGGCATCACATTTAGGATTAGATAAAAGAGGAATGTTGGTGATCTGGAAAGAAAAGCTGCAGAGTAAGTTGACATGGATGCCAAGAGAAGAAAGCATTGTTTAGCCCCAGTCAAATGCCAGGAGGATGAGTAAAAAGAGAGAGGAAAGGTTACTAGATTCACTACCCAGAGGCTATTGTTGACCTCAACAATAACCATTTTTGTTGTGTCTTGGCATGTTTTTCCTGCGTACAGGTGACTTCATTTTTGTATCTGATAGATCTTTTGTTCTTAGGCTGGCAACACCCTCTTTTATCCACATTTGTGCTGAGCTCAGCTGCCATCCAACCAAATTGTCAGCTGGGTCCTCTGCCCCCTGCACGGATACTGACAGCGGAGTCACCTGTGAGCACTAGACCTTGAGCTCCTGAGGGTGGGGACTGTCCATATGCCTGCTAGTTCCAGCAGGAAGCGTATTTCCTGACTTGAGGCACAGCTGATAGAACTAGAACTCCTATCCCAATTCAAGGTGACACTTCCACCTCACCAACATTAGCCTATATGCCAGCTACTACAAACGCTTGTTTACTTATCCATCCTCATCACACACATGCACGCACACCAGACTAGAAGTTTCAAGGAGCCAGGGTCCCTGTCTTCATGCTCCCCATGATCACCCAGATGAGTGCTGGATCCACAACTGGTGCTCACCATACTATTTTAATGAAGAGGAGACAAAAAGCAAGAAAAGGAAACCTGGTGGCTTGCCAGCTGTGAATAAGCCAAATTCCACATGTAAGCAAGTACATTCAGTCGGAAGACAGTGCAATTTGAGCAAGATTGCCATCTCTGTTCACATCCGATTGAAAAGGCTGGTGCAGGGGAAATGGCCTTCCTCCTGTAGCACTTGTGAGGCTGTGACTTTGATCCCTGCCCACTGCTGATTTCTGGAGGGCTGTCACTGTAACCTGACCTCTGCCTCGTGACCCATTGCTGGCTTGTCCTCACTGAACGAGCTGCTCCATTCCATTCTTCAGAGCTGTCTCAACCGCGGAAAATTAGGGAACAGTCATTGCTTTATTTAAAGGCGGGAAAGAATGTTTCCAGCGCTAATGCAAAAGGTCATTTGGGAATTCTCCCCTTCCTGAGAATGACTAGGGCAGCGTTTCCTTGTGTTCCATCTCTAGAGTGGTGAGCCAGTACTCAGAGCTGAAGTTTGGATGGACACTAAGCTTGGGAAACATAACCTGCCAGGTCCCCTCCCAGGGTTCACAGCCACTATTAACATGTTAAAGCACTAGGAGATCTTGAAATAGAAGTGCGTTCCTTTCACTTTGGAGTCCCATCACTCTTAGTTTATCTGGTTTCAACCACATGCACTAGGTATTAATCATAATAATAATATAACGCACTTATTTCTCTAATAATATAGCCCCAGACACAAATCTACTCCTTTTCTGGTGTTCTGGTGTCTGAGCAGAAAAAAAAGATCTTTCCCAACATTGAAAGAGATGAAACTGGCCACTATCCCCAAACCTTCTGAGTAGAACGGTTTCCGAATGTACTTGATTTTCATCTCATCCTGACACTAGAATCCAACTCATCTAAGCTGCAACTTTGCCATCACAATTTACCTTTTGGAAAGACCTTGGGAGTATTTGCTAAGAGGCTGGCTCTTAATGTTCTGCCTGGAGAACCCCGGAGACACTCTCCAAAGAAGGTTCCAAGCTCCATTGTTTCTAAAATCAAAGTGCTTCTTCCCCATTGTATGTACATTTACAATGGCAAGTTTTCTCTCCCCCGCCCCTGCAAGTTTTCTCTTCCCCACCCAGGAAAAAGGTGCTGCTAAATTGGTGTGGCATCTTATAATTAATGGCATTCTGGGATGAAGGAGATGCTGTTGTTACAGTGTGTGGAAAACCCTTGCTCTTTCAGGGCCCGGCACTTGTGAAAAATGAGTGCAAATTGCAGAATGCCGTATAGGAGACTTAGGGGAAAGAAATAGGTCCGGGAGAAAATGTAAATTGGGGGGAATAAAGGATGAAAGACAAGTAAAAAATTTCACTTAATGAATCCTACTTCCCATGAAATGAATATTCTTTTTTTTCTTTTTTGCCAGATGAAGCAACCATATTCGTTTTTTTTTTTTTTAAAGAAAGGTACATCCAGGAATGAAGGCGAGTAGGCAGACAGGAAGAGAAAAGAGAAAAATGCACTGTATTCACTATATTTTATTTTTACTTAGTTATTCACATTGCTTGTTCCCCCAGACCCAGGACATGAAACTGGGTCCTTGAGATGCCCGTGGACTTTGCTCCCTGCAAGTGGTAGACCTAACCACTACCCTACTAGGACATGCCCCATATTCATGTTTTTTCAAAACCAGAGATACGTATTTCTAAGGTTTCATTTCTGACTAACCCTGTTACTTGTTTATGTGTTTATTTAGCATCATAGATACTTTGCTCTTCTCCCCCAGGAATAATTTCTTCAAATTCCTGGTCTTCTCCAGAGGCGCATTTCCCTAAGACAAGTGTGGCTTCTCTGTGTCATGATGGTATTTTTCTGCTCACCTCTCTGTGGCTGCCCCCACCCATACGTCACCGTCCTAGACAAGTGCCTTTCTCCGCTGGAGCACTGCTGCATCCATTCTGTTAGTGAGGTCATGCTGACATGCACCTCACTGACCCCCTCACTCTATCAGTTTGGAGGCATCATCCTAATAGTGGCACTCTCTTCAAGTACATGTCAATCAAGTTATTCGTGGGTTTAAGGAAACAGGCACTATCCAGCAGCGTCTTTAAAATTCTTCTAGCACTTTCTCAGCTGCCTTACTGTGTTCTCACCACTTAGCACTCTTGCCCGAGAGTTCAGTGTTGTGGATCCCCCAACCTCACAGCAAACCTTTGCCTCAGCTACTCTTTGAAGGGCAGAGGTATTATCCATGGCAATGTTTGCTGAGAGGGACTGGAGACCCTCCCTCATCTGTAGCTCATTGTGAGTTAAGAAACCACTGGGCTATTCTGACCATCGCAGGTGCCCAGGACACAGGCAGAAGAGGTATGGGTCTTGCTCTTATTGTTCCATCCCCCAACCCCAACTTACCTCCGAACTTACAGACCTGTCCTCTATGGAGTTTGATCAATATTATGATGATGATCCTGCATTCTGTCCTCTTTGGGCTCTTTGTTGTTTTTCTTTGTGATATCGGTTTCATCATTCAGCGGGCACTGGACCTTCGTGGGCTGTCAGTGAAGTCCAGGGGAAGGACCTGTACTTGGTGTCATTGAAGGACATGTCTCCAGCCCCAGGACACATGGGCCTGGATTTTTCCTACATGTCTCCTATGTAGCATTCCCTGCTTGTTTGCCTGGACCCAGCAAGAGCAGACAGAAGGTCCAATACAAACACTGTTAGCTATAGTATTTGCTCAGTTCAGGATGCTCTTCATTGTAAGTGGCCATATCAGTTGAATAGCACATTTTTCACAAGTGCCAAGATTATTTCCAGGCCAGTCTCTTCACCCGGCCACCATTGGTGAGCAGAGAGATGGGTTTAGCGTGGGAGAACAAGGGAATGAGCCAATAACTGCTAGTACTGTGTGATTAGGTCATAATTAACCCATGCACATCCCTTCTTTTTTTCTGGCAGTCAGATATTTCATCTTCCCCTTGATTTAGAATTTAGTTCAAAGTAACAAAATAATGAAGCTATGATGGCTTGGGGAGTTCCCTGTTTCTGGTGATACCCCCAGAAAATGTCATGTAAATCAACTTGGTCCCATAGCCACTAGGCCACACATGGAAATTAAATGACATCACTGCTAAGTGGTAATTTAGAGTGTGGTTTTAGTTTTCAAATGTAAAGGGGTAGAGGGGCTTACTATTGTTTTATTTTTTATTTCTAGTTTAATGAATAATGACCAGAGTATGTTATGTTACCTTTTTTTATAATTTATGAGACTTCCTTTGTGATTAGTTATTTGGTCAATTTTTTAATGTATCATATATGATTAGAAAATTTGTATACTCTCTCTTTTGTGTGCAGAGTTCCATATATTTATCATTTATTTTGTTATTCAAATCTTGTATGTCCTTGCCATTTTTGTCTGCTTGGTCTATAATTTCTGAGAAGGGAACTTTAAATCTCCTCTGATAGTTGTAAGTGTGTCAGTCTTTCCTCGAATGCCAACAGCTTTTGCTGTACAATTTTGAGGCGATGCTGCTGGACACATACAAGTTTATGACTCATGTCGCTCTCGTGATGGAGTCTTCATCTCTTCAATGCTTTTGCTTAGATCCTACTTTATCTGATTAACATTGCTACCCAGTTTTCATTTGGTCATTGTATGTTTGCTTTATCTCTTTCCAGCCTTTTATTTTCAACTTTTCTGTGTCATTTTGTTTTAGATGTCTCTGTTGTAAGTGGGATATAGCCAACTTTTTAAACACCAATCTGGTAGTATCTTTTGATAGGTGAGTTGTATCCATTTATATATTTTATCACTATATATTTGGACTTATTTCTACCTTTTCATTTGTGTCTCTTTTTATTTTGCCTTTTGTTTGCTTCTTTTTCTTTTCGTGACTTCCTCAGATGAGTAGTTTCCTTGACCCTCTTCTCATTTTCCCTCTGCTAGCTTTACCAGATTTTAAAAGACTTTATTTCTAAAGCTGTCTTTAATAAACCTATTTATTAAGTGATCACTATTACATTTTTAACATGCATACGGAAGTATCACTGTTTTCTAATAAAGACTAGACACTCAGGCTCTCTGTGATCTCAAACAACACCAAGACTTTCACATACTTTTCCCACTTAAAGCCACCTGATAATTACAGCAAAGAATTGGAACCCAGACCTAAAATATTGCCATGCGTTCTCTACCTACAGACTCACCAGGGTAAGATTAAGCATCCTCATTGATATATAAAGCATGAACTTTTTGCTAATTCACACTGTTTTACCTCCTGGGATGCTTTTGGTCATTGCTCAAGTTCAGAGATACATGTATTCCCAGCTCATAAAAATCCATCTCTCAAGTTCCGGAAAATGCTCTGCAGTGAGATTGGACTAAAGAGAACATGGAATCCGGTGGTCCATGGGCAGCGCCTGTGCAGCATGTGCCAGTGAGGAGTTGAGGGCTCCTCGTTGTTGACCTGCTTACCTATTCCTTGATCCCAAACTTTATTGCACATAGGAATTCCCTCAATCATGTCCGCACACCACACAGGATCAAGTGCTTGGAGGATGAAATTTAGCCAGGAAAACTGGGTCTCAGCTCTGAGTCAGGGTTTCTTGACACTTCACAGAGCGGTAGCTACCAAAAGACACATTCTCCTCGAAGCAGTTTGGAGTCAGGATCTTTCCATTGCGAAGGTCTCCTGAAGGCCTGGTGGAGCCCTCCTTGCTCTTCCTCCTCCCCTAGCTGAAGTGAGTGCTCCTCTGGCCTTCCTTTTCCTCTGCTGGCCTTCTGGAGGTCATCGTGGCTCATGCCTCAATCTCAGGTCTGTCACTGTGTCATTTAGATGTGACTCTGTGAGTCAGTGCCCCAAGGAGGTATCAGCCTGGGGCCAGGGGCAGGCTTCTGATAATTTATGTTGAAGACCAGCTTTTAATAGAAATACACTTTTAAATAGTAACCAGGAAAGAGATTCTCCCCTCTTAACGGGTATCCATTTATAGGGCTCAGCTGTTGAAGCTCAAGGGTGGCATTAGGCTTAAGTTTAATCTTCTGTATGCCGTCGTTTACAGCACAGAGTAAAGCACTGTACGCACAACCACTTCAGTCATTCACCGTGATAAATAGCTATTGCTCTTGGCGGAACAGAAATGTCATCTCTGCTTTCCGTTTATGAATATTGAATGGTCTCAGGCAGGCTTTTGCTGGTACGTTTTTGAAGGGAAAATCCCCATTGATCACATATCCTCATTGACCCAAAATGTAACTTCCCTGATATGTGCACCAGTCAACTCCGATGATCCAGGCACTGATTCTACAGCACACGTGTGTTCCTGGTGAGTGTTGCACAGAATATTTCCAACAATTCCCAGCGCTGGTCCTGCTGAAGGCTGCCGTTAACATCAAGTGCTTTGAGTTGTTACGTAGCTTTAGCTGGTGGCAGAAAGCCATCGACGGGCATCAGGGAAATATCTGAGAGGTGATAATCTGAAGCAGGAAAAATAGAAAGGGTGTGATTCTGTTGGATTCCTGTTAGTGAGAAAATGGTGTCAGCTAAGGAAAGGGAAACTAATGGGGGCCAAGAGGAGAGAAAAAAATGCCTACCTTTAAAAATCTCTAGGGATCTACTCATTAGAAACTCAGAGACACAATACCTTCTACCAGACTTCTCTTAGTTTGGATACTTTATTCCCTGCCAGTTGGGGTAGAGGCAAATGGCTATTCGAATATGACCCTCGGGTAGAATGGCTGAGTGAAATCCCTTAGGTCCAAGTCAGCTGCTCACCCTGGACTCAGGCTTCCAGAAATCCCCCCTTTCTCACTGACACACTTTTGCACCACAGGGTCTAAAATCCTTAAACTGGCAGGATTTGATTTATCTCATGTTTACTAGTACCTGCTGTGTGCCACGCGTTACACTGGATGCCAAGCTAAGAACTCAAGGGTAAACATGGGCAAAGATGGTGAGCACTTGAAGTCATGCACTTTTGCCTGCATCTGAAGCTGTTAGACGGCCTTTCATGGTCACACTCCCAAATGCCACTTTTCAGCAGTATTTCCGGATGATTCCTTTGTAAAGCAGAGATGAGAGACTTCTGCTCTCCCTGCTGCCTTTTGAGGGTGATCATCTATCTTTAGAAATATCTTTTGTTTCTACAGCATCTTGCCATTGACAAAGCACTCTCTCTTCGCTTGCTCATTTTGATTTTCATAACAGCTCATTAAGTACATGGTGGATTCTGGCTTCTCAGATTTGAACACTCCAGGAAGTTCTATGACTTTGCTAAAATCGCATAACTGATGGGTCAGAGATGGGGGCTGATGCTCAGGACTCCTGACTCTCATCCCACTGCATTTTCCTTGCGAGACCCCAGGGGCAAAAATGTACAGTTGCAGCAAAATAGTGTGTCCACTACTCGAGACAAATTTTCCTTTATGAAACATCCAACATTTATACTACCTAATTTCACATTTACATGTAATGAACACATCCTCTGGTTTTCTCTTATCTCCTACGCATGAGAGCTGAGCTTTCTGAAATCACTATCCGCAAAAACAGTGTTACAATTTTGACTTTGAAGGAATATTATTCAATCTGCTTATAGGTTATTATCTATCCTTCATTTCCTGGCCAGAAGATTCCATCAGAACAAAAGTTACGGTCATTTCAGCAGACGCTGAAGGCAGTTGGTTGTGTTCTGCATGAGAATAAATTCTGATTAGTTACAACGAGTGATGAGAGAATTGTGCAGACCAGAAACACCAAGTATGTGCTTTATGCATGTAAACCTACTAATGAGAATAGCTTTGGCAGAAAGCTAAGCATTGATGTGTCTGCCACCAGAGCTCAGAATTGCTTATTAGTATTCTGAGAGCCAGAGTACATACATAGATACACTACAACTTGATCTTGATAACATCTCTCATTCCCAGGCCTTAGATAAGTTTGTTAAAGAGGAAGATGAGAGGAGACAATCTGGAGAGAGAATTGTACAGATAGTGGAGTAAAAGACCTGGCAGTTTCCAACTCCTTTGCAGCAACCTCCCACCTCTCTTTGCTCATCTGTGCAATGGGCGTGGTGGTTCTGCTCCAGGGTCATATTAGAAATAATGAATTTGAAAATTCCTTGGCATGTGACTTGTGCTATAAATGTACTTCACTGCCACGTGGAAAATAAGAGTTTTTAGCTAACATGTATAATGAGGTTAAGCAGGGAACGTCTGTCACTGGCAGCAGGAACATTGCCAGAGACAGGAGGTGTGAGGAGGGGAGACCAGGTGCTTGTCTAAGGAAAGGGAACAGAGAGACCATCCACGAAGCAGTTTTGGGCAGCATGGTGGAATGTACAAAACAAGCAAACAAAATAAACGTTTGGCTGTCTGGCCTGATTTAGAAACACAGAGGAGGATTGGAGATGAGCCTCTATCTTTTCACATTGCAGTCTCTGTGTTCCAGCTCTGGGCACCCACCGAATTCCAGAGGGTTGGGCTTGGGGAGGGAGGAGGCCTGGGCACACTGGTGCCCACGTGCGGTTCAGCTGCTGTGTCTGAAGGAAGGTTACGTTAGAGCAGCGAGAGCCAGACCCTGGAGCCAAGCTGTCTGGGCATGACTGTGGTTCTGCCACTGACCAGCTCGGTGACCTTCAGCCGGTCCCTGAGCCTCTCTGCGCCTACAAAATGAGAATAATATTAGTACCTGTCTCAGAGGTTGTCAGGCGGATAAAATGAGTAAATACAAATGTAAACTTAGAAGAGAACCTGGCATCTCTCTGCAAAAGCATAATGAGACATTTCAGCCTTGCAAATTCCAGCACATGGCAGAGAAGAGGCACAAACTGGATTGGTTAAGGGAAGCTCACCTCCAGAGGATTGAGTGAGTGGACCATGAATTATATGGTCATTCCCTGGAAGGAAAGAGGAGGGGTCACTGCCAGAATGATCGCCAGTTTGGACTGGACCTGTGACTCTAAACACAAAAGCAAATTCCAGTGGTCATTGTCTTAGAAATGTCTGCCTACTTATCTCACAGGAGTCGATCTTTCTCAGAGTCATTTCTGGCACTGCACCTCTACTTAGGAACCTGTAAAATCTTTCCCTTGTTATCTGTCTGCCTCTCCTCTGGAACTCTTGTCTAATGCCTGTCATCATGCCTCACTGCGCCATGGGGGCAGGTCTGCTCTCGGCTACACGCATCTTCAGAAGGACTCATTTCAGGCTTTCAGCAAGTGACTTTAAATCCACTGGTGAAAGGAGACAGCAGTCATCTTCTGGTTGGTGTTTGCCAGAATGTGGTCTCAGAACGGGATGAAGTGACGGCTCCTGGCATGAAACCTCGTACCCCCTGGGTGTACACCCAGCCTGAACTGCTCCTTTAAAACCTGAAGCAATTTGTCATCTTTTGATTCTCTTCCAGCACTGTCCCTGTCACAGGTAGATAAATGAGGCAGCATATGGGTGTCAAACGCAGGATCATCTAATCCCACCCGTTTCCCACAGAGCTATCACTCCACGAGGAGGGGGAGCCCAGTGGGGTAGTCCCCGGCTTGGGGATTGTAACCATAAGCAAATTTTTCCATCACGTGTTCCATTTATATGCGTGAAATGCTTTCTCGGAATCTCCCAGCCCCCAGTGTGTCATTGATAGGTGCCCTTCCCCTTTCAGAATCCTGAAATGAATCATACATTTGTGAGCTCAACATCTCATGTCTCTAGTTTCACGGAGTGTTACTAATCAAATGAGAAAACAACTGAGTTAGAAATAGATAGGGGTCGGGCTAGAGGTTCTAAAAAGCCTTGATCACAGGAAGCCAATGGGAAAGGCTAAGTGTTTCAGTTCTCCACTCGTTGCCTGCTTGAAAGATACTTGAAGTTTTCATGCAGCCCAGGTGAACTTTACATTTTCTTGGTTGCCTGTGAGTAAAGTCACCGGTGACTTGCAAGAATGCAGCAGGCAGCAGAGGTCTCCTTATGCATCTTGGTTACCAAACCATAAGTAACTAGCACCCCTGTAAGTGAAGAATAGGCCTCTCTGGCGGATGGACTCAGCTAGACAGGGCAGGCCTCAAGCCCAGAGCAGAGGCTGAGTGTGTTGTCAGCCTGGCCAGACAGCTTTGATTTCCTCTATGGCCGTTGGTCACACTGACCATCCCCTCAGTTTCCAGATTAACTGGGAATCCACATTTGAGAGGATTCAGGCTTGACTGGATCAACTTAGGTTTATCCCAACCACAAGAAAAATCGTGTTTAGTGAGTTGTTGAGCATGTGGAGTCTCCCTGAGAAAGTGGGGAACGGGTGGCAACTTCTCAGAGCGGCATCTGGTAAGCGTGGAGCAGATTCTTACACAGGCTGCAGACGCGGGTGCTCATACGGAGTTTGTAGCCAGCTCTCAATTATCTGTGGTCCTGAAGGAGAAATCCAGCAGGAAGTTTAAAATATTGAAATAAATCCCCCAATTTGAGCTTTGGTCAGTGGTTTCATAGTAGCACTCTTTTAGGGAGAGTGGTGTTTTCCCAGTTTTTCAGTAGTTTTAATGAACAGTAGAATAACCCTGTGGGGCTAAGAGTACAGCACAGGATAATTTACATGGGGTTGAAAGACGGGTATGCATTCCTTTCCTGCCTCTTGCAGCCTCTGTTCTTCATCTGCTTTTTTTTTTTTTAAAGAAAGGTGCAGGTAGGAATGAAGGTGAGTCAACAGGAAGGAAGAGAGAGGAGAAAGAAGCATTTTATTTATTTTTATTTAGTCGTGCATCTTGGTCGTTCTCATCAACCCAGGATGTGAATTGGGATCCTTGGGAGGTTTGTGGCGTGTGCTTCAGCCAGAGGCAGTGGATCACATCACTGCTCCACCAGGGCACGCTGCTATGTCTCCTTTCTAAGGTCAGGGGAGGATCACATGAGTGCAGACACACAAAGCACCCCCCAGCCCAGCTATAGGGAGCACCCCATACATCTTAGTTCCTGTAACTTACAGAAAGAGAGGGGAGTGTCTTAATTCATGAAAGAAGGTGAAGCAACCAGATCATTTGTTCTTTAAATGATACACACAGAAGTGAATCTTTAAGGTAATTCCGCCTTTCATTCATGGTGAAATCACATCATCTTTATTTTTAAGCTTAAAAGGCTGAGCCAGCTGTATATGATATATTAAACCCACACATTTACTTACTTTAGAAAAGTTACTATTTTGAGAGTGTGATCATTCCTAGAAAAAAACAATTTTGGTGTGCCTCCTGTCCATTGAAAAAAGTTACACATGGAAAATGATTTCCGATACACACTGGTAATCTAGCAGATGAGTCTGCTGCCTCCAGCTGACATAGGCCACATACAGCCAAAGGACCTGCATTCCACACCCAGGGCCAGGAGGAGCAACCAAGATGAACAACTAAATAAAATGCTGCTTCTTTTTCTCTCTTCCTGCCTGCCTCGGTTCACCTTCGTTCCTGCCTGCACCTTTCCTTTAAAAAAAAGAAAAGAAAAATGTGCATTCCCAGGATTTGTGCCTTCAAATTCCTACTCTCTTTTTAACCTTTCTGATAGAGCAAAAGAAGGGAAGGCCTGTGAACTCCTGGAAGAAGGAATTCTTTGTAATCCTCTTTTACTGCCCCAGAGTATCTAGCAAATAGTAGACATTTAGTCAATGTCTTATGAATGAATGAATAATTTAGATGTTTAACCCTTCCGAATCAGGTATTTTCAACCTTTTGCCCTACACCTGAATTGTTGAAGACTGTGGGATAAAATACAGATGGCAAGGCACCAGACCAGGTTTCTGATTTAGTGAGTTCTGGACGGGCTCCAGAATTTGCATTTTCTAGCAAGCCTCCAGACAATGCTGTCCTTTGAGAACCACTATGAGATCCATTCTACTGCTAGGTCCTTTGCTTTATCTTTTCCAAGCCTTCCAAGAGATTGACATCTATGGCTGACATTGCCTCGTAGAACTGAGATGGATTTTGTAAAAATTCCTAAGATTTGATCAGATAGAATAGCAACCTAGATTTTTTTCCCTTGTACAATTCAGAGAGAATCACGACTGTGTCTGTGTGGCAGGACACAGCCTCCAGGGGTGGAGCAGAGCAACACACCTTGCAGTGCCAGAGCCAGAACAGATCTTCATCCAGTTCTGGAATCCCCACTCATTGCCGGATGCACTTAACTGTAAAGTTCAAATGACACATAACTTTTTCCAGAAACTTCAAGTGAGTAAAAAGGATGCAGAAGAGGAACATATGATATAAAACGGAACACGTTATTTTCAAAGTCTTATGACGGCTGTCCGCCTGACTAAAGTCATTAACCCCACCCCCTCCAGGCTCTGGTACAAGAGGGAGTTTCAAGGCCTGATGAAGGCTGCTTATTACAAAAAGTCATTCTCTTAATTCTAGGTGTCACTTTGCATGGCAGACTAGGATTCCAAACCCAAGCCTCAGGGAGCTCTTCCCCACCATGCCTCTCTTCTTGGGAAGGAGTCCTTGAGACAGTGAGGACACTCAGTAGAGCCCAAGACAGGTGGGTGAGGGTACCAGAGGGGAGCAAAACAGAACCTGAGAAGGAAAATGAAGGGAGGGAGGAGACCAATGTCTTCCTCTGAGGGTATTGAGCATGTGTTAGTAACCCATTGCTACATAACAAATGACCCCAATATTTAGCAACTCAAAACATCAAATAAGCATTGTCTTGTTCAGTTTCCAGAGATCTAGGAATGGCTGAACTGCGTGGTACTAGCTTGGTGTCACTCACAAAGGTGCAGCCAAGCTGTGATCCAGGGCTATAGTTGTCTTAAGGCTTGATGGGGTGAAGGACCCACTTCTAAGGTGGTCCACCCACCTGGATGTTGGCAGGGCGTCTCTCCATAGGACTGCTCATGATATAGCAGTTAACCTTCCTCTGAGTCAAACCACGGAGAGCAAGAGAGAGGACATCAAAATGCTTTTATTACCTAGTATTGGAAGGGACATATTGTTACTTCTGATTTATTCTGTTCCTTTGGACGAGTCACAAAGTCCAGCCTACATTCAGGGGAAGGGAATCAGACTCTGCCTCCTGAAGGAGAATTTCCAGCAGAGAATCTGGTGACACAGAGTGCTCCCTTCACTTTCCTCTTAACCAACTCAGAAAAGCAGTAGAATACCTGATACAGGGCCTTTAGTGAAAAGATGAAGGTGACTGATATTTTTTAATAATTTTTTCAAAAGAAAGGTACAGGCAGGATTGAAGGCAATCAGGAAGAGAGGAAGAAGCAGCACTTTATTTATTTCATTTAGTCGTTCATCTTGGTTGTTCCCCCGACCCTGGGTGAGCCCTGGGTCGTGAACCTGGTTCCTTGGGATGTTTGTGGATTGTGCCGTCCAGAGGCCACGGTCTTAACCAGGGTGTGCCAGACAATTTGTAAAGAGCTCCAGAGTGGCGGTGGGTGGCCATTCTGGCCATGGACATTTTACTTAAAGCTCTGTGGGCTTTGAGTCTGCCATCCTATGGGAGGTGACCTTGCTTAGAAAAGACGGAAGCTGCTTATGTGTCCAAAAGCTCAAGTTTGGTTCAGAGAAGAGTAAGTAGGGGCTGGCTTCTTAGAGCCAACTCTGTGCTGGAGAAAGCAATAGGCACCATTATGTCCCTCCTTTCACATGGTCTTCTCTGTGGGTGCACTGTAGGAAAAGAGTGGAGATGTAAGGCAGAAGTGAGATCCTGGACTAATGGAATATCTGGATGTTCCTCTCATGAAGGATATTTGGGGAGTGGGGCTATGTCAGAAAGAAGAAGCAGGGCAAACCCCATTCTTTTTTTTTTTTAGTTATTAAAGTGATTTCATTCAGGATGATGGCTCAGCACCATTAGACACACCAACAGTTGGCCCTTTGTGGCCAAGGCTCCAGGTTCCCCCATAGAGCCCCTCCCAGGAGGGAGCAGACATTTATTTTGACCACTCTAGCTTCATAAATGGATATCCACTTAGCAGTCTTTTTTTGAGGATGCAGAAACATTGGTGGTCATATTGTACTGTGTCTGTTCTTATCACCCCGATCATCCCTGGGGAATGAGCTAATCAAACTGGCTGATGATTTTACACTGAGAAGGAGATAGCTAATAACTTAGATGACAAGTATTAGAATACAATGTGATGTGGATAAATTGGGTCCATGTATTAAAGGCTATAAAATGAGATTCCATCAAGGCATGAATAATGGTGCCTGTGGAAAGGATTAATCAAATACTCCATTAAAAGGTATAGGAATTCTGGTCAGACAGCCCCTGTTTAATTATACTCCTGCCCTTACACCACCCTACATTCCATTCCCCCTGAAACTGCTTTCTACTGGGAGAAATACGGAGAAGAATGTAGAGGAAATGATAGAAAAATTGGGACATATGTTTTGATAGAACAAGATCATAAAGACAGATTTAAACAACCAGTGTTTAATTTAGGAAAAAAAAAAGGCAATTGGCATGAGTAATCATTTACAAATGTAATTTCCAGAGGAGCCCTGTTGATACTATTCAGCAAATGCCAACAAAGCATTTACTTTCCAAAGGGAGAAAGCAAGACAAGAGAAATGAAGACATCTCCAGGAATGGACCAGAGAACACGCAAGCCATAGAGAAGAATAAGGTGTGAGAATGGACAATGTGGAAGATAGACACAACTTATGAGAGATCTCAGAGGACTGGCATTGTCTGGAGAAGGCTTCCTGGAAGAGGAGACTTCAGCAGACCCTTGAAGTATGGACAAGCCTTCTATGTACTGCAAATTCGTGAGCACACACTGGTGACAGGGCTTAGGGAGAAAATGGGCTTGAGCAGAGCAGGGGGCTCCTATGGGATTCTTCTCTCCATTTCCACCACCACCCTGGGCCAAGCTGTCATCACTCCTCGCCTGGACAACTACAAAAGCCTTCCAGCTGTTTTCCCTGCTTCCATTTTTGTTCCTCTATAATCCATTCTGCACACAGAAGTCAGAATCAAAATCAATCATATCATTCTCTTGACTTGTGGCTTCCCATTGCTCTTAAGCTAAAAGTAAAAATATCATTATCATGGCTACAAAGTCTTGTGTGGTCTGAACCACATCCAATGCCAAACTCCTTTACACTCTCTATACACCAGACAAGCTGGCCTTCAAAATATCGGTACCTTGGGTCTTCCTACCACAGGACCCTTGTACATGCTATTCCTGCTCTCTGTGTAATTGTCTTTCATTTCTTTTTTCAGAAACTAACTCTCACTCATCCTTTAGAATGCATCCTAATGATTACTTCCTCCTGGAAGACTTCCCTGATTGTCATAATTAGATCAGCTTTCATACATTGAAAACAAATGTTTATTATGGGGATTGATGTTCGGTGTCTGTCACCTCCATTTCGCCACAAGCTTTCTAACAGCAGGAATCCAGTCTTTGCATCCCCCAGAGCATAACACAGTCTCAATAAATATGTTAAATAAATGTGTTGACTAGCTCATGACATTTAATTAGAAACGAAAGTAGTCAAGATATTCTACTTGACCATTATATAAAAGTGTGTCATTAAGAATTCTTACCAGGATGAGAATCTAAATGTATATCCAGACTCTGCCACCTGCTGGCTGTGCTGATATAAATAAATCACAGACCCTCTTAGTGCCTGTTTCCTCATCTATAAAGTAGGGATACCTAGGGCCACCTTACATGATTGACAGCCGCCTCACATGCTTATAGCAAGAAATTAATGAAGTAATGCATGCGTAAACACTCTTTACTATAAAACCACATATGTGTGTGTGTGTGTGTATATATATATATATATGCTTTTATTTTCCCCAGTGCCTGACCTATTTAGTTTTTAAACATGTATCAGATGGATGGATGGGTGGGGGTGTGGATGGATGGATGGATGGGTGGGTAGGTGGATGACAGGAACAAATTAATCATTGAGGAGCCAGTACAAGAGCTGGGAGGGGAACCTCACGTAAGGATAGCATGATAGAAGCCAAAAAAGGAAAGAATGTGAGAACCAAGAGAAGGCTTGCTAACTACCCCCAATATTACATAGAGTAGACCAGGCAACAAAAATGAGAAAAATAAACGTATAACTTGCGTAAAAAAAGTTACTGGTGACCTTAGGGCAGGTCTCCTCAGCCTTTTCATGTTGCCTGTGCTTTCGATGACATGCCCTAATTGTAACGTAATCACTTTACTGATTTTTATCTTTGGGGGAGGAAATCAAATTGATTTGCACATATAGCAAAATTAGAGAGATTATTCCAGCTGCTGCCAGCAGGTGCTGACAAGTGAAGAAGCAAACGTCGCAGGATAAGAAAATGCGCTAAACATTTATTTTAATAAAGTCTAGAAACCCAAGTTATTTAATAAATTGCCATGGTTAATCAGGTTTCACTTTCAAGAGTTGTTTCATCTTTAACTCCCTGTGTTCCAGTAGGAACAGGCCTATATGTGTAGGCAGGAACCTGTGATATGAGATCCATGTGAGGGCAATTGTACACGTCTATGAGCCTTAGTCTGTCTCTTTAATCACACACACACACACACACACACACACACACACACACACACACACTCTCTCTCTCTCTCTCTCTCTCTCTCTCTCTCTCTCTCTCTCTCTCTCTCTCTCTCTCTCTCTCTCTCCCCCCCTCCCTCCCTCCTTCCAGCATGGTGGCTGGGTTCCAACCTCCCTGCTAGGCACTGGTCTGTTTTAGGGCTTTGAAAGTGAGTAGCCCAGGCTAAGGCCACACCTATCCTGTCCAGGCTGAAAATAATAAAGATCTGATGAATGAAAGAAATTCCATGGTTGTTTCAGTATTCATCTTCAACCTCAGCACTTTCAACCTGGCTGCCAAAATTAGGTACTCAAAATTAGATATGAAAAATGTGAAGTACAGATTAGAATAAAAGGCCACTGAATATTTTGTTTCCATATAGTGTAAAAGATGGGTCAATGGGGAAAAGAGGTGGTGTTCCAGAAGATTTTTTTTTAGTATTTATTTTTAAGGTAGGGTACAGGCAGGCAGAAAGAGAGAAGGAAGAAGTACTTTATTCATTTTTAATTTAGTTGTTCATCTTAGTTATTTCCCCAGCCGTGGATCTTGAACCAGAGACCTTGGAATGTTTTTTTTTTTTTTAGAAAAAAAAACATTTTTATTTGTTTTACATAGCTGTTCATCTTGGTTGCTGCCCCAGACCTGAGTCTCAAACCCAGGGCCTTGAGATGTATGTGGACTGTGCTGTTGGCCAGAGGCAGCAGACCCAGCTGCTGCTCTGCCTGAGCGTGCCCAGAAGACTTTTAAATAGTTAAAGGGAAGATTTGGAGTCCCTGTGCCATAGTCCCCCTTCAGCAAGCATGGCTCAAGAGTGCATTGCTGGCCTCAAGACAGAATTGTGTAGGCCCCTAGCCTTGTCCTTGCATCTCCCAGATTAAAGCCTTTTCTTGACAGCCTGTGTTCAAATGTTTTGTCAATGGGGTGATTTTCTATGAACTGATACAGGTTTTTAGGAAGGAATGTTGATGTCCTGGCCTTCTACAAATGAATTGTCCCTGAAAGAATCGCTACACTACAGCCTGGGAAGAAGTGTAGAGAGGTACAAAATAAAGACTTGTACGTTCCCACACCTTTGGTGTTGGGCCCTTGTGGGAAGCTGGGTGTCTTTGGAGACTTGAGTATGAGTAGGCAGGACCCTCTCCATGGCAGAACAGCAGAGCTGGGACTTGTAACCAGTGATTGTCTCCCCGACTGCTCCACCCAAGAGAAGTCCCAAAGTTCTTAAAAAACATAAATACGTGACTCAGAGCTAAGTCCACAGCTGGAGCATAGCCCATATAGGGCCCAGGGACCCAGGTTCATCACCCAGGCCAGATGGGACAACCGAAAAAAAAAAAAGGACCCAAACAAACAAAATGCTGCTTCTTTCTTTCCTGCCTGACTTGGAAAGAAAGAAAAAAAATTTAAAGAAAAGAAACACAGGGACAAAATCACCTGCATCAGAACAGAAGAGCAGCTGAGCAACCCTGGACTGGGTTCATAGCTTGACTCTGCCCCATTCAGCTCCTGCCCTCTCTGATCTTAATCTCCTCATGTGTAGAAAATGGGTATAATTATGCTTTCTCAGAGAAGTGGTATAATGATTTAATGTTGTCATGCTTGTGGCAGCCTTAAACCAAACATGGCCCACCATGAAAAGTGAACAAATAGAAGCATGGATTTAACCATCTTCCTAAGTTCTGGTCCACCCTCAAACATCACTGCTGGGCCCCAGCCCAGCCTGTCCCTCAGGAATTTCCTACAATGGACATTTCCCACTTCCCACTGTGGGAAACTCTTACAGGTTGGAGTGGAAATCTTAAGAAGAGCAGAGTCCATGAAGGGGAATCGGATCTGAAATAGAGGGCAGGGACAAGAAAAGGGTTAGGGGGTACGCTGAGGAATTCCTAGTGTCCAGAAATCACTGGAAAACAAACACCGGGCATGCAGGAAGACAAGGATTTAGATTTGAATATCAGAGTAACTGATATTCAGGCGGGCAGGAATTTCAAGGAGTGTCAAATCTTTCAAAAAGATAGACTATGATAGTAACGAAGAAAAAAAAGAAAAAGAAAAGCTTTGGGATTATGCTTGCCTTTTCAGTGAAAGTGAATTCAAATTAACTTGATTTTGAGAATTTTAAACATACACATTGTAATCGTTGGAAATACCTTAAAGCGTTATAAAAACCAGGGTTGGGAATCACTTCCCATCTACACCATAAGTAGAAACCCAATCTTTCAAACGGATTTCTTAAAACTCCTGAGCCCAGGGAAGAAAATCAGTCTGCCTGTCAAATTTACATTAAATTAACCTCTCAGGGGATTCACTTTCCCTCCCAGCTGTTTCCTTCCCTTCCTCTAAATTCTTGCCACAATGAACAGGGAAGAGAATACGATACTGATTCTTTCCCAAACACAGTTCCCTAGGAGAATCAAGGAAAGAAAGAAGAATGGAGAGCCAGAATGTGATCAAGTAGCTGGAGTCTGCTTAATTTCCTGTATACCCCTTGATGGCTTTTAGTCACCTTTTATGCTGTATACCTAATGCTGCAGTCATTTGAAGGGAGTGTTGATAGCTTACTGAGCTTTCAGGGTGCCTCAGCTTTGCAACCTTTTTTTATTGTAGCCATCTCTTTTGGAGCTCTTTTCCCTCTACAAATCAAAATGAACCCCACACATATTTAATTTTAAGTATCAACAAACCTCCCAATTTCTAGTGTAACACTAGTCATCTCTTTTGTCCATGATGTTGGCGCCGTAGCTCAGCTTAAGGTCCTGGACCTAGTGGGGGTGTCTGAAGGTCATCAGTAGTAGATACACTTTTTATTAAGTCAATTTGACACCTCCTTTTGAAAAGGCTAATAATTGCATTCTTGGGACTGCCTGTTGAGATTAGAAAAAGGAAAACAAATTAATTATAAACCAATGGTGCATCAGTTTTAGAAATTTTAAAGCTTATTTTTCTTGCTCCAAATGCTAAGTAAATGACCAGCTCTGATCTTCCTTTCATCTATAATTTATATTTATTGCATTTGGTGAGTCTGGTTGGTGGTTTAGATTCCTTGGGTTTTTGCAGTATCCCGTCTCCTATTATGCAATCATCTCCAATAAAACCTAGTAGTATACAACTGTGGACCCTAGAGCATGCCGTCATGCCAAAACCCCTTCCAAATGTGTTTCCTTCTAAAGCAAACACTATGGGAAGACCTTAAAAAGAAGTATTCCCCGATCACTTCCTAGTCCAAAAAAATTCTTCATAAATCACCAGTTCTAGAGAGCTCCCCCCAGCTCACGTTTTCTCCCTGCCTCATTATCTCCATTGTGAGAGTTTCCTTTGGCCACACACTCATGAGAAAGTGATTATGGTGGGTTGTACCCTCCTTAAGAACATGGCTTGCATACAGGCTATTTTTTAAACGGGTGATTATTTGCATTAAAAATGAGTGCATTTTGCATATTGGCACTGCACCAGGGCAAGATCCAGACAGTGGAAAACTGCAGATTAGTCAGCCTGAATCTTCAACAGATAAATTATAAGGAAAAGAAATAAATGGAAGGTAAACGGGTCACTGTCTAGGATACACACCTGGTTGATGAAAACATTAAAAAACATAGGAAGTGAAGACTTGAGTCAGGAGTGTGGTTACTTTGGAGGTGAGTGGGCAGCTATGGATGGGACAGACGTGAAGACGAGCATCTGGGGTGACTGGCAAAGTTCTCTCCCTTCATCTGGCTGGTATTTACCAGGGTGTTTGCCTTCTAATCATTGCCAAAGCAATGCATTTGTTTTGTGTGACTCTGGGTGTCTATGCTTCATTGTACCATAAACAGTTGTTCTTTTTTGTGTTCACTTGGGGTTCAGTTACCTACAATCTTTCAGGAATTTACCTGTAGAGGGCAAGATATCTTACAATAAAATGTTTACTTTTCTCACTGAGAATGAAATTATAAGTACAGTTATAAGTACATTATAAGTACAGTTAGTTAGCAGTGGGGTCGTCTGGCTGCTTAGTCAGGACTGAGGCGGTGAAAACAGGATCTCTTGGTGGAGCTTTCCTGGACTTCGACTGACAATCCCGTCTGTTTCCCATACTTTCATTTACATAGTTAATTATCTACTTAGTTGCCTTTAATAATGAAATAGGCTCCTGCAAACTCACTTTTTATTTTATTCCCTAAATAAAAACAAGGACCCTGACAATACCATCTTGCTTCCTTGTCTCATCTCACAAGGTTTGCTAAGGAGAACTTAGACCTACTGTTAGTCCCCCACTTTCTCCAGATCTGTTCTCGCTAAAAATGCCAGTCTGAAGTGACCACTCCAGTGGTGTGATTTTAGGGTGACTCCGCCCTCCCTCAGCTGGGGAATCATTACTTTACTTCAAGCCTCTCAACCCTATTAAGTGCAGTTCCCCAAAGCTGGGTTCACCTTAGCATGAATAAGGTGGGTGAGAGTGAATTTCTACGGAGAGTAAAGTCACAAAGTCCTTCAAAGCAGGATCTGAAAACCTGCGGTGGGGCCACAGTGAGAGAAAACTCAAAAGAAGCGTGGTGAGAGTTTACCCTTTCCTTTCCTTCTTATCAAACTTGGCCTTAAGCTGTTGATATTTTTTAACTTCAGTCTAGAATCCCACTAAAAATGCCACATCTATCTCTGTCCCTGGGGTCATGTGAAGCTAGTTACTCTACTTAGCACATAAACCTGAGTTCAAAATAAACGAGGTGGATTCGCTTCATGAAAGCAGGGACCTCGTGGTTTTATTTACCACTCAATTCTCAACCCCTGGTACAGTGCTTGGCACATAGTAGATGCTCTATAAACACATGATTAAAAAAAAAAAAAAAAAGGGAACAAGGGACCAACAAAGGGCCAACAGCCAGTACCTCCTTCATGGAAGTAACAGCTCTTATCACATTTTTCCCGGCTTGCAGAGCACTTTGCGGGTTGTAGAAGTGGGCACCTGATATCACCCTAATGCCATCATGGTCATAGTGAACTGAAGACTCAAAAGTTTTAACTATTATGCTTTTGAAGAAAATATCCTTTCTTATGGGATATCTAATTTACATTACATATTATTCCCATGAAGTAGATAATCCCCACTTTATAAAGGAAGAAATTGAGGCTAGAAGGATTAAAACAAATATTGAGGGCCAGAGCTTTAACTAGAACCTGGAACTTTGGATCTCCAAATCCAAAACCCTTTCTACTGCACTGTCCTGGGCACCAATGGAAATACAAATAGAAGAGGTTCAAGAGTTAGCCTAGGGAGCACCATGGGGGAGTAGCGGTTTGGTCAACCACCTTTGGCTGGCACAATCCACATACATTGCAAGGATCTGGGTTCACATCCTGGGGTGTGGGGGTGGGGTTGTGGGCGACAACCAAGATGAACAATTAAATAAAATAAATAAGATACTTCTTCTTTTTCCTTCCTGCCGTCCTGAGCTTGCTCACCTTCATCTTGTTTGTACCTTCCTTTAAAAAAAAAAAACAAAAAGAGCCTTGCCCTCAAGAAACTCAAAATCTAATTTGGGCACAGAAACATCCTTAAACAATGCACTTCGATTCATAAGCATATTGTAGCACTGCCTGGTCCTTCCCAGTTTTACTTCACAAAGATGCTGTGAGTCTTACTGCTATTGTTAGAAAGTTCTCAATGTGTAAATTAATCTTCAGAGTAGAGAATGGTGTGACTGAGTGGTCTTCAACTGTCTGCTGTAATGAGGAGGAAAGGGAGAGCACAAATAATTGAAACCCAAAGGAAATCCCAGAGACCTTATTTTAATCAATCGTGTTCATCTCACACTTCAGCAGGCCTCATTAGAAATAACCATATCGTAGAAAGAAACCGAAAGTGAAGAGTCTATATAATCCATAATGAGATAACCATTCCCTTACACCAGTGGGGTCTGTAACAGTTAATACTACTATTGTACACACAGAATTGTGATTTTGGGGCTTTCTTCCCTCCATCTGCTCTCTTCTCTGCTTGATGCACTCAGTGATCCCGTGTAGGGAGTATAACTAATACTGATGTTTAAGTTCTTTTTTCCCCAAAGGAAAGGTTCAAGCAGAAATGAAGGCAAGCAGGCAGGCAGGCAGGCAGGCAGGCAGGCAGGAAGAGAAAAGAGGAAGCATTTTTATTTGTTTTATTGTAGTGGTACATATTGGCTGTTCCTCCACCCTACCCCTGCCCTGGAATGCAAACCTGGGCACTTGGGCTGTATGTGGACTGCTGTGTTATAATCATTAGTCTAAGCACAGGAGGAAAAAATGTCTTCTTTAGACAATTAATAGTGAAAACTTCAGTTCACTGTGAGTGTGCTGGCATTAGGATGAGCTCCAGTTCTGCCCACTGTGATCTATTCCACCTAGAACCAGAGGACAACCCGAACGATTGTGGCTGGGTTTGCAAAGAGAGAACAGACAGATGCAGAAAGTCAGGATAATGAGAAAAACATCACTTTGAAAAAATTAACCAATATTTGTATGCATTCGTCTTGAGGCAAAAATAGAGTACAGTTTATCTTATTAGGTCCCAGGGTGAGGATAGCACTTAGCACCCTGGTTGGGGATGAGGTTCCTATCAGTTTGTCACTTGATAACCAGGATTTCTCAGCCTCCACTGAAAGTTAGAGTGACCTTGGGAGATTTTCCCATTTCCTGAAGCCATGTTTACATCAGTTTTGGTTTTTAACTTCACACATTATTCCAATATGCAGCCAAGATGGAGACCTAATGATCACATGAGTGATAGTGGTTTTGTCAGGTGTGCTGAACTACATCACCTAGAATTCCCAGTCCTATAGGTTTATATTGGGGTGGGCCGAAGGGAAATTCTTGGGAGATCCCGCAGATATAAGGGAAGTAGCAGCCATTTCATAAGTCTAGT
Source organism: Solenodon paradoxus (assembly GCA_004363575.1). NCBI lineage: Eukaryota > Metazoa > Chordata > Mammalia > Eulipotyphla > Solenodontidae > Solenodon > Solenodon paradoxus. The sequence goes on from RJWH01002282.1 coordinate 82,522, forward strand.
GGTCACCTATGTTCTGGTCACCTCATTGGAAGGAGGCAGTGGCCAGCCCTACAATTGCTCCCTGCTCCCAGGGCCAGGTGCATGTAGTTAGCTCCACGAGTAAGGGACCTGGCTTCTGGGAGACATTCATACCATCAAGTTCAAAGGCAACAAGAACTGATATGAATTTTAGTTCATCCTCCTGGGGTTCCAGATTGCTTCTGGTCTCCCCTACTTTACATCCTTCTTCCCTTCTCAACTGACTACCCTGCGGACTTCAGGCTCCAACATCAGATGCAAAACAACAGGCTTATAGACGCTACCTAACTGGCAGTTACTATTGCAAAAGGTCAAATGCCTGTAACAGAGCCACATATACATAGATACCATGTCCATTCTCCTTTTCCCATTGAGTCATAACTGACACAGATGATTTTTGGATTGTGAATTAAAGGACTATTTTGTCTTAATATTTTTACTTTTTACTTTTTAACTTTTTACTTAATTTAGTTCTTAGTTATTCATCTTGGTTGTTTCCCTGACCCCAGGTCTTGAACTGGGGACCTTGCCATGTATGTGAACTGTGCTGTGGAGAACCGAGACCACTAGGCCACCAGGAAGCCAGGGATTGTTTTTCATCTAAAGATGGAGTCTCACTAGAAGACATATAAGTGACTCTGAATGATGAAGGCAGATCTAACAGCTCCCTGTCTCTACCCCACACCTCCCCAAATGGCACTAAGAACTCTTTTGAAAACCTTTGGTAGAGAAAGTGGTAGTCTCCAAGTCTGATGGTACCTAGGAAACCCCTGGAAGGAGAATCTTAAAAATGCAAATTCCTGGCCCTCCCCTAGGAATCAGAATCTCAAAAGATTGGGTCAGAAAGCAAAAACTTTTTAAGAGCCTCCCTACCCCCGCCCCCCCTCTCTAGGGTGTTGGTAACAGTCCCTCTCTTGATCTGGGTCCTGGTTATGTAAGGGTGTTCTGTGTGTCCAGTGTCATCAGGTGGCAGACTTGAGATTTGGACCCTTTCCTGTATTCTGCTATATCTCAATAAAAAAAAAAAAAATAGCCCCACCTCCCACCATCCAACTCCCCCCATAATTCCAGATTCTGTGACTGGTCAAAGTTGAGGACCACTGAATTAGATGCTTCCTTGTCCCCTTCTTGGCAAAATACAGAGAAGAGGTACAAAAAAAAAAAAAAAACCAACAAATGGGGAATAGTTAAGATGCACCCATAATCCTAATGATCAACTCCTGTACAGTTACCAAAACACTGAAGACTGACACAGTAATGCAGCTGCCAGCTTAAAATGACAGGAGTGGATGGCAAAAGGGACGAGAGGGGCACTTTGGAAGATCACGCTGGAGTCAGATCATGGAAATCTCTGAATGCTAAACTGAGAAAAAGGAAAAGTCACTTTCACAAAGTAAGGGCTGGTGTACCTGGTAGGGTAGCAGTTAGGTCACTCGCCTCCAAAGGGCACAGAACACATACCCCTGGGTTTGAATCTTGGGCCCTGGGGGAGCAGCCGGTGTGAACAATTAAATGAAAAAAACAGATGAAGTACTTCCTCCTCCTCTCTTTTTGCCTGCTTGCTACTTGCCTTCATTCCTGCCTGCACCTTTCATTTAAAAAAAGGAAAGAAAGTAAGGATTTTCCATGTAGTGTAGCCAATAGGGACAGGTTACCAAGCTACCTCATGGCAGGTAGACGTCCCTACAAGGTATGGGTGGGATTTCCCGTTCTAGAGCATGTTTGGAGGGTGGTCCAGGTTATTGAAGGCCTCCTTTCCAGGTAGTTCCTTCTTCTTTCAGCATTGGGGTAGGTGTTCATCGTATTAGCTCCTTTTCCCAGCTCTGTCCTGTGCTGTTTCCTTTGCCAGGAATCTGCCCTCTCAGGGCACTTTACCTCCCTCACACGACTCCTTCTTTTCCCCCATTGGAGAAGGGTCAAGAGGGGGATGAAAAACCAGTCTTGATCCATGTCTCCAGAGAGGCTCTTCCTATTCCCATCTTTTCTTATCCAGGAAAAGACATACCAGCCTTGCTGTGAAAAGCAGACTGCCATTTAAATGTTCGCCTCACTCCCCAGAGGGAGGAGACAGGAGATCTTCTATCTTCCATCTTTTAGCAACATCTCATCTCTTCTTTTTCCCCCTTGGTTTTACCCTATTCTACACTTCAAATTTCTATTTTGTGTTGAACTTGCTGCTTTTTTTCATATTGAAAAGATGGCATTACCCCAAGAGCTAAAAATAAATGAGAGTTGAACACACAGAAAAATTAAGAACTTTATTTGGGGGAGGGAGTGCTTAAACATTTTGAGAAGAGTAATTAATAAAAGTGGCACTTGAAAAAATACAGTTATAAATATAAAATATATTATCCATCATATTTAACTGCTCATAAATAAAATTTGAAACTGGTAGTGACAGAACTGACCTTGGCACTGGAAATGGGAAAGTGACCTTCTTTTGGTGTCAAAACAGATCTTTTAACCTCAGCTGTTTTATGAAGTGCTTGCAATTTATACACACTATTCAGAAGTGTATTTAAATTTAAAAAGAAAAAAAGAAAAGAAAAAGGTCAAGTGCCGATTCTTCTGTCTGAAGGCCTAGGAGGCACAGCTGTTACAGGTATATTAAAAATTATAATCACCGTACAGGGAAAAACTGTACAGGCTGAGTCCATGTTAAAGCAGTAAGTTCTCGGAACAGACCTAACAGTGGTTCTCAGTAGGGAGTCTGGACCTAGAGGAGGAAGGTTGAGCGGTGACAAAAGAGCATTAGATTGAATCCAGTCATCCGTGGGGACTTTTGAAATGAAGAAGCACATGTCCTACCCAAGACCTGCCAAGTTAGAGGCTCCAAATGTGACTGCCACCGCCCTGATTGAAATCCACCCGCCTTAATGCAGGCCCATATCTTCTTTAATTTCCAGGGACTGAGTTTTCACAACTTGCTAGTATCCCGCTCTGAGCATGATGACTTTGCATACCTCCCTCCCTCCCCCTGCGCAACAACTCCAAAGACTAAAGTCATTGCACTTTCATGGTAAGAGCAGAATCAGACCTGAAAGCATTGGTAAGAAAGTCAAACCACAGGTAGCATCAAACTTCTTTTGAAAGACACGTTTTCTTTCTCACTCCTCTTTGACTTGCTTGCGGTATTTTTATTTTGCATGTTCTTACTCTCTCATACTGTAAGCTCCTACTATGCTGGGGACTATCCAGAGAGAATTCTTTGACCCTGTGAAGAATTCCCACACACCCCCGAAACCTCTCTCCACCATTTGCTGGCGTGTGCCCAGGGAATGAAAACTGATCTTAACTAATCTCAGCCTAAGATGTCAACAAGACAATTCTAAAGCAGAGAACAATAAGATGGTGTTTTCCAAAGTGAGAAGCCATTCCCATGCCTCCATGCCATTTCCTTCCTTCCCCTCACGCAAGTCAGTTGACAATAGCTGTCTTCGAATCTCCTCTCTCATCCCTGCATGCCCCCAACACAGACCTCTCCCCAGACTTGTCGACAGCTCTTCTCCTTTGCTGGTTTTTCTTGCCAGCATTATTCAGGAAAGGGAAGTTCTCTTTAATTCATCTGCCCTGCTGGCTCATGAAGCCACCTGACATTCTCCTTGGTCTCCAGGGTGGGCCCAGCTCTGGGGACACAGAGGCAGCCTGTCCTGTGCCTGACTCTGAGAGTATTTTGCTCAGCTCATGTGTAACAGCTCTCCAAAGCCCTTCAGTTGACTAATAAAAGTTGGCAGAGGCGCAGAGTGCAAAAACCCCAAGCCCCAGAGGAGGAAACCTCTGGAAACAGGAGAAAGAGCCTCAACATTCTGGCTCAGTCATCCTCAGGCTCAGGTTAACCAGGAGGACACCCCGCTGGAACACTGGCATGAGGATTGCAGTGGCACCATTGTTATTTCTGAGTGGATCTCAGGAGCATAACACCTGTGTGTTTGTGTGGTTCAACCAATAATATCTACTCAGAATAGAGCTACAGCATGTTAGAGCTAGAACAAGACCTCTGCGATGACAGTGCAGGAAACAAGACCCACTGGGGCCATACAGGGGCTTTGCCCAGAGTCCCTCAGGTAGAGAGGACTGGGCTACTCTGCCAAGGGTTCCAAGTCCATGTCCTGCAGTCCCCTTACCCCTTCTCATAAATGCAAGTAAGTCCTCTCTACTGTGTCTTCTCATTTTATTATCAGGACTGTGAATGAGTAGCAACATAAAGGTCTAATCGAGTCACAAAACCCTTGGACCTGGAAAGTCACGGCACTCATCCAGGCTGGGACTTGATATTTGTAAATATTTATAGGTTGGTAGGTAGGTAGAATTTTTTTAACCCTAAGTAAAACTCAAAGTTAATCCACCTTTGTTTCTTCTTTTTAAGTCCTCATTTCAGTTCCTTTTTATTTAAGTCTCTAAAAGACTTCTGCATATGTGGGATAGTTCTGAAAATCCTGACTATAGACACAAGATACAGTGTCTTTTAGCCTGGGTTAGGATAAACTACACTAAATGGTGTTACAACAGAGAAAAATATATCTTAAATTGGGTTCCACACCCATGGAATTTGTGTATCAGGATTTGACGTTTATAGCACATGTGTTTTCACATATTGGTGAAGTTGTACCTTAAAACATTGGGGGATGGGGAGAAATATGAATTTAATTACAGATGGACTTTTTTTTACGATAGATGACACTTAATTTTAGGAATATAGCATAACGATTTGCTATATGTATGTATATGTTGTTGTTTTCTAATTCATCGAAGTCCAATACATGTACCTACTAAAAAATTTATAAGGTACCAGAAAGGTCTACACTGAAACGCCTCCCTTGCACCTTTGCCCGCAGTCACTTATTGACCCTCTCAGAGACCATGTTTATTAAATCCTCCCAACAAAAGGCAAGCATAGGTGTGTTTATGCTTTTTTCTTTTGTAATAAATGTGTGTATTATATACAATGTTTAATCCCTCATATTTTTTTACTTTAATTAATTCATTTCTTTATTTGTGAAATGTATATTGAGCTCCTATTATATGCCAAGCAGTGACTGGCATATAAAGGGAATCAAATAGATCCATCCCCAGCCTCCAGGAATTTAGTGGGCCTTGCAGACATGGATCGAGCAAGTGTATGATGTCAGGTGAAGAAAAGGCAGAAAACACAGAGATATACTCTTAACCTGAGAGAGTCAGAGAAGGCCTGTCTGGAAAGGCTTGAAGCCAGATCCTGAGTGAAATCAGAGAGAGGGCCTGTGGATACTTGGCAAAAGGACTTGGGCAGAGAGCAGCAGGGAAACACCCTGGAGCTGGCACCCATCAGGCCCATCATGCTTCTGGGACAAGAGGCAAGGTACCTGCAGCTTCGATGAATGACACTGGTGAGAGTGGTGCTTGAGTGCCAAGGAGACCCTGTCAGGTACACCCTGTAAGGACTTTGGTTTTTTACTGTAAGTGGGATGAAGTCCACGGGCAGTGTTGAGTGAGGAGAGTCAGGTCATTCCGGTCTCCAGGTGGGGAACACACTGTGGAAAGGGAGGGGCGTGGGAAGAGTGGGCCGCCACCAGAAGGTGCCTGGGAAAAGAAATAATGGATGTGACTGATGATGGGGTGCTAGGGAAAAGCAGGGTTCTGTATCTTTTGAAGGGCTCAGTTCATAGGATTTGCTGCTGGCTTGGCGGAGGAGGGAGAGTACGGACACTGGCCTGACCCTGACCAGACCGTGATGGCAGCGTTGATCTGAGAGCAGAGATCTAGCATTTGGTTTTGAGTGTGTTACATTATACATAGTTCTTCAGTGGTTGGGTCTGGGTGTGGACTTCAGAGATCAAGGTTAGAGAGACAAATCAGACTCATTAGCATACATGTCACTCAGAGCCCTGGGTACAGATGAGAGGAGGGCAGCTTCCCAGCAGTTTTCACTGGCCCTCTGGAGTAAACAGAGAAGGATACTGCTACTAAGGCCTCCAGACCCTTCCTGATGGGCCCCTGTCCATTGCTCCCAGGGCTGAGGTGATCAATATCCTGTCACAGCTGTCACTCCTTTGCAGCCAAATGCATTGTGTGGTCACGCAGTGTGAAGTGTAAGAAAGTGCACCAGGCTCGGGGTCAGGACCTGGAATTCAGTGCCAGCTCAGGCACAGGCAGCTGTTTGATGACAAGCCCAAGGCTCCTCTGGACCTGATGAGTCACCTGGGAGGGTCTGAAGTAGGAGGTGTCTTGAGGACCCTTCCAGCTGCAGCCCTATTTACCTGTAGGTCAGACGATGTAAGAACAGAAGGAATTTCCATACACACACCATCCACATGAGAAAATGCATCATATGGATGTTCACAAAGTCAGAAGGAGACCATACTAACAATCGTGGAATGCTTTTCTGGGGGGGACAAAGATAATTTCAAACTTACAGATAATTTGCAAAAATAGTTCAAACATACATGTGTGTATATACTTTTATTTTTTGTTATATGTGTTTGAAATTAAGTTTCAAATAGCATGTCCCTTTGCCCCTAAATATTTGTGTGTATTTTCTTAAAAACTGAGCTGTTCTCCTTCATAACCGTAGTACAATTAACAAGATGAGGAAACTAACATCACTAATAGAGACCTTCTTTAGATTCTGGCAGTTACCCTTCATAGCAACAACAAAGAGTTAAAAAGCCAGGATTATATATTAATTGTCATATCTCTTTGGTTTCCTTTCATTGGGGACTGTTCTTCAGTCTGACATTTGGCTGTGCTGCATGCCCTGTATTCTGTAACAGGGCCCTGGATTTGGTTTGCCTAATGTTTCCTCATGGTTAGATTTAGGTTTTGTATTTTGGGAGGAAGACTCTTTAAAAGGGGCAAGATCTGCGACTGGGAAGTTGGGACAAGGACAAAGGGAGATGAGGGCAAGGCAGTGCTACTGATAAAAGGAAAACAAGCTCTTTTGGTGGAAACCAGACAGCTCGAAAATTTGAATGGAAGCTGAAAGAGAATTTCCACCTGGTATGGACACAGTACATGTTAGATTCTGAGCTAACATTTTAGCAAGAAAAAGCATTCCCTCCCCAGTGGATTTATTCTCCCCAAGTGTTTTCAGTGTGTCTAATAAACCCTTACTTCTGTGTAGAGCCTGCATGGACTGCGCACCTCATATGCGTTGTCTCACTTAATCCCTCAGGGACCTGAGGTGACCATGTTTCTGTTGTGGAGAAACTGAGATCTAGCGAGCACATACAATTTAGGGACAGGGTTGAGGATTAAATCAGGCCTCATAACCCCAAGCTCACGCTCTTTCCACATCACTGTGCCATTTCAAACCTGTTAGAGGGTTTTCTCCAGTCAGCCCTTGCTTTGCTTTGCTCAAAACAAAGCTTGAATTTTCCACTCATGTCAGTGATTGATACTTGATTAACGTTCAGGATTGCTGTCATCTAGAGTATAATTTTCACAGATGCAAAGACCAATTTTGTTGTTACTGAGGCGGAAAGATCTATTTCATCCTGAGTTATCAGACAGATTTGGAGGGAACCAATAACCACTGAGGTGGCTCACTGACTAATTCTGAAGGGGAGGCTGACCACTCTGGCATCATTAGCACTGATGGTGGGTGGGTCAGGAGGCCTAAGCATGTGTGTGTGACCACTGCCTAGGCTGCAGCACCACAGCTGTGTGACATTGGGCCACAAACATCGACCTCTAAAGTGAAAAAGCCTCACAGTGCTCATGGCTGCCTTCTCAGTGTCTCCCCAAGGGGCATGGGAAACCTTGTTGATTCTAAAGGTGATTATCACCTCCTTACTCAACCAAGAATTCCCATTAAGAAGATCCCCTTTTTATCTGCACTTGTGAGCGAGACTGCTACTCTCCTAGACCCTCAGGTGCAGGTGGGGCTGGGTAGGGGGTACTGAATTCAGAGCTGATTTGTGCAGCAGGCCACCTAACCTCTCTGCCTTTCTAGTGGTAGGAACAGTGACCTGAGTTCCTGGCCCAGAGAGATGATCTTTTTCCTCTTTTCCCTTTTCCTTTATCTGTCCTCCTCCTTCTCCTCCTCCACTTTGCTCTCCTACTCTTTTTGTCTCCTCTGACTCTGCCAGTGAAAACAAGACTTATTATTTTGGACCAAATTATAAATCATATACAGAGATTGGGAGGTCAAACCATCCATCTCTGACCAGAACAGTAAAAAGGCCCATGAAGTTCTAGCCTGGAAAACAGCAATGTTAGCTTTAAGAGGTCTGACTTTTCCCAAAAAAAAAGCATTCACTTCACAGTTCCAGCTGGAGGAGCAGGGCTGGAGCCTGGGGTGGGCTTGGTGTGTTGAGAAGGGGAGGGAGTGAACTGGACACTGGGAAATAGCCACTAGGGGTAGCTATAGCATCACCAGCCAATGACCTGTTTTTTTTCTAAGGGGCCAGATTATATGTGTATGGTAAAGGGAGGCCTTTTTTCATCCAAAATTAAAAATCATTTTCCTGGAAGTATGAATACGGAAAAAATAAACAAACTGAGAGCTTAGATCAATGGTTATCTAAGTAAATGTGAAATGAATTCAGACTGTAAATATCTAGAACAGTACCCATCCCACAGTATGCCTTGTTGTTGTTGTTGTTGTTGTGTTTAAGGGAATGTCTGGAATCAGATGACCTGGGTCTTCATCCTAGCTCCAGCACTTTTAGTTATGCAGTCTTGGGGAAGTTACTTTACCTCTCTCAGTTCTTCATCTGTAAAATGGGCATAACCATAGTGCCTGTAAGATAGGGTTTGTGAAAATTAAGTGAGTTTATATGTATAAGGCCTGAGAAATGTGCTTGATATATATTGTGTTATGTAAGAGCTATTACCTTCTGTACTGATGAGTGGTCAGGAAAAAAATCACCCTAGTTTTTTGCTCAGATCCAGGCATATTGGAGAACATTGACAAAGAGGCAGGTAAGTTTGACTTTAGAAAACAAACTGTGCTTCAAGGCTTAGTCCTTGCATCAGATAAAGCTGGGCATCTTGACTGTGGGTTTAAGAGTCACACACGGGACAGAATATCTTAGTGTCCTGAAGTGCTTGTTCTCCAGTGGAGACATTCGGGTCTCCTTGCCTCGGTACATGACAATAAGACTCTGAGAAGGATCTGACACTCTGATTCATTTCTTAGAGCTGCAGTAACAAAGCACCACAGCAGAAATGTATTGTCTCAGTTCTGGAAGCTGTATGTCTGAGTTCAGGGTGTCTGCAGGGTTGGTTCCTTGTGAAGACTGTGAGGGAGAGTCTGTTCCAGGCCTCCCTTCTAGTTTCTGATGTTTTGCTGGTAGTTTTACTTCCTTGGCTTATAGATGCATCACCCCATCTCTGCCTCTCTTCATATGTGTTGTCCTGTGTGTATCTGACTGTATCCAGATTTCCTTTTTATAAGGATACAGCCAGATTAGATTAGGTCCCATCTAACAATAAAAATAAAATCTCTTCTTAATTTTATCAACTGCAAAGACCCTATTTCCAAGTAAGATCACATTCACAAATACTGGGCGTTGGAATTCAACATATTTTAGGGAGACACAGTTCAACCCATAATACCTGCAATCTTTTAACCCCTCAAGTCCCTGCCTTCCACCTGACTGACCCATCCTCACTCTCGTCGCAGTCTCACTCAGTCCCCAGAAGGGTGAAAACCCGTTCTCCGACTCCATATTCTCCTGGAGCCATGTATTTCATTCCTAACACTGTGCTCAGAAAAGATCATCTAAACTCAAATGGGCCCAAATCAAACATCGTCAGCAACGTGTTTAAAACCAAGTCCGTACTTGTTGTAGGGATGGGTATGCCATGGTTCTCTGGTTTAAAAAAGTAAGGCTTATTTTCTTGTGTATGAGGGTCTCTCCATTAGCCTGATGCTCTGCCTGAAGTTCAGTGGGAGAAGGAAGCGTGGCCATTTGAGGTCATTTCAGTTTGGTTTTGGTTTTGTTTGTTTTCTGGGCTCTCTTCTGGACCCAGAGAGGACCCACAGCGCAGTAGTTAGTGTTTAGAAAAGAGTGTCATCTTTGCTCTGCTACTACCCAGCTGTGTGAGCCTGAACCATCTTCTAGAGTTAAGTGTTCTCATGAGTCCACTGAGGAAATGGGATTCACCAAGTGACTTTTGACTGAGGCCAAAGGTGGGTGTAAGTTTATCTTATTTAATCCTCATTACAAATTGCTAAAATGAGTGTTGTTATCCCCACATCATAGACAGGAAAACTTAAAGAAGTAGGAGGACTCCCAAAACTCATAGTTTTTAAGGTGACCCTGCCTTTCTAACTCTTAAGTGTCAGCTGCATAATCACTTGAGAGATCTTAGGCTTAGAGGGTTTAACTTATCTAGGAGTCAGGTCTAGGTACAGGTATTTTTCAAGAGCTCCCCAGGTAATGCTAATGTATTTCTAGCTTTAAATGTTCTATGACTTTCCCCTAGTCTAGAAGCTATAGAGCGTGCACATTTCCTCTGTAGTAATTGCTAAACTCAGTCTAGAGTCTTGGACCTCATTAACCCCCTTTCTCACTTCCAGTACTCCTAGCCAGTGCCCCTTTTTCGTAGTTTCATATTTTGTGATCACCTGCCCCCTGGGCCCTTCATGGGCAAGACCAATCAACATGGAGCTGTAGACCTTCTGCTAAACAATGCTTACAGACTCTGACTTTCTGGCCCTAACAAAATCATTATTGTTGACTCAGGGATTGTCTACATCAGGTTCTTCCTATTACCATCTGAACCCACCAGTGGATTGTGAAATCAATGAACGATGCATTTGAAAATAGAGAAGAAAAGAGAAAGTAAAGTAGACTACATAGTAAAATTGCACTCTATGAAATTTCTGTCTTGGTTTTGCTCACAGACACCACATGTCTCTTTAAAAAGTCCTTCTGTGTCTTGCTGTAGGTTGCAATACAGACAAAAAGGTTTGAACTGCCCTATATTGACATATACATGCCATTGTTTTTAGACCTGAAGCAAAATGTTCCTTCTTCAAGGCATAGAATGTTGAAGGAAGATTCCTTGGTCCATTGGTCCCTAAACTGGTGTCAAGCAGCTGCGTAAGGATCTCCTAAGAAATTTGTTTAAAATACTGCATTCTCAGCGCCAGTTCTGGGAATTACAATTCACTCAATCAAAGAAACTTTTTCTGATTCTGAGTTTCATGAACCACTGTTCTAATCTACTCCATTATTTGACATAAAGTGACAAGCCCAGGATCACATGGTTTATTAGCAGCAGAGCTGGAATTCTCCCTCTCTCGCCCTCCTTCATCTTTCTATTCCACAGGTCTCCAAGGAAGCCCTCAGTAGTTCTGATCAGGACTACATGGGGAGATTACCATGTAATTACAAAAAAAAATTACCATGAGAAGGGTTTTTAAGAGAGGGGTACCCTGGCCCCACCTACTTTGTGTAAAAAGACCTTAAGGTATAGTTCCATGTCCCCAAGAACCTATAGACTTCCACACCTTTGCCAGCATCTCCTTCCTCAATTTCTGCTCTCTGGATATGCATTTACTTTCTCTTCAGCAGTGATTTTTCTTGGTATCATTTATCAGAAGTCCACCTCCCAAATCACACATTGAGTATCTTGCCAGTGGGACCCTTGGTTCCAAACTCTTCACCCTTACTTTCCTCATCCCGTCTTCCTAGTATTGTATTCTTCTTTACAAGGTTTCTGATAAAGGTAATGCCGTGACCATCTCTGTCTTAGCTCTATCTATCAGCAGCCAGGTTGGGCACATCTACTGAGTGGGCACCAGACCCACAACTCTTCTTGGAGGAGCTTGCTGGCTTGTGCAAGTGGTATTCCAAGTCCAAAAGTCAGTGTAACTTAAGCCTACTGAGACACAGGTTCAGTGCAAGAGAAGTTAAGAGCATGGAATCATATTGCCTGGGTTCGAATCCCAGGCAACTGTATAACCTTGGACAAATTACAGAGCCTCAGTTTCCCCAGTTATAAATTGGGATCAGGATGTGCCCTGGTGGAGTAGTGGTTGGGTTAGTCACCTCCAAAGGAGCACAGGACACATGCCCCTGGGTCAAGTCCCGGATCTAGGGGAAACAACCAGTATGAACAACTAAATTAAAATGCTTTCTCTGAGTGCACGCCGGTGGCCTAGTTGGTTTAGTTCACCAGGCATAGTCCACGTACATCCTAAGGTACCTGGTTCAAGACCTGGGGATGGGGAGAACAATTAAGATGAATAACTAAATAAAATAAATAAATGCTTCTCTCTCCTTCTGCCTACCTGCCTCTACTCACTTTCATTCCTGCCTATGTCTCTCCTTAAAAAGAGAGAGAGAGATCTAAAAGACATAACAGGATTTAAAAAAATTTTTTTTTCTCCTCTCTTCTGCCTGCCTACCTACTCACTTTCATTGCTTTCTGCATCTTTCCTTTTAAGGGGGGAAAAAAAAGCATAAACTGGGATAAAGATAGTACCTAATTCATAGGGTCGCTTTGAAGGTTAAATGAATTAGCAGATATAAAGTGCTGGCAAACATGTTAAACCGTATGTAAGTGCAGTGCTATTGAGTTATAAAAGGAGTGAGTTGATAAGTGTCATGACATGTCAGAGCCTAAAGTATTCATTGTACTGGATATCCAGAGATAGAAAAGGAGCATTCATGGCAGTGGGAACAGCATAAGCAAATGCACAGAGGCAGACGTACAAGGATATTAAAGCCAATCTTGTTTGACTGATGCCACCTTGGTGCGGAGTGGAACAGCAGCTAACGAGCTTTGAACGTCAATTGATGTCTGATGGTGGAAATCCTTGAAGGCCAAACTAAAGAGTTTAGGTTTTATTCTGGGAGCAATAGAGAGTCCATTCTGGAAGACCCTTTAAATATATCTTTTCATACAAAGGTTGCACAATGTGGCATTGCTCTGAGTAGAACACAGAAACCACTCACCTGTTTTATATAATTACAGTTATTTTCTTCACCTCTCTTTATGTCACCTTTCAGCATTGGTGAAGACTGCGCTCACTGTCTAAGTTAACATTTGAGGCGATTAGATGACCTTGGACTGTCACCAAAAAGGTCACATAACATGGAATCTGTCTAATCATTGGAGCTCACGGTCCTGTCCCAAACTTCTGACCCACTCTTTGCCAGTGCCACAACTCTTAAAAAAACAAAAAAATTTTAAAAGCCCTAATTAAGAATTTTGAGGCATGCCCTAGTAGAGGAGTAGTTAGGTCCACCACCTCCAAGGGAGCACAGTCCATGTGTACATCAGAGACCAGGGTTTTTGTCCCGGGTCCAGGGGAAACACCAATGTAAATTAACAAAAAAAAAATAAAATAAAATGCTTCTTCCTCCTCTCCCTACTCTCCTTCATTCCTGGCTGTGCCTTTCCTTAAAGAAAATTAAAAGTTTTGATCAGGAACCCAGCTAACTCCGACACTTCTGTTAACTCCTCTTCCCTCCTGCTCCCTCAACCTTATGTCTTAACCCTAGAATAATATAATCAAATGAGAGTCTTTGTCTAAGCTGCCTCCCTCCCTCCCTCTCTCTCTCTATCTCACACACACACACATAGCTCTCTGTCTCACAAACACACACACATACACTCACACACAGCTCTCTCTCTCACATATACACACTCACACACAGCTCTCTCACACGCACACACTCACACACGGCTCTCTCACACATACACACTCACACACAGCTCTCACACACACACACAGCTCTCTCACACACACTCACACACAGCTCTCACAAATACACACACACACACACACACACACACACACACACACACCAGTAGGCCGTATGTAACTACATGCTGCTGTATGAACTAGTGGCAAGTTGCTTATCTTCTCTGGGCCCCCTAAGTGAGGAATTTTCAGGACCATGAAGCTGATAAGAGTATCTACTTCTTTGATTTGTCCTGAGGATTAAATGAGTTAGCATATGGAAGGCAGTTTGAACTGTGTGTCAATGATCAAAAAGTATTACTTTTTATCATTACAGTGGAGACAATTTGAAAAGTTTATGATCTGCAACATTAGAATGAGAAAGAAAATATAATTACCAATTGGGAAAGGAAGGCAAGAACTATAAAAAAAACATTGTATGTCGAAGTCTGTGGCACCAAAAAAATCTAGAGAAAATAATTTCCTGGCAAAATATAAACTATCAAAATTTCTCCCAAAGAGGCAGAATACCTGAACAGACCAATAACATTAAATACTTTAGAAAGTTTATATGAAAGAGTTGCCCTTTGTTAAAGGCCTTCCTGGTCTTACGCCTGGATATGATCACGTCTTCAAAAACCAGGTATATCCTTTGTTATTCAAACGATTTCAACCCATAGAATAAGATGAAAATTTTTCTCAATTCGTTTTATGAAGCCAGCATGACCTGAATATTCAAACCTAAAAAGTATATGTCTCTTCTATCTCAAAAGCTTTGAGGAGAAAGATGACCCTAACAAAGAAAGATGGGGAAGAAAGCAAGACTCGCTGCGCACAACACACACCCGCTCTGCAGCAGCAATGGAGGTGCATTTCAGTCACCTGGGGAGCGGCAGCCCCCTGCCCAGAGATCCTGATTTAATTCATCTGGGGAAGGGTTGGGCTATAGATGTATTTTCAGGCTCCCCAGAACCACTGCTTTATGGCAGCTGGAAATTACATAAGCCTACAAACCTGGCTGACAGTTCCAAACCATCCCAGCACAACAGCAGTTTGGGTAGGAAATTTTTCCCCAGCTTTTGATGTGATCAGAGCTGGAAGAGGCTGCCCTTGGCCACAGACATGTGGGTCCTCCCATCAGAGCCTAGAAGCACTTGCAAAGCTGCATGTGCCCTGTTTTCAGCCACCGGAGACCTAGGCAGGAACAAGACCACTCGTATGTGTCATTTCTGAGCCAGCAACCTTGGCAAACGAAGGCCAGGCAAGTCCATAGAGAGTTTTAATTTCTGGAACCCAATGGGATTTTAACGGCAGACCTGTTCACTATCGTACTGCAAGGTAATTAAGCACACGTGGAAAGCAGTTACATAATTAATCAGCAGCTTGTGCACACAGTCAATCCACATTTTCTGTTTCCTTCTCCTCCATCCATTCCTTAGCAGCACCAGCATGGACAGCGCTGTTTCCACTCATGGCTGAAGCCTCGTCCACAGTCCTGTAAGCTCCTAAGAAGAGGGAGGGGTGTCCTGGATCTCATTCTTAGCTGAAGTTCCCTGAGTCCCTTCCCACCACCCATCATCCTCAGAACCCAAGATAACTCTTAGTTTAGCGTTCTGTTTTCAGACCCAATCTTAGATAGAAATCTAGTTTCTATCCCTTGTTTCATTAAATATAAGAATAAAGAGGCAAATTGAATAAATTTTTTAAAAGGTGCAGGCAGGAATTAAAGAGCAGAGGCAGGCAGGAAGAGAGAGGAGGAAGCATTTTATTTTTATTTAGTTGTTCACACTGGCTGTTTCCCACCCCACTCCCAACACAAGACTAGAACCCAAGGGTATATGGCCTGTACTCTTTTTGCTTCCTCCTCTCTCTTCCTGCCTGCCAGTCTACTTGCCTTCATACCTGCCTGCTTGAGAGAGAGAGAGAATATAACTAGGTCTGGTTAATTAATATAGAAGCGGACTATATTAATAACCAGCAGGAAATCTCACTGGGTTTTCAGAGTTATTGCATCATTAAACAATATGAAAGAAAAGATAAAAAATACCAAGGGGTGATGTGAAATGGTACGTTGTCTGGTTTTCCTAAAAGCAATAGTTGGGGGGGTAGGAATTGATGAAAAAACATTGACAAAATATGAATTATTACAACTATGTGGTGGGTACATGTACATTTGTTACATGTTTTGCACATGTTCTTTTTGTCTGTGTTTGAAATTTTTCCATAAGCAAAAAGAAAAGAATACAGAGAGAGGCAGCTGTTGGTAGGGATGAACTTCCATCAGTGCAGAACTGACAGAAGGTTCTGGACCATGAAGGAAATAGAAGAAAGTCTCAAAAGAAGGACAGGCATGTTATGGTGCATAAGTTCCCTGGGTCGCTTGCTGTTGTCAGAATCTATTGTCAGGATTCTTAATGTCATGCCTAACTCAGAGAAAATGTGAAAAGGTGGCCAAGAGATGCCATCATTATTATTACAGATGTTGTCTCGTTGCCCAGGACATGGGTCTCTAATGGGAACAGGTGGAGGAAGAAAGAATGTCTTCTAAATATTTAATTTAAACCCTTATAAGAGAAAACACAGATGAGGAATAAGTCTTTGTTTTCATAGAATAAACTTGCCAGCTCTGTCTGAAAGCCTCCACCCTTTCAGTTAATGCTGACAATGTCATGCACCCCATCAGGAAGAAAGAGCATAGATATAGGGACTAGAAAATTCCACAGTTTATGGGAAATACATTCATGGCTCTAGGAAAGATGTTTTCATATATACTGCATATATAGTCTCTCTGTATGTGCTTTGTCTCATTCTCTCTCTCTCTCTCTCTCTCTCTCTCTCTCTCTCTCTCTCTCTCTCTCTCTCTCTCTCCCTCCCTCTCTCTCTCTCCCTCTCTCTCTCTCCCTCTCTCTCTCTCTCCCTCTCTCTCTCCTCTCTCCTCTCTCCCCCAACCCCTTCCCTTCTCTCTGCCTATTCACTTTGATTAGCATTTGGAAGACTTACAATATTTTCCCTTTGAAGAGGGCCTGGCCTGGTCAATGATGTTTATATGTCAACATTCAGGAATCACTTTCATTTACTAGTAAGCCCCATCTTTTAAGAAACTCCAGAGCCAGCCAAGTCAAGGTTTTTAAGAAACACAAAAAGGAGACTTTTAGGATTGTTACAGCTTCAGAACAGCACACAAAAGCCCACAGACCCTCAGCTGGAGGGGAGACGTGGGTGGGAAGAGTGGTGCACGCTTGAATCAAATGTTAACCAAAGATTATTGATGGTCTACTTAATCTGCAAAGGATTACCTTGACAGGAATTGGGCCGCCCGTCCTGACTTTTGTCCAGTGTAGAATCTTTGAGTGATGGCAGACTTGCCCCGCCAGCAGCAGCAGCCACAGGCTGTGAGGCCCACTGAGAAGTGTCAGAGGAAAGGGTTGAGTTTTGTTTGGGCTTTATTTTTGTTTTCAGCATTAGTTGGCTGAGAATCCCTCACATGTGTTCAGGACTTCATGGTGTGGAAAGCCCTTTGGAGGGGTGGGGAGTGGGATCATCTCCCCGATAGTCCTGGCAGCTCTGTGAGACAACTTGATCAGGAGTCTCAACCCCCTGTTTACAGATGTGCCCTGGTGGCTCAGCGTTAAATCTGAGGTGCCGGTATAGTCCACACAAAGCCCAAGGACCCAGGTTCTCACCCCAGGGGTGGTGGGGCTTGGGGAAAGACCCGTAGTTGATCATGCTTCCTCTTCTGCTCCCTGCCTGCCTGCCTTCCTTCTTTCCTGTCAGCTTCCTTCCTCTTCAAAAGCAAAACAAAAACCCTTGTTTCCAGAGGAGGAAACTAATTCAAGTTCAATGATTAAGACAGTCCAAAAGTACCCAGTGGCAGAGCTACATCTAACTTCTTAAGGTCTCTGACTTTAGAGGGTCAACAATCCAGAGATAAAAGCTTCCGACGTACTGAATACTGTCTTAAACATTTGGTGCCTGGCATTTCACAGAGGCTCAAAATGATTGGATGGATGTATGGATGATGGATGGACTGGCTGACAGACTGGTGAATGGATCTCCTAAAGGTTGAAAGTGGATCTTATTCACCTTTGTACCGTAGTGCTTTGACACTCAACAAATATTTCTGGAATAAATAATCCCTTTATGTATTGTACCAAGACACACAAGACTTTGTGAAGGTAACTTTCTAAGCTTTAAAGAACAGAAGGAACTGAGAAATACATTGTTGAATATAATTGTAATTAATCACACTGCAAGGTAAAAAACTTCCATTCATTCATGCATTCATTGAACAGATATTATTGAGTATCTTCTAAGTACTAGGCTCTATTCTAGATACTGGTGGCACAGCAGTGAACAAAAAAGGTTATGTCTCTGTTCTCACAACAGTCCCCTTCTATTGGGGAATGACAGCTGATAAGCAAGTAAAATTAAGCCAGCCAGGGTATAGAACAATGATGTAGGGATTATTGTTTTAGCCACAAAGACCTCTCTAATACTGTGACATTTGACCAGAGATCCAAAAGAAGTGATGGAGGCAAGTCATGAGGTTTTCAGGGGAAGAGCTTTCCAGGCAGAGGAAACAGCAGGTGCAAAGATGCTGAGGCCGGAGATTGGTTGGTGCCAAGAGAGCTTGGTGCATTTAAGAAACAGCCTGGAGCTCCCTATGATTAGAGGGGAGTAGACAAGGCAGATAGTTGCAGGGGATTAAAGGATTTTTCACAGAGAAGTGATGGGAGCACCAGGCCTTCCGGCTTTGGTGCTCACCAGCTATTACCCACATCTAACCCAGAGCTAGAGAGCTGCTGAGGAGGAGGCAGAACAGACAGGGTGGACTGAAAGTTATACACAAGGCTGATGATGGTGCTCTCTCACCCAACACAGGCTCCGTTTTGTTTGGTCTTGACCTACAGATGCCCACTCACAGGCAGCTGCACACTTGGCTTGCGAAGACCTCAGCAGCCATGACTGGGTGCTGCAGGGTTCAGAGGTAACTATCCAAGCTGCAAAGGCAAACTACAAATGAATTTCAGCTGTAGTTTGGCCTCTTGGCCCTTCAACTATCAAAGCAACAAATCCCATATTCTATCCTTATAAAATTTGAAATTTGTATTTAGGTTTTGGCTTTTTCTGGAAGGAACAGAATATAATATGCAAATTAAGGGACACCTTTTTAATAAAATGGACTTTATTTAGAACAGTTTTAGATTTACAGAACTGTGGAGAAGATAATAGAGTGTTCTTATATACCCTGCACCCAATCTTCCCTTTGACTAACATCATTGTTTTATTTTGTTTTGTTTTGTTTTTTTAAGAAAGGTACAAGAAAGAAGGTGAGCAGAGGCAGTCAGGCAGGCAGAGAGGAGGAAGAAGCACTTTATTTATTTAATTACTTCTTTGATTTTATTTCTTTAGTTGTTCCTCTTGGTTGTTCCCCACCCCAGGCCCTGGGACATGAACCTGAGTGCTTAGGGTGCATGTGGACTGTGTCAGCCTGAGGCAGCTGACTTATCTGCTACTCTGCCAGGGCCCGCCCTGTGTCTAGCAGCTTCTATTCAAGTGGTACATTTGTTATCATCACTGAGCCAGTGTTGGTATTTCATTAACTAGAGATCACAGTTTATTCAGATTTCCTTAGTCTTACCTAATAACTTTCTCTTCCAAAGTCCCCTCCAGGATACCACATTATATTTGTCTCTTTAAGCTCCTCTTGTCTGTGACAATTCCTCAGACTTTCCTTGACTTTTGTGACCTTGACAGTGTTAAAGGAGTACTAGTCAGGTATACTTTAGGAAGCCCCTCTGTTGACATTTTTTTCCCTCTTGGCTAAACTTGGTTTATCAGGTTTTGAGGTGAAGACCACAGAGGCAGAGCGCCACTGGCATTGCTTTATATGGAGGGTAACGTGATATCAGTGCAGCTAACCCCTGCTGTTGCTGACCTGGCACCTGGCTGAGGAGTGTCTGTCAGACATCTCCCCTGTAAGGCTCCTCCTCCCCTCCCCTTGCAGACAGTGTTCTTTGGATGAAGCCACTATGTGCAGCCCCTTCTAGGGATGGAATTACTTTCTCCCATTTTAGGGATGGAATGTCTCCATAGATTATTCGGAATTTTTCTGCAAGGGAAGAAATCTGTCTCTTCTCCCCTGCTTGTTTATTATTCACTCATTTGCTTTTATCACTATGGACTCATTGATATTTATATTCAATCATTTATATCATTATAGACTCATGGTTCTTTATATTTGGGGCTCTAATCCAACACTATTCTGTTTATTTTGCTGCTCAGATTATTACAGTTTGGAAGCTCTTTCAAGTGGCTCCCATGTCCCTTTAACATACATTCATTGTTCAGGCTTTTTTACTTTTTCAGCAATTCCTTCATTTTGGGTACTGCCAGATGCTCCAGGCTCATCTTGTATTTCTTGTCTCTGTCCTGGAGTCAGCCATTTCTCCAAGGAGTCCTGGTTCTTTTCATTGAAAATGGTTTAGTAACCATGATCTAAGCGCTCATATGCTCCCTTCTACTCGGGTTGTTACTTGTAACCCTCTCTGCTGACAGAACAAGGAAATGTGTGTATATGTTGACATACATATATATATACATATATACATGTATATATGTATGTATATATATATATATATATATATATATACATAACATTCTGAACCTAAAGTAAAATATACGTAAGTTCATACTGATGTCTCCAACTCAAATCTGTTATAGGACATTGTAGCCTCATTCTCTGACTCTGTACATTTCTACCCTCCAGTAGGAAATCGCACCGTGTGGGATTGCTCAATGGCTCCTGCCACTGAATTGCTCCCTTCTAGCCTGCATCTCTAGCAGTAACAGAATTATAAACCAGTGTCCTCACAGGAACTAGAGGACCATGCTTATGTGCAGTTCCTTTGCCTGTAGTCTTACAGACTCAACTCATTTCCAGAGTTCCTAGGTCAGCACTTTTCCCAACCCTCTTCGGTGAGGTTGTTCCATGCATTGTATTTGTGATCTAGTTAGTTCACCTGTCACCATCTGCATTCTTCCTGAGCTCTAAGGAGACACTTTAAAAATAACATTTTATCTCCAACTAGATAATAAATTCACAGAGAACAAATTCACATGAGAAGCAAAATGGCACAATCATACTTTTTAAAAAATTCTCACATTATGTAGTAATGCATTAATACACGTTAACATCCCCTTTACTATTACTCCAAACCCAGTCCCTCCCCTGCTGGTAAGCACTATTTGTCTGGAATGTGTCTGTGCCTCCTTTTTTCTTGCATTTGAATCCACATTTGTGGTACCCATAGAAAATGTATAGTATTGCTCTGTATATTATAACATAAATGGGGCACACGCTGATGGCTCAAGTGTTAATAAGCCTGTGCCTGAGGAGCAGTCCACATACCCACGTACCTGCGCTCAAGACCTGGGGACAGGGGAACAACTAAAGATGAACAACGAAGTAAATAAAATGCTTCCTCCTCTGCTCTCTTCCTTCCTGCCTGCTGCTGGCCTGCCTGCATCATGCCTGTCTTCCTTCCTCTTAAAAAAAATTAAAATAATATAAACAAAATCATCTATAGCTTCTACAACTCAGTTTTCCTCTAACCCATTCAACTTTGTTTTCTTTCAAGTCAGTTTGTGAATAACGTTCCATACAATGGATTTATTTGATTACCATTGTGGGGTTTTCCCCAAAGTTACCAGCAATGCTGCTATGAGTATTTTTAAGTCTATGCAAGTGTTTCTTTAGGAGTTACTGAGTCACAGAGATGAACTTTTTTTAAAGAGAGGATTGGGGTTAGGGAGAAGCATTTTTTATTTATCGTTTTATTTTTGGTCCAAGTTCCTGGTTCCTTGAACTTTACATGGTCCACGCCCCAGCTGTCTCAGTCAGTTGAGCCACAAGGGCACACCTGAACATTTTAATTGTAACCACTGTTGTCAAATTGCCCACCAGTACCCAAGCTGGAAAGGAATCTTGTTTCATATTATATAGCTGAATGGGACAGTGAAGAGAATCAGATTGCTGGTTTTTAATTTGTCTTAATGTTTCTCTCTAGAGAATCTTATCTCGGGGGTAAGATTCATTATGTGTTATTTAAAAGAGCTTTATGCTGTGATGATGTCAAGTGCTTTAAAATGTTAACAGTTACATTGTTGGAAGAGAGGCAGTATGGATAATGGTTTCCCAACCCTCTGTCATTGATTCTGACTAGATACTGTAGCAGTTATATAAATCTACAGGAACTCCTTCTTGCATAACAGGGACCTGGGTTGCCACAAGCACAGAAGGACCAAGACAGTAGATGCCAGGTGAGATTCTTCATGACCTCTCGCACGCCTCCGATGAGTAAGATGCTCACGAGTTCATTCACTCGGCATTCGCAACTGATCATCTATGAAGGGCTAGGTACTGGGATGTCTTCCAGTTACTCAAACAGGCTGGAAATGCTCAGAATGCTTCTATCAGTGGTGGCTTTTACATTTTTGAGCCCTCACGTCTTGTTTGTTGAGTGCATGTCAAAGGCCAGGCACAAAGCCCAGCACTGAGGAGACAAGTGAGGGTGACATGCTGCCCTCCTGGGTTTGCTCTGATCCAGCACTGAGAGCCAGCACGCTCGCTGTTCAGTCCTGGTTTCGTCAGATTAAATGGCATTGAGGCACTGTCTGTGCTGCCTGAGGGACGGGAGATGTCTTAAGTCAACTAAAGTAATGAGGATGGTGGGTTGAATCCTTTCAGATGTGCCAGGTGTGCCCAGTTTCCAACTTCACTCTCGCAGCCTCCTTTGTGCTCCTGGAATTACTTCCTAGATGACTGGAAGTTTGGATAGATTTGTGAAAGGTAATAACTTGCTATGCTGCTCTTTAATCAGAAATGAAAATATTAAATTAAATTAAAGCTGCTCACCATGTCCCTGTTCTGATTAATCAGAACCAGGTATGTGCTTCACATGTAAAGAACGGATTCCTTACAAAGAGGACTCTACTCACAACCTGTCTGCTGTGGGAAGTCATGGACGGGGCTGTCTGAATAGGAGATGGGGAAGAGTCAGATTTGTGTGTGCACACCCAGCCCTGGGTCTCGAATCTGAGTCCATAGGCTTTGCGTGGCCTACTCCTTACCCTCCTGAGCCACCTAAGACACAGAGGTGCACCAGATTTCTTTTTTAAGGTTTATGGAGCAGCTTTTATTGAAACATTAATTATTGGGGACTTATTCTCTCAGAGGTCCTATCATTTGCTACTACTGGTCCCAGAGTGAGAAGTACAGAGATGGGCTGTATCTAGGTGCTTCCATTTATTATAGTGTGGTAGCATTTCTCAGAATAGAGGCAATTTATCTTGCTTTATCAGTGGCCAAACAGTAAACTATCGCCTCTCAACTCTGTATTCTGAATCTTGTCTGCCCTAGGTAGTGGGGTGAATTCTGCCTCCCTATAAAAGCTATGCTCAAATCCCACCCACCCTCCACCTGTGACTGTGACCTTATTTGGAAGTAGGATCTGCAGATATAATCAAGTTAAATGAATGTATATTGGATTAGAATAGGCTGTACATCCAACACAAGAGAAAGGAGAGAAAGATTTAGGTGCAGGCACAGAGAAGAAGGCCATGTAAACACAGAGGCAGAAATTAGAGTGATACAGCCATATACCCAGGAAAAGCAAGGACTGCAGGAAACAGCAGAAGCTGGGAGAGAAGCCTCGAACAGATTCACTCTCAAAGCCTCCAGAAGGAACCAACTCTGCTGACAACTTAATTTCAGACTCCTGGTCTCATGAATTGTGAAAGAATAAATTTCAGTTGTTTTAAGCCACCGGGTTTGGGGTACTTTGTTACAGCAGCCCTAGGAAATGAATCCACCTGTCTTTTGGTCCTCTTGAAAAAGGAGGCTTATGACCCAAATATACTGCTTCGATCAAAGGAAGATTCTGCCCCATGTCTAGCAATGACTTTCAGCTCCAAAATCTTGCCTTTTCAGCAAGCATTCCTCCTGTTCCTCTCTGCTTTGCAGCAAAGTCAAGTGTCAACAGAGCATCTCAGCAGCTGCATGAACACTTGAAGCCTGTTAGCTCTGACCCCACTGGCCCAGCTCAACAGCATAATGGAGCAGCAGCATGGGGGTGGAGCTAAAATCCACAAACAAGCCAAACAAAAAGGGTTTTGACCTCCTCATTCGGCAACATCCGCAGGGAAGAGACTACAGAGCCAGGGACCGTCCTGGTTGGTGCCAACCTGAACCCGCTGGCTTTGCCACAACTAGATACACAGGGTCCAGGAACCAGTGGGCAGCCTGGTCCTAGGTGTTCTGTGGCCTCTCTCCCTTTGGATGGTGTTTTCCTTCAAAGGATTCATTCAGGATTGATTGAGTCTTCCATAATATCATTAAATTGTGGAATTTAGGGCTGCAAAAGGCCTGGGGTATGATTCAGTCCAACTTCCCACCCCTTTATTTATAATAATGCCATCTGCTATTTGTTAAATAATAATACAAATAATACCAAATACTTCTTGAATATATACTATGTGCCCAAAATATTCCTAAGTGCTGTGTATATATGAATGCTTTTAGTCATCAAAGCAATGCTTTGCAATAGGGACTTTTCTTATCCCCAGTCGGTGGCTGAGGAAACCGAGACACAGAGACAAACAGAGCTTGCACAAGACCAACATCTAGCAAGTAGCAGAGTCAGGATTTTAACCCAGGTCTGTCCTACCCTCTTAGCCCCTCTGCTCCTCAGCGACCCCAGCACAAAACGATGTACCCCACTTCATGCAGCCAGAGAGCAGAGTATCAGGACCTGGAGCTGTGATGCCTGACAGCTGGAAGTAGCGCAGTATGTTCCCAATGGAGCCCCTGCGAGCACATGCAGACGTGCACACACACACACACCCCCACACCACCCTCAGCTCTGTTCTGAGCTCTGCCTTCATATCTGAGGGTCAACTCATGTCTGTGATTTCATTTAATTGTGTTCTGAAGCCACTGTGAGCTTTGTGATGAAGCAGAATCCCATTACCAGTAACCAGTACATTTGGGACGTGCAGCAGAATGAACACAAAACTGGTAATCTACCTGCATGTGAGCACACGCACGTGCACGCAGGCACACACACACACCACCTCTTAAAAAGAGGGAACGAAAGATTAGAGGTAGGAATTTAAGAAAAAAGTCCCCATTATAATATCAATTAGGCTACCAGTTCTCATTACTGTAAAAGTCTCTCCAAAATGAGTTTTTTCTGAGGGGTCCCCTCCCCCAAACACAGTAGTCAGAGCTGACTGTCTGAGAGGAGCAGGAATGCCTCAACCAGCCATATTGTCTCAAGATGAGGAGCCAGTCAAAGGGAAAATAGAACCCCGTGGGCTGTCTGGTGGTGCAGAGCTGTAGGCTGAGGCTGCCAAGCCAGCCGCTAGGAATCCTTCCAAGTTTTCCTCTGGGATGGTCCTCCCCTCTAGTCTAGGGTGTCCATAATTTTTGCAAAATGAGGTCACAAAAGAATAACACCCGAGTCAGCTGTCGGCACGTGGCCTGGCCTGTCCGTGTCGTCCCCCACCCCTGGCTCTGGGACAAGACCGCTTCCCCTCAGGGTGAGGCCTCCAAGAGCGACGGTGATAGATGTGTTACACAAGAGAGAACAGGATGCAAAGGGGAAAGTAGAGCTGCTCTCCATCTGGCCTGCAGCAGACCTGGTTGGTAGCTTCGGAGGACTGTTATTAATGACGAGCCGCTTCGAGGCCGGTTGTGCTGAATGATCAGGAACTGTTCCAGCAGCTCAGTGCCAGCGTGGTGTCACCTGCCCATCGCTGTAGTTTATGTGAGTTGAGCCTTCATTCTTCCCCTTCTTCTGCTTCCCTCATGGGAAGCTGGAGACTGATGGGCAGCAGACTCAGAGCTTTGGGGTAACTTCTGTGCCCTGATAGTCCTCTGATGACTCTATGAGGCTTCTCTCCCCTGTGCCAGCTGACTACCCACTGGCCAGAGGTGGAATGGGAGGGCCCCAACTGTCTGAAGCCACCGTGTATGGGTGGTTTTGGTTGTTGTGCCCAGGATTTTGCGTGGAGGGAAGGATCTTCTCAAGAGACTTTCTGTGGACTCAGAGCAAGGGCAGAGAAGCCATGTGTGTGGCGCTGAGGAAAACTTGCTCTAGCCCCAGGTCTGAAGAGAATGAAAAAGGTCGTAGGAAGGAAGTAAAACAAGTAGCTTTGTCCAAGTGCAGGGAGGCAGGGAGACTCATCAGGGTTTACCAAAGTTTTCTTTGACTCTGCCAGACAATGGGCAGCACTTTAGGATTTTCCCGAGGCTGCCCAAAGGACACCAGCATCTTTGAGGTAAAGGGAAGGTACCTGAGTCACTGAATTAGAAAAGAGCCGTTGTTCGTTCTGCTTGCTCAAGTCTACGCTCTGCAGATGTTGATGAATTAACCACCTGCATGGGGGGAAATGGCCCTGAGAAGTAACTGTGGCCCAAGGGATGCAGCAAGAACAAGATTTCAGACTCTACCACTCTCTCCACGTGGTAATGTAAGTGGCATCCAGACTGTGCAGCAGCTGTTTCCAGCCCACCCACCAAACTTCTCGTGACGTAAGATACAGCTCTATTTGTGGCAGTTACACAGTCCCCCTGAGTTTTGGAAGCATCCAAAATCTGGGCTATGGCTAAAGAGGCTCATTCCTAGACTCTCTGTCAGCGTAATCTTTGCTTTCTTAGCCAACCCTTTCACAGTGAGTCTTTCTGTCCCCTACTGCTTGCTGAGAAGCAGAAATCTACTTCAAAAAGAATGCTCACGCCTTATGTCATTGCTTTTTCTGTAACTGATGGTTTTAGCATGTTCTTTGTCCATGAAGCTGCCAAGTCTTAACTTGTACTGTCTCCAACATGGGCTCCAGGAGCATCCCCAATTTAAATAGGTATCAAATGGCCCAGAATGTAAACTAATCATTCCTTGACTTAGTCCTCCTTCTGAGAAGGCCTGGATCCCTAACTAGTATCCTCTGTACTTGCTTCTGCTCCATTTTAGGAGGAAGCCCCAAGGCACCTATCTGGGTTTAATTTAGTCCCTTCGGAATCCTAGCTTAGTGAACTAAGAGACCAAGTTACGTGTGAGTCTAGGAATCAGAAAGACCCAAAGATCCAAATAGGAAGTTTGTATATGGAAGCTCTTTAACCTATAAGGCCTTACACAAATGTCTGGGATAATGATTTTATCAACTAGAGAGGGTCTCTCGAACTCTCAGAGAGGTGGGGCAGGGTCCACCCCATGGGAGCATCACAGACTAAGTGTGGGAGAAGAGCATTCTCCAGATAAAAATCAGGGTGCTAATATTAGAAGGAAAGATGAACGGGGAATGAATGCTAAGCAGGTCAACACACCATACATTCTCCTTCTGCTTCTACTTCATTTTCTCTTCATTAATTTGTCCTTCAGCTACAGATTAGAAGAAAAAGAAAAATCTCTATTTTAGTGAGTAATGTTCATGGGCCTGGTGACCCTTGTAAAAGGATCTGTGTCCTAGTCTTCTCTTGGAAGCTGGGTGTAGCATGGAAATGAGCAGGCGACGCGATCCCCGACTTCCGACTGAATCACCTCTTCCGGTGTCTTTCCATGCCTGGACAAGTGCTACTTTTCTCAACTCAGCTCTCCGCACAAGAGAAGCCCTCTCTCCCTAACGTGCTTTCCTGTGCTACAGCCTTCCCGCTGGCTTTTGTTTGCTTCTGGATGTCTGTTCTATTTTAAACAGTCGAAGCCACGCATGCCTTGGCAGACACAGAGCCCAAGTGAATGGTGAGCATCTGACCTGAATCCCTGCCCTGAAGTTAGTGACCTGGGTTTG
Organism: Solenodon paradoxus; assembly: GCA_004363575.1. NCBI lineage: Eukaryota > Metazoa > Chordata > Mammalia > Eulipotyphla > Solenodontidae > Solenodon > Solenodon paradoxus. Next base: position 110,006 of record RJWH01002282.1, read on the forward strand.
CCCCAAGTGCAAGGTGGTTGCAAGCGAGCCTCCCATCCATCCTCACCCTCCACCCTCCCAACCTGGCTGGCCGCTTTTTCTCCTGCTGTCAATTGTGTGAAGAAGTACGTCCCTGCCAGGGAGATTCCAGAGTGTGTACAGCTGTGCCCCGCCTCTCGACGGGCCCTCGGGCATCCCTGTTGAAAGGGGTGGGCCCCGCCCCTTTTCAGCAGGAAATGGAGCGAACAGCATTGCAGCTTTTTTCAAACTTTTTAGTCCTGTCCACCCTGAGGGTGGAGATGGGTCTCATGTTTATGGGTTCTTCGGATCTCTCAGGTTACTTCAAGTGGCACACAGGAACTCAGAATTCAGGCCTCTGATTTGCTAGCTCTAATCCCAATCTCTGCAGAACGCCCTGCCCTTTTCTGTGGCCTGGGGCTGGACGCACCTGCGTAGGTGCCCACGTGACTGCTCTCCCCTGCCCCGCGCGATGTCCTGCAGCAAATTAGCTGGTCGGGGAGGTATAGGTTTTACCTAGAATGTGTACAATCTTAAACCAGTCTCAAGCCGAGAAGGTGATTTATTACTGTTGCTGTTGTTTTCAAAGAGGAGTGGTTTTAAAGTGAGAATTCCAAGGTCAGATTTGGTACTGAAGATTTTTTTATTCGAAGTTAAACTTAATCTCCTTCCATGACCTCTTCCCCACCAAATACATCTTTTTAGGGTTTTATGACATTATCCATTTCATAGTTAGAAGTCTTATTGGGAAGCAATTGTAATTTTTAACTACAGTTTTTAAAATACTAATGTGCCTACTTTTTTTCATGAAAATTATAGACAGGAATAGAAGCATGTAGGCAGGCTGGCAGGAAGAGAGAGGGAGAAAAAGCAGCATTTTATTTTTTGTTTAGTTGTTCATTTTGGTTGTCTCTCACCCCCATCCGGTCACAAACCTGGGTCTTTGGAATATAAGTGGGCTACACTTACTGTACTTAACAGTCGAGGCACCAGGGTTTACCTCTAAAAATGTTTTGCAGATGAATGGCAAAAAGAAAATGTACTAATTAAAGAACAGATATGAATAGGAAGGTCACAGGAAAGAAATCCAAGTGATCAATGAACATGAAATCATTGGTAATCAAAAACAAAAATCGAATATTTTCCACTTTTCAAAATGGTAAATGTTTAGAAATTAATAATGCCCAGAATTAGTAAGAAAGAAGGAAAATAGACTCTAACCAAACTGGTAGATGTGTAAATTGGGGCTCCCTTCCCAGCTCTCTGAATCCGGAAATTCTGCTTCTAGGAATTTAGATAAGAAAGTTAATGGAAGCACACCCTGATGGCTCAGGCGTTAAATTGGTGTCTGGGGTGTAGATCACAGAGAGACCTAGGTTCATGATCGGGGGTCAACCAGAAATGAACAAATAAATGAAAATGTTTCTTCCTCTCTTTTCCTTCTTGTCTGTCTACCGGCTTTTGTTCCTCTTTAAAAAAGAAAAAGAAAAAAAAAAAAAAAAAAAAGGGAATTGTATGTGAGAATTTAAAGAATATTCACTATAGAATTATCAATAATAGCAAAAAATTACAACCAACCTGAATGAACAGTTTGGGGCAGTTAGAATAATAAAGAGATCTCCAAAAAAAATTTTTTTAAAGGAAAGTTACAGACAGGAATGAGAGCAAGCAGTCAGGCAGGCAGGAAGAGAGAGGAGAAACATTTTATTTTATTTTTATTCAGTTGTTCACATTAATTGCTTCCCCCAGGTTGAGAACTGGAACCCAGGAGTATGTGACTTCAGAGTCAATTGACCCCACCACTGCTCCACCAGGGTGCATCCAAATTTTTTTAAAGTATCTCACAACATGAAGGAATGTTCATGATAGGAAAAGGTGGGGGAAAAACAGCATTTATAACACAGTATTCAGTACAATCCCATTTTTTTAATTAGACATGTATATATGTATTTTTTTAAATGAAAAGGTATGGTGACTGAACTTTTTTTTTCCTTCATTTATGTTTGAATCTTTTACATTCTTTATTGCACACTTTTAAACATAAATTATATTTTTATTTTCATGTAAAGGACAAATAACTTCATAACAATGCCAGAGTTAGAAAACATGAGAACCCACTTTAGTTTGGGTTTTTTTTTAGGGTTTCTTTTTTCTGGACCAGAATCTAAAAGGATCAGAAGACAACTGACCTCCAATGCCAAACAGTCTATATCTTTGTGGCGAGTTCCACATCCTGAAGGGAATAATGAAACGATGAGGTCTGTTGAGTTTTCATTTTGCCACCTACACCCCATTCATTGACATTTTCCTTACAGACATGGAGAGTAGCTACTGACTTGTCCCAATGGGATTCTAATTTATATAATGAGCTAGGATTGCATTTTTTTCTTTATCTTCTAAAAAATCCTTTAAATTCTACTTGTACCATATTCTCCCAATTGAAAATCTGATTTAATGGTAGCTTAGGGATAAAATAAATGCTCCCTGAGACCCACCTCTTCCTCTGCCAAATCCTTTCTTTCCCCTTCCTCCCCTTTATTATTTTTGGAGGTGTTCCTTTTCTTTGACAATTCCTTAAGCCTCTGGGTATCTTGGGATACCCCAGCATGAAGAACTGCTTTCTCCCAGAGTCTGTAGGGCTGGAAATGGGAAGATTGGATTGGCTCAAAAAGGACTGGGATCATAATTGCAGTGTCTGATTCATGCCTGGAGCAGATTTTTCACCATTATTCCTGCTCTACTTCTGGAATATGGATACTTCCGTTGTTGTTTTGAAGAAAAAAAAAAAATTTAAGAGGAAGAAAGACAAGCAGGCAGCAGAGAAGAAAGACAAGAGAGGAGGAAGAAGCATTTTATTTAGTTAGTTGTTCCTTTTAGTTGTCCATCCACTCCCCCACCTCAGGTCTCGAACCTGGGTCCTCTGGTTGTATGTGGACTACATCTAGAAACTCTGACAGAATTTGGGGTTTATAACCCACCTGGATGCCTTCAGGCATGCTTTATAAAACTCACCACTCCAGCTACCCAGAAGCTTCTTTGGTCTCTCTTTTTAAAGGAAGAAAGTAGACAGGAATGGAGGCAAGTAGGCAGGCAGGCAGAGAGAGGAGGAAGAAGCATTTCTTCCTTTTGTTTGCTGCCCCAACACCTGCCTGAGAACTCTGGTCCTTGGCTCCACGTGGACCATACCAGAGCTACAGACTCAATGCCTGAACCACCAGGGCATGCCTGTTATTCTTTTCAAAAACTATTCGCAGTTTCACCACCAAAGCAATTCACGATTCATACTGTTGTAAGTCATGATACAAAGGGATGTGGATTTTCGGGAAGGAGGAGGGGAAATTGAGGAATTAATTGAGCTACCCTTTAAGGGCATTCCTTTTGATGTGGGGCATAACACCTTATATAGGTATCTCACTTGAGCCTCACATGAACTCTAGGAATTACGGTGGACATTATGTTCCCATTCTCTAGGTGAGAAAAAAGAAGGCACAGAAAATCAAGTTCTTCGCCCAGAGTTTCCAAGCTGGTGACAACTACTGGAGCTGGGTGTTGAACCCATGCTTGTTGTCTTCCTGGTAAACCAAGTTGCCTCCAGAGCATTAAGCTAAGCAGTGAAATCTATACTTAAAGTTACACCTGGGCTGCGCCCTTGTGGCTCAGGCAGTTGAGCCACTGGTGTGCTGACCACACGCAGCCCACGAACCTGGGTTTGTAACTTGAGGCCGGAGTGAAACTCCAGAAAGGATGAACAACTACAACTAAATAAAGCTGTTTCTTCCTCTTCTCCCTTCCTTCCTTCCTCTTAAAAAAAAAAAAAAAGTTACACTTGTGCTGTTACTGTTATTCAGGCCTGGGCAGAAATCTCTATCAGTTTGCTTCTGATATGGGGTTTCTCAAACTTCAGGGTGCTGCTGATTGGCCCGGAGACCTGGCAAAGCACAGATTCCAATTTAGCTGGCCCAGGGTGATGCTGCAGACTCCGGGCCATCACCCACAGTAACATTGCTCTAGGCCTGGAGGCTGCATTCTTCAGGGGCAGCAAAGGATAGCAGTATTTGGATTTAAATTCTGACTCTGCCAGTTAGTGAGTGGCTTGGGCAAACTACTTAACCTCTCTGGGCTTGCTTATTCATCTGGAAAAATAAGGATTTAAATAGCAGCTACTTCTTACAGTTGTGAGGATTAGATAAGTGAGGTACTTAGAAAGGATAGTTCTTAATCAGGATTTGCTTTATTAGTAATGCATGGAATCTTGGTGTCCTGGGATGGAGGAAAGTGTGCTGGTCTTAGAGTCAGAAGGTTTGAGACCCTGTCGAGACATCTCTTAAGCCTTGAGTCTCCCTGGCGGAAAGGAGGCGTACAGAGTCCTCAGGTAGCTCCATGCAGAAGGGTGAATGGGTACCTGGGTAGCTTCTTGCTGTGGGTACCAGTAAGTTGTTTGGATCCCAAGCTTTATCCTAGAAGCCTCTGGGGCCTCCCTACTAGGGAGCCCTGAGGATAAACATGTGGCTTCCAGGGCTCACACCAGATGTGACTCAGGTAGATGACAAGCAGCCATCACTTTGCCAGCTGGTCACTGTGCCAGCTGACTTCCTGGAGTCCTGAGCCTTGGGCCTTGAGTCACCTTTGTTGCCACTGTGCCTGATACAGTTAAAGGGCCTCTGCCTTGCTTCCTTCTCATTGCAACTTTTTAATTTAATATCTATCTAGAAAGGCTCCATGAACTACGTCACTTGGAAAGTAAGAGAGGAACGCCAACAGTTGTCCTCCGGGTCCTCTCTACAGCAGACTCAGACGCTTCACCCACGTTATTCCTGCAGCACATGCAGGAGTAGTGCAGGTCAAACACGTCCCAGCACGGTCCCATCACCCTCAGAGCCCCGCTGCAGCGTTCTGCCCCATGACTGAAGCTCAGTAAGTTACAGCTCCCAGCACAAAGTGCAGTCTCAGATCAGCAGTAGCAGCATTTTACCAGGCCCCATCCCGGGCTGTTTGAAGATGCAGGTTATACTATTATTTGGGTGAGGCCAACATAGCAGCAGATATTTACAGTTAAAGGATAGTTTATGTTGTGCCCTGGTGGATGAGCTGTTAGGTCCACCACCTCCAGCTGAGAGCACAGCTCACATACATCCCAAGGACCCAGGTTCGACTCCCAGGGTCAGGGGGAGCAACCAAGATGAACAACTAAATAAAAATTGCTTTAAATGCTGTTTACTCCTCTCCCTGCCTGCTTGCCTGCTTGCTTTCATTCCTGCCTGCATCTTTCATTTTAAAAAATAAAGAAAAGGAAAAGATAGTTTGCTACTCACAGTACCCAAGAAGAGAGGGCACACCCTCCATGCAGGGCATGGGGAAGCACCAGGGTCAGAGGGGAAAATGAGGGCAAGAGCCTTTCCACAAGAACAGTGAAGTAGAGTAGGCAAGTTTAGGAGTGGCTGATTGGATTGATTTAAGCCACCTCTGGGGCACAGGATCTGTCTCCAGTTGTCTGGTGCCTGACCCTGGGGTGAATAAGGCAGGGGAATAGTGGCTTCCAGTCTAAAAGCTTGATAATAGAGATGATTGGGGGTATGGGCTTTAGATTGGCTAGTGTGTGTCTAAAAGGTACATTGGCAAGTGAGTCCTTGGTCACCCCTAGGAATTGGCTAATCCTGGGAAGCGTGGTCCCTGCAAGTCCTAAAATATTAAAGCCATCAGAAATACAGGAAAATGGCATGATTCATGCACTGACCTATGGAATAGGAATCTGCATTTTCCAAGATCCCAGGTAATTAATGAGCACGCTAAAGTTTGAGAAGCACTGCTGTGGGATACTGTGACATTTTGGATTGAATCTAATAAAAACAACAGATGCCCTAAGCCTTTCTGTATATAAAGGACAAAGGAAAAGAACAAAGACAATACATGTATAAGATTAGGTAAACAAGGCTGAAATTTTTTTTTTTTTGAAAAGAAGATACAAACAGGAATGGAGATGAGTAAGCAGGCAGGCAGGAAGAGAGAGGATGAAGAAAATTTTATTTTATTTAGTTATTCATCTTAATTGTTCACTCCAGCCCCTCATCTCGAGCCTGGGTCCTTGGGATATATATGGACTGCACCCAGTGGCCTTATCTGCTAGGCCGTCAGAGCACACTGCAAGACTGAAATCTTAATGGAAAGCTGAGAAAAGAATGTCCCATAACAGTGCTTTCCATTTCTTGGACATATGCTATAATATTCTTTTGATTGTTCATCATGATTGGTATAACATTCCTAACACCTTGCAAACAGATGTGGTATTACTTTCTATAACAGAACTTAATCTAAAAGAAAATGAATTGGCCACCTTTTCAGTGAATGGAATTAAGACTCTATTTTTGGGTGTGCTTTGGTGGCCTAGCAGGTAAGGCCACCAGACACAGTCCACAAACATCACAAGGGCACAGGTTCAAGCCCCAGGGCGTGAAGGGGGTGGGCGCAACCAAGATGAGCAACTAAATAAAAACAAATAAAATGCTTCCTCCTCTCTTTTCCTGCCTGCCTGCTTAATTCACTTTCATTCCTTCCTGCCTTTCCTTAAACATTTTTTTATCAATTTTTTTTATCTTATTTTCCAATGGGGAAAGTTGTCCACAAACTATCCAATAAAACTTTGATTTTCTGTACCCCCAATTGGAGTTGCCCTCCAATTTCTTTCAATGAGCAAAAATATCTCTTTAGGTAACCAGTCAACTTACATTTGTCATCACACACAGAAACTCCTTTAGAAGGAGCTCTGACAACCCACTCCACTTGGAGAAGAGACAGTGTATCGAGAAAGAATAGAGAGGAAGAGAAACAAGAGCCAAGTGTGGGTGCCGCTTAGAACCACAGCGCTTGAACATAAAGGGAACTTTGAGATCATCCAGTCAAATCACTCCTTTTAAAGATAAGACCTCCGTGAGGCTCTGTGACTGATGCAGAGGCCAGGCATGACCCAGGCTCCAGGCCCCAGGCCCGCCTTCTCCTCCTGCTTCCCTTCTCCTTCTGTTTCCTCTTATAACAGAGCCAAAACACTCCATACCCAGTCTGGCAGTGCTGACAATGCAGCCATGTATTTTATTTCTTGGCTTTATTTATACCCAGTCTCATTCCAAAAGGATTTAAGATTGCTTGTAAAGTTGCAAACAACAGAGCAAGATAAAATAAAAATAAGTGAGAAAGATGAGACAAGGAATAGGTATTTTCATAGCAACTTCGCCCGCTGCCATCCTGGTAGAGTACTTAAGCTTCTGTTAGATCAGACCGACCCAGTGAGTCCTGCGCCTGTGGCCTCCCACTCAGCACTATGGGGTATCTTTCTTCCTGGTGGGTTTTAGAGCCTCTCCCCCTTTGTGTTCCAGATTCCCTTGAAGGTCATTCTGAGGGACTTGGAAATTCTTTTCAGTGGGTCATCTTTGTGGGCTGTGACCACAGTGGGATGGTGGCAAGGTTGTCACGTTGTCATTGATCTGGTATGGGCAAGCAAGGAGAGCTAGTTCATACGTAGAACCTTCAAACCCTTAGAGCTGTCCACACTCAGTGACCTCTGTGGCCCCTTTGTTCCTGCAGGAAGAGGCTCCATGCGTAGTCAGAGTTCAGAGTCATTATCTGGGCTTTTCCCCACCGCTGCTCATTCTTTATCCCCTTTGCACTGTTTAGACCTCTGCTCAAGCTGCCCATTCTTGTTTTCAAGGCCAGCTTCCTCACTGCCTTGACTTCTTCATTCAAGGGACCCAGACCACTCCCTGCCCTTAGGACCTCTGCTTTCTCCCACAGGCAGGCCTTAATTTGAGCCCCCCCTGCCTGAGGTATGCTCTCTTTGACTCCTGAGGCCTTGTCTCAACCCACCCTGGTGTGAGCAGTCTCTGGGAGTCTCTGCCAAGATTCTCCTGCTGCAAAACCAAAACAGATCAGAGTTAGCCCCATCATGAATCCCAGTATTCACAACAATCCCGACCCCTAATGATGTCTGGAAGTGGCATTTAGAGGCCCTCATAATAATGGGCATTGATTGAATCAGAGGTGCTAAATGCTCTGCATTGCATGGGAAGGCTGTGCGAAGGAAGAATTACCCCACCAAAATGCCAGGTGCATCCCTGCTGATAAACACTGATAAGAACTCAGAAAAGTCTAAATATTTACAGTCAGACGGTAGCATCAGAACAGCCACGCTGCAGATTTCTTGGTTTCTGCCCAAGAGTTTAGTGGGAGGAAATCACTAAATTATTTTTATCTACACACAGTGATTAGAAAGAATGACATTCTGAAGGGTCGGGCTATGCTGGGAATTGTTTATTTAATTAGGCCACGGTCCCACGGTTGGATCAAGCTCCTCGGGTCATGTGTTGACCTGCTCTGGGACCTGGTGAGTTCTCGGCTTAGATGGGCATCCCAGAGTTGGTGAGAGTTCCATGAACAGCCAGTGCCGCCTGTCACATGGTGCACCGGCTTACCCGCCGGCCCCAGGGGGCTGCCAGGGGCTGGCACAGCTTCAGTGAGTGCAAACTGGCTGCATCAGGAAAATCTGTCCGGTGGTTTTCCTCTGCGACAGACAAAGGAGTGGAACTCTCAGAATCAGTCTATTGCGTCTCCAAAAACCCCACCATCAGGTTCTTCAGTGTAGGAAATAATTTTTGAGCCCACCGACTAAGACAAGTAATTAAAGTTCACTAGCCCCTCAGACCTCTGGAAACTGCCAGCCCGCTGATCCCTCCATTTTCTCTTGCTTTACTGTGGATTGGCTAATTATTTCCTGATTTATCTACAGGGGATCTAACGCACTGTGAGTGCCTGCTACATGCCTGTGCTAGACAGGGTCTCTGACGTCTTGGGCATAGTGGAGGAGCGAGGAAGGTCCCCGTCATTACAGAGCCACGTGCTAAGCATGAAGGGGAGGTGTGCTGTGTGTCCTGGGAGCATTGAGAAGGGACTGACGTGAGACCTGACAGTGGAGCAGGGTGACGGGGCGGGGGCCGGTGGGGAGCCACATAGGTATCCCCAGTGTAGAAATAGTTGAGCCGGGTCTTAAAGGAGTTAAGCAAGGTGAAGAATGAAAGTGCGCATGCGCATTCCAGGGAGCACACATTATGCACAAGTGACAGAGGCATGAAACAAAAGGCTCTTAGTGTCCGGTGTGGCAGGAGGGAAGGGTGTCACGGGGAGGGTATCGGAATGAGCCCAAGCGCTGGGTGCCCTGGAGACTAGGAGAACCACGACTGATTCCTAGGGACTGATTTTTCCACCACTCAAAGACATCAGAGGCCATTAGACATCCCTCATTGCCACATGTCAATCAAAATAATTAAAAGCAAAAGAACCGGAAAGCTGGTTCATATATTCCAACATCCATCTAGCTTTCTTCCCCCAAAAAGCTTTTGATAAAATAAGATGAAATGCTGAAAAGATGTGTATGTTTAATAGCATGACATAAAGCATGTAGAGTGAAAGTAGTTAAAAAAAAAAACCCTCAATTCTGCAAAACCGAGTGATTGCTAAGTCTGAGTAGCAGAACACTCTTGAGCTAGGAGCCAGACAGGGTGGAGGTCAAGTTCTGGCATTACTCACTGAAGTTTTAACCTCTCTGGACTTTGATTTCCTTATCTGAACATGGGGATAATAGTACCAAGCTCATCACATTATCATGAGGATTAAACCATATGATCCCAGTGGCTTTTATTACCAGCTTGTTGCTTTTTCAAATACTAACTTAATCTAGGCCAAGCAATAGATTATGGTGTATGTGGATCAGTTACTATCACAGATTTAGTTAAAAAAAATTGATTCCAGGAGTGCCCTGGTGGCTCAGGTGTTAAGCCTGCACCGGGGGAGTAGTCCACATACAGCTCAAGGATCAGGGTTCACAGCCTAGGATTGGAGGAAAGAACTGTTCTCTATTCCTTCCCACCTGCTGTCTGCCTGTCTTCATTCCTACCTGCCTCCTCTAAAACAACAACAAAATTTATTCTCAAAATAGCAAGTCACTGTTCATTTATTTTATTCATTCAACAAATATCTCTCACACACTTTCTATATACAGGGACAGCATGAGGTTTAGAAACTAGAACAGTAAACAAGACAGACTCCATCTCTGCTTTCATGAGGAATATAATCTGATGAAGTGAAAATGTACTAAGGGATCCTGTCCTGAATCTACTCATTTCATATTCACCTACTGGCACATTCGCTGTAGACTAATCAAAGCTGGTTTGGCTGTGGAGAACTAAGTCTCAGGTTCTTTTTGGTAGAAAACTGTTGTCACAACAGAAAACTATAGGAGGTTGAGGTGGTGAGAGCTATCTTCTCTCTCACAACCTCACTACTAGGTTGTTCTGAATTTGAGTGTTAGACTGAATTCTTCCAGTTAACATGCATTCATCAAACACAAATATGTATCAACAAGTAGAGAGAGAACAGTTCACTCAACCTGTTCTGTTGACTTGATGAAGTCCCAGCCCTCTGTCCTTTGAGGTGCTCCAGCCATACCTGTATAAAAAGTTAGCTCAAGGTAGCGGCAAGGGTCTTCCAGAGACAAGACACCATTTCCCTTAATCAGCATTGTCCTGTCATTAACCCTCCTAATTCTGTGACTGCACACAGGTCACCTTCAAGTGCTGTCCCTAAGATTCAATAATGAGCCTTGCTAAATCAGATACCCTATTTATACAAGGGTGAGGAGTATTGCTGAAAGTTTTGACTAAGTCTCATATTTTGAATACCTTTAATTTCACTAAAAAGAACCCATTTCTAGCATTCATTACATGAATTCACAAGTGACCAACAAACTTTTTTTCTGTTCAAATATGCATCAAAATACAGATAGGAGACGGACTTAAAGTAGTCATTTAGAGAGTATGAACTTCTTGGATTAATACTAGTTACCAGCCCAGACTTTATATTCTTTGTAGCATGTGAGCTGATCCCCTAGAAAAAACCCAGACTCACCAGTTCATGGACACCAGGTATATATCTGTGTCGTTTTTCTCTTTTATTGAGTATTTTGATACTTAAGTACTTTAAAATTAATTATGAACATTGTAACCATGTTCTATTTCTCTTTCCTCTTCAACAATTCTGATTCCCAATTGGGACCAGGGGCTGATTGAATTCTAAAGTGACCATAAATTCTGATAAATCCTGGTTTTCCTGGGAAAGCCACAGTTTCTACTTGTTGCCCTGGGACTCATCCATTTAGCACCCCCTCTGGCTTTCAAAGTTGTCCACTTAGGATAATAAAGTATATGGTTACTCTGTAGAAAGAGTGCCCAGAACAAAGAGAACAAACTCACGGGAAGTGCGTTTGAATACCGTGTGTACCAGTCCCATAGGGCGTCCTTGGACAAATTACCTCACCTTGATAGGTCTTAGTTTCTTTATTTGTAAGCCTGGAATAATACACGTGTTTGCCTCCCTCTCTGGTCATTTTTTATGAAATACCTCATGGATGTGACTGAACTTCGTAAAGCAAGCAGCACTAGCAAAAGTCAGGAATCATTCCTATCCTTACACCCAGTATCGGCCTATGTCTTGAATTGCAGAAGAACTAGTATCCGAGCATAGGTAACATCAGCTTTTTTACTTTTCTTCCCATAGAAAGGAGCGACCTGTAGATTCTGCAAGGGAAATAACTAGCAGAGGCGGGGGTCTACATTCCCCCTTAATTCCTTCAGAGAAGAGAACCTGACACTTAAAGGTAAAACCCAGGCACCCCCTGGTGGAATAGGATTAGGACAATCTCCTCTGAAGGATGCAGGCCAGGAACCCCTGAGTCCTGGGTCCTGGGTCCTGGGAAACCAGTTGTGGACAGCTAAGTGGAAATAAAAATGTTTCTGCCTCCTCTCTCTTCCTGCACTTTTCTTTAAAAAAAAAAGTAAAGCCAAAAATCCTCCCCTTTACCTTAAAATGCATTAATGTAAAGGTTTACCAATAAGGATTCAACTTGCCCTTCTTTATATAAACAGAACTCTTAAAAGTTTGAGAAAACGTAACTAGTGAGAGGCGAAAGCAAAGTTTAGCAAGCATGTACTGCCACATTCATGCACAGATGTGGCAAATATTCTTATGGGAACAGTTGCAAATGACGTGCAGATGGGATGGGGTGCAGAGAGCTGTGTTACCCTGGACACAAGTCTGGTTTTACACAATAATATAGGAATTTAACTTTTCAAAATGAAACGTGTTTTATTTCTTATTATAAATGTAACGCAGGAAGCACCTGGTGACCTGGTGGTTTACTTCACGGGGCATAGTTCACATATATCCCAAGGTCCCCGGATCAAGACCTGGGGCCAGGGGAAACAGCCAAGATGAACAACTAAAAAAATAAAATACTTATTCCTCCTTTCTGTTCCTGTCTGCCTGCATTTCTGCCTGCACCTCTTCTTTAAAAATAAAAGCAATGCATTGTAAAAAAATTGCCAACATTTCAGAAAATAGAAGCAAATATTTTGGTGTAAAACTTTCCAGTCTTTTTTCAAGGTGTTTGTCTATGTGTTGTTCATGTGTATCTATATGCATATATTTTATATTTTTAAAAATAAAAATGGAATCCTATTATAGACATTGCCTTGCAATTTGCTTTTTTTCCCCATTTAAAATAATTATGGACATATTTCAGTAAATACAAATCTACGCCATCCTTTTTTAGAGCTTCCCAGCATTCCATTGAGTAAGCGTGCCAATAGTTTACTTAACCAGTGCCTAATGACTTCTTATTGAAGTTTGTTTAGGAGGACATTATCTGCCCTTTTGGCTGTAATTTTTTTAAATCAATATAAGATATCTACTCTGATCCCCCACACAAACAACACAATTTTTTTCAAAATGCTACCAGAAGTTTCCTATGTTTATTCATTTGTCTTTTAGCATTTAGGCAGAAAGACTCCTGTCAGTTGATGTGTAGGGAGGGTCAAGGGCATCTCAGAGAGCAGAACTGAGAAGCAGCATTGTTGCAAATGACCTGAAAGTAGATCCATTCCTTGAGGAATAAGCTTCTCAGACGCAGCAGCCCAGGCTGTGGTCATTCAAGCAACATTGCTGCCAGGATCCTCTGTTATTTAATAGCCCTTCCAGCCTCAGGCCCAATCATTAGAACACTCCTTTCAAAAAAAGAAAAACTGGCATGCACGTGTGCGTGTTTACACGTGGCATGTCCAATCACACCTCAGCACTGTGGACCTGCCACTGCAGGAAGCTCCCTGGGAACCCGGCCAGGAGCTCTGGGCACTTGGTGAGCACCAGCCCCAGGCACCGTCCATGGGGGCACACGCCAGGCTTTCACTGAGAAACCTTCACACTTAGTTTCTACACAAGGCTTGCAAACTGGAAGGTCTGATTTACAAGTCTGACAAATTAGAACTCTGAGAAGGGTAGTGGTGGTGGCAGGTCCTGACGGTAAAAAGAAGTGCCCTGAGTAAGACTGAAGAAATATAGAAGTAAAAGCCAGAAGTGAGAACACTGAGCCCCTTCTGTATGGGGCAAACATCCCTGCTTACTTTTCAGTGTTTGCAAACCACAAGCAAGCCATTCCGTGAGTCCTGACCAATACTTTAAACAGTGAAAAGAAGAGAAAGTATCAGAATGTTTTTATTTAGTAAAGATAAATACGATCCTTTGGAATTTTGTCCCATATACATAAATGCATGTGATATTGCACTGTAGAATTCATTTTCTAAGGTAGATCAGGATCAGAGACTGTGGGCTATAAAGTCACCAGTATAGAAATGAATGCCCTTAACAGTGACTGTGAGTTATCAAAAAGAAGATCAAATAATGTTCAAAGTAGACAAGTTAAGAGAACAAAGTACAGCAGATGAAGATCTTTTGGAAAGATTCCTGCCACAAAGTGCCTATAAATTTTTTTGAAGATTTCATATTTTTAATTTTAAAGGAAAATCTTTTTACGTCTCCCTAACTTGAAACACAAACACAACTTTTACAAACATCAAATTTGACTGGAGGAGAAAAAAAATATATACCTCCCCCCAAAAATATTTAAAAATCTTATATAATATTTTAATTCTAAAAAAATTAATTTAAATTGATAGATATTCAACCAAAATTGGTACATATTCAGCATGAAGTTACTCATCTTCCAGGCCTACTAATAAGTTATATCTGTATCTTTGAGGCTCACATTTCAAAACCTGTATTAAAAAGCGCAGCATAGTATCTATGCTCTGACTAAGCAGAGGCCTACAAAAATAAATAAGACTCAGACTGGCCCTCAAGGAACTTACCGTTCAGTGGCCCAGATTCTAATCAACCCACATTTACTGACCTTCAGAGTAGTCACCTGGGGCCTGTGGCGCTATACTCGCTAAAGCTGGTTAGAATTGGCACATTCCTGAAGAATCCAGGGTATGTGCCCCCCACATGTACAAAACTGGCCCCATGGCTTTGGACATAAATCCACATCACAAAGCTTTAAGCTAAAAGTCATTCCCACCAAGTAACATTAGTCAGGCTGACTTAATTTCTGCAAGTCCATGTGTGCAGCTGAGTCATGAATCCTGACCCAGAACTTGCAACGCCATGTCAGATATAAAAAGGTAAGGGCTAAAGCCAAGCCTGCCACCAGTGGTGGCCACAGCTACTGACACACTTACCTGACTCTGTCTCCTGACAGCTCAGTCTGCCATCATTTTTTGGCTCCATCCCTTTTTTGACCACTTGACACTTATCTAGGCCATATTTTAAAGACCCTCCTGGTGCCTGACCAGCTTCTCTCTCTGTGTATGTACTCTGATGCAGCTTTCTTTCCTGGGGGACAATCTAAATGCCCAGTGTATGGGCACAGCCCCAGCTTTCTCTCCAGCAATTTTGTCATGCTCAGCAGCATTCCCAAAGTCACCTTTTCTTTCGGCACAGCAGTCTTTATCTGGTCTGTGTTAGAGCTTCCTTGTTAAATAAACTGATACTAACTACAACAATTTCTGCCAATATTCCATATCCCCCAATAAGGCCACTTTCACTCATTTGATGTATTACAAGTTTGGTGGCTATGCCTCACGGATTTTCAGTTCTGATTTTAAATAGCCTACCTTGTCTCCCCTAAATATGCAGCGCTTGTCAAACTGTGTGTCCTACTTTGGAATCTTGAGAGGGGAAAAAAAAAAAAAAGATCACTGTGCTCAGAGGAGTCACAAGTTACATGAAAATATTCTACTCACTTAGTATCTTGTAAGCAAATGAGTTTTCCTGCCGAGACTGTTCTCATTTACTCAGTCCCTGTGTTCTTCTCAGGCAGCATGGATGCAAATGTCATGTGGTTACCAAAAGAACCTCAGATAACTAGTGAGAGGCACCTCCTGCACATCTCAGTCTACCAAAGAGCTTCTCCAGTCACCAGGAGCACAGAGATTTTATTTGTCTTCAATACCTAGGCAGCTTTAGCTACATGCAACATAAAGTCAACCTTAACACCACACTTCCCTGGCCTTCAATTCTATTTCTTGTGTTACATTTTCAGAAAAATGGAAGGAGGTAGATAAATAAGGCAATGGGAAAACATTCTAGAGCTTTCTAATTATCACCTCCTGATCATCTTCCCTCCTGCATTCCACAATCAGCATCTCTAGTCAGGATCCTGAGTGCCTGGGTTCCTGACAAGTGTCTCTACTCACCCCTACAAAGCTCATGGTCATCTGCAGGAACCCACTACCATGTCCCCTCCAAGGAAATGCCACAAACCTCCAGTGAACCTGCTCACATGTGTCACATAGTAGTAATAACAGCTCTTAACGAAATGTGAATCTGTGGGACCCTTCATTTGGTCCAATATTTTCAATGGCCTCTGTTGCAAAAGAACTCAGCAAAAGCATAACTTTGCAACATACTTTGGAGAAGAGATCCCCTCCCTGCCCCTCGCTGCTCCCCACCTGTCCTAAGCCACATCCCTTCTAAGGATGAGACAGCACACCTTAGAGATGCAGGTTACATAATGTACAGCTTGGCAGGCCTCCTGGACATTCCCTCTGGCTTCTTCTTAGATGAGGATAAGATGAGCACGTGGGTGAATGGTCGAATCAAAGGACAGAGTGAGCGCACGCTGGGTGGAGACTGTTGCTGCCTGTGGAAACAGCAGCTCTGGAGTGATGTCCGGTGCTCGCCCTATGACGTGGAGAGGACCCCCTTTGTGTGAGGGGCTTCTCT
Source organism: Solenodon paradoxus (assembly GCA_004363575.1). NCBI lineage: Eukaryota > Metazoa > Chordata > Mammalia > Eulipotyphla > Solenodontidae > Solenodon > Solenodon paradoxus. Next base: position 126,158 of record RJWH01002282.1, read on the forward strand.
CTGTGTACTGCTGCAGATAAGCCCTGAAGACAGTGAGGAAATTGAAATGATGTGCTTTTATAATAAAATGACTTTACTGGCCTTTTGAGTTCTCTCATTTTGTGTGCTGGACATAGGAGAGGCCAACAAAGCGCACTGGGTTCAGGGCTGGCAGACCTGGTGCTGCTTATGATTTGCACTTGTAACCTTGGACTTGATGTGTAGCCTCCCCCAAATTTCAGTTTACTCGTCTGTGAAGAGGGGAATAAGAAAGCCTGCCATTTTTAAAGCACTTTGCAGGTAATACAGCACCACACTAGCACAGGTCTTTGTTCCTGAGACTGTGGGGAAGGCTTCTCTGAGCCTCAGTTTTCCTCCCTTGTTGAATGGGCATAAGAATACTGGCCCATCTCAAAAGATGCTGCTGAAGATCAAATTACATAATGTGTGGAGCATTGACACATAAACCGTGCAGTTCTAAGTGTGAGGCAGGGTTCACTAAAGGTCTGGGCCACTTAGAGGAGTCGGTGGCTAACCCAGAGGCTGGTTTAGACTGGCTTCATCCCCCATGCACCTTCTCTTCAGTGGTGGCCTTACCCCTTTTCTGCTCCCCCACCCCACAGCCTTCTTCCGCCCCTGCTCCTTTCTTTGTCTTGGATGCTCCAAATTGCCTTTATTCTTCTCTTGATCTGCCAGGCAACTGCTGTGTTTCACTCCAGGGTGGCTCCATTTCAGATCCCAGTGAAACCATTTCTATATATAGTTTGTAATAAATGTGGGTTCCTTGGGGAGAAAAGGGGCAGTCACCACATGGATTCATCTCCACCGCCACTGCACTGGTGACCCCTGGAACCAAAGGAACAACATGAATTCTCCAAAATAAACCTGACTCTGTTTTCAGTTACAGGGGCTTTCCTTCTCTCTAAGCCTCTGGAGAGGGGGGTGGGGGGGTGGGGGACAGAGGTTGGCAACTTTTTATTCTTCAAACCAGAGATAGATTACAGATGATATATGATGGATGCATATAGGTAGGTGGATGGGTGGATGGATGGATGGAGCGAACTTAAGTTTAGTACACTCAGCAATTTAAATTTTTTCACTCTTACATCCACACCCCGATCTGCTTGAAATTCAGTTTTCTCAAATCCTCGGATACCTCAAATTTTATTTGGTTAATTGTCTTCATAAAATGAGATAACTCTTGATGCATTCTAGGAATGACACGCGGAAACTTCTTAAATAAGCTATGTGTTTCCTCATATTTTATTTTGCCAGATGAAAAAAAATGTGTTAGCTGTCACCTATAAGAGCACAGACTCCAGTTCTGATGAGGGAGAAAAGCTGACCCCAGCAAACCTAACTCAAAAGAGGAAAAGAGCAAGTCCCCCTCCATTAACTTCCTTTGTGGGTGGCGCTGTGTCCTCACTGCACAGAACAGGAAACTTGGAAGTCCCTTTCTTGTGTCTTAAAAACTCTCTTCAGCACGCCCCCTTTTTTCTCCAATGGGATTTACCAACTTCCAAATTCCAAAGCTGCTGCATTCACACCCAGATGTGTACTAAGTCCCCTGGCATTTTCAAAATCTCTTAAATTAGCCTCTGAGTGAAAGATGCTTCAAGGAAGCAGCAGTTCCTCCTGCTAATAACCGCAGCTGGTCATGTGACACCTCCCCCTCCCCCCCCCCCACTGCCTGTCTCCAAAACCCCCCACCCACCCATCCCACCCGTAAAGTAGGTTGACGTCTGTTCTTTATCTGCCGGCATCTACATTTCCTTCTAGGTGATAATCTTTTGCTTTTGTTATTTAAGTTTTTTTTTTTAAATTTTGAATTCTTACTCAATTGCTTTGGGACTTGCATAAACAGTTAACAAAAACACGCGGCACGAGGCAGCGGGTTTGCTTTCTGTGCTTGTTGTTCTTGGCACTGGGTCAGTTCTAAGAACTTCTGGTGTCCAACTGGTAGGACCTGAAACTCTGTGTTTAACAAGTGCCTGTAGTCAAAACAGTTGTCGTGTGCAAGCTCAGTTAGCTGGTAGTGACTGCAGCCGGTCAGCCATCGGGGTCCAGGATCCAGCAAAATACCAAATCACGTTGCTCCATTTTGGAGTTGGGCTTTTGTTGTTGTTTAGTGGGGTTTTTGTTGTTGTTGTTGGTTTTGGTTTTTGGTTTTGTTTTGTTTTTTTTTCCCCGTCGGTGATGACATGCCGTGCTAATGCGGATCGCTTCAGGTTCCAAAAGTACAACGTGTTTACAGTCGTCGTAGAACCAGATTAAGTTGGCAGCCCGAGTCTCTCTGTAAGTGGTTTTAGTTTACATTTCTTCTTCTCGCAGGATGTTTTGCATAATTTTGCTGATCCTGGGTTATTTATAGATTTTTTTTTTTTTTTTTTTTTGAAGAAACGGGGATGCATGAGAGTTTTCTGTTCTGACTGTGGAAAGTGAAATCCCTTTCTGCAGTTAGAGAAACAGCAATGCCTGGGCAGCAGAGGGTAATTTTAGCTCTTGAAAACGAATTTCTCCAAGAGGTCATTTGATAACATTCTGGAGCATACGCTGCAGCCACCGACATCAGATACCCAGATAATTGTCTCAGGATGTGTTGTTTTCCTTTGGTCAGTCACAAACCGGAGTAAAATGAAAGTAATGATGCCATTTCCTCTGGGGCTCTCGGAGAGGGTGGATGCAGTGATTGGGTATTGTTTTAGATGTCCGAACTGGCTTTTCAGTGACTGTTTTGTCCAGCCCTCAGGAACAGCTTCAGCTGGGCAGTCAGAGCAGCTCAGAAGCCAGGACTCGCAGAGAGCCTGGGGGAGGAGAGGCAGAGGAAGGCCGGTGCAGGAAAGTTAGTGGGTTTTAAGATTTGTCCTCACTTAAGTGACAGTGATATTCAGGGGGTTATAATATACAAAATAATAATATTCAACTGCAAGATAGCATGCCAGTTGTACGCATTATCTGTTTGATTTTTTGGCCTGGTAGCATCTTTGGGGGCCTCTGTGCATGACTGAATGTGAACTAAAGCCAGACACATTTGAAACCGCTAAGGCAGAATTAGCACACTCTGAAAGGGTTTCCCATAATATTTACTAGAACAGTTGGCTAAAAATTGTTCTGCTTTGCCCACTGAATGTCTGTAATTAGATCAGCCCTTGATGGTGTACCTTGAGCACCTCCCATCTCTGTGTCTGCTGCTCCTGGAATTTGCATGGGTAAGTAGTGCGTTCATCAGCATAATGAGTGTGGAGTCCCAGTCTAATGGTCCCGAAGAACTGTTGTAAATGAGACACTTCATTGTGCCTCAGGTTAAATATTTTAAACCAAACAAATTGAAAAGGAGGGAGAAAGCCTGTAAGCAGCATTTAGGCCCTGTGTAAAATAAGTAGCTGGAGTCTGCCCTGACCTAGGTTCTGGGTCTTATCCAGACTGGTCCAACCCTCCTATCACCCCCCCCCACCCCCCCCCAGAATCACCAACTCACACAAATGAAAATGGACCCTTCACATGGCAATTTCCAAGGAGGTGAAGTGCGACCATTCATCCAAGGCTTGATGTAATGTAGTCACTATAATTGCTGAGTGCTGCCAAAAGCTCCTTTCTTTTCCTCTGTGTTTCTCTCATCTCTGAAAGTGTTTGGTTTTGGTATCTAATCTTGCACAGTGTAAGGATGAGACCGTCTTGCTTTTTCAGTCTTTTACAGTTTGGATCATGCCCTGTTTTCTCAGGCTAGACCCCCTGAACTGGGGAAGGACAAGGCAGACTACTTGGTCACAGGAGAAAAAGGCTGGAAATGGAGATGGAGAGGGATTGGCTTGCACTGTGGAGCTGGGGAGCTAGAATTCCAGCATGGTCATTATCTGTTACCTCACTGCCCCATCCGAACTGGTTGAACTGGCTGAAATGCAGATGTTAAGAAACTTTTTGTTCTATTTTGATTCAGATCTGTCAGGAGAGGGTAAGATTTGTAGCTCATCTTTTGAAAGCCTCAGGTCTGAGGTGTTTGTTGGTTTGTGTCTCAGTTAGCCGTGATTGTGGAGGCTCCTCCCCTGCTGTGGCCAGAATGAATCTGGAAACTAGAAGAACCTATAGGCCTTTATGTTGGGGTTGAAGTGACCGTGCTTGGACTTTTGCATTTGAATTGGCCAAACTGGCCTACCCTGGAATCTTGGGAAGTGTAAGTTCAGCTATTTTTGCCTTCCTGTTTTCTATTCCCTAGAGCAAGTCACCCCTCCCAGCCCTCCAGACAAGGCCTGCCTGTGCCTTTCAAATGCTCCTCAACCTGTGTGCCTACCCTGGTGGTATAGTGATTGAGCCTAACCCACATGCAACCAGGGACCTGAGTTTGAGTCTGGGGCAGGAGAAAGCACCAAACAACTGGGATGAACAACTAATTAAGATAAATAAAGAATGCTCCTCTCTCTTGCTGCCTTCCTGCCTACTCACCTTCATTCCTTTAAACAACAACACATACTTCCCTTCCTTGATTTGATTCTTCTCCCCACTCCGCCCTCCAAACTGGAGGGAACTCGATGACATATCTACTACTAGATTGGTTATTGAATCAATGTGTTAGGGTCTCTTAGCAGAACTGAGCATTGGCAGGTCCTTCTCTTCTCCTACCCCCAAACCCTTTCCTGGGAGAGTGGTTCCGCTGGCCCCCCACTTAGTGGGAAGTGCGGGGGTTGGGGGGGTCCTGGGAGCCTGAGGGAGGATGAAGGCATCCAGGCAGAACTTAGAAATTGAGTGAATCTCTGGCAAAAGGCAGTATTGGGCCAGATGGTCTGAGTTGGCTTGTCAAGCCTGTCAAGTGAGCTGATGGCTTCCTCACACTACCATTAACCCACTCACCTCCAATGTCTTATTTTTTTCTGGAACTATAGCAGTGACAAATGATTCACCAGAACCCACAAGGTTAAAAGGCTAAACAAGAAAGTAAGCTAATAAAATGGCTTGGTGACCCCCAACCTATGGCTTGGAGTCACATTATTTCAGATCAGCTACTTGAGTGCCTATAGACTGCCTCGGCCTCAGGCCCCCAGGGCAGGTGGGCAGGCAGGCAGGCAGCACCTGCACCTGCAGTCAGTAAGGATCTGATGCTGTGGAGAAAGTGCATTTGATCCTCAGTTATGTCAGAGGTGAGGAGACCCTCATCCTCTGCCCTCTCTCCATGCTGTACTTTTTTTCCTTGACTTGGTGAACATGAATGGCTTTTAAGTAACCAAGTGTGTTTATTCATTTGCTAGAATTGTCATAGCAAAACGCCACATACTGGGTGGCTTAAACAGCAGAAATTTACTTTCTCACATTTCCAAAGACTGAAAGTCCAAGATCAAGATGGCAACAGGGTTGGTTTTTCTCAAGCTTGCTTTTCTGAAGTTTTTTCCTTCTTGCATATGATCATCTATCATGGGATTGTCCTTCCATACACACACACTCCCCTAATGTCGCTTCCTCTTCTTGTAAGGATCCCAGTCATCATATTGGATTTGGTTCTCACCCTACCTGGCTTTTTTTTTTTTTAAAGGAAAGTTGCAGGCAGGCAGGAAGAAGGAGGAGGAAGAAGTATTTATTTATTTACATTTGGTTGTCCACACTGGTAGTTTGACCCCAGACCCAGAACTCAAACCCTTGGGGTATGTGGCCTGTGTCTTTCGGAAGCAATTTTCCTAACTGCTACTCCACCAGCATGCATCCCTGACTTCATATTAGTTTAATCACCTCTTTAAAGACTTTTTCTCCTAAGACAGTTACATCCTGAAGTACTGGGAAATGGGTTTGCTTATGAATTTGGGAGGGATAGAATTCAGCCCATGATACAGATCCAGTAAGCTTAATTCTGCCCCAGTTCTGTTAAGTCACGGTATCAGAACAGTGTAATAACTACCATGATGTAGACATATCTGTGATTCATTCTTCCACCTGAGAGTATAGAACTAGGCACTGTCTCTGTGTGAGTGCATAGTCAAAGAAAATGCAATGAGAGAAAGACCATATGTTCAAAAGTCACAAGAAGTCACCAGTGGCTATGAAGATCTGAATTAGCCTTTATGATCCTAGGATGATTTTTTTGGTGACTTCAGCAACCCAATTATCTTGAGAAGGAGGCTTTTGTGTAGGGGTCAGCTGAGTGAGGGTAGCTTGCAGACCAGTGGGCTCCAGAAGTCATCTAACAGAATGATGATGAATGTTACCTTTCCTTCTGAGACTCATGCCCCCAGTGTTTTTCTGGGCAAACTCCCTGATCTGTTAATAGATTCATTGGCATGATCCTCTCAGTGTCTTGCCAACAAGTAAGTGCATGTGTTTGTGTGTGTGTGTGTATTTAAAATTTGCCTTCAATTTTATTTCCCCTGAAAGTTGGAGAACCAACCTTAGGAGGGTTAGAAAAGGAGAATTTAGCCAGTTATTGCCTCCCAAGTTACCTGCTGCTCTTTCTCCAGGACACATAGTAGAACCTTGCTGGTTCCTCTCTCCCTCTTTCCTTCTGTGGAACATCTGTGACCCCTGGATGCTAGGGGCCAGCAACTGACCTCTGACAACCCTTTGCAGAAAATTTCTCCCAAGATCTTTTCTCAGTGAAAACCATTTCTTCCTTGAAGAGGCAAACCTCCTCAGCTGAGACAAGAACAGGGTTTCTGGGCCCTGTCAGAACCAGAACATCAGAACCAAAAGCCTGGTGTTAGAAACTACCGTTCCAGACAGAAACCCAAGAATTAGGGGTCAAACTACAGGGGAGCAGTCCTCCTATCCTTCTATCAGCAGCAGTTCCCTGCTGCAGATTCCTCAGGTCCTGGTCTCAACAAGGTGGCAGGAGAGACAATGTGCTCCTTCCTCAGGCTGCTGAGAGCATCTATTATAAGCCTGTCCGAGTTTTGGTCTGAGATGAAAGAGTCTATGATTGCTGCTGGAAGGAGAGATCAGGATCTGCTCCTTTGTGGAGATCCAGCTGTGCTGCAGACAGTCCTGTCTTCTAGCAGCCTGGGTGCCTCTGAGGTTCCTCACTGGCCTAGCAGGCATATTCCTGTCAATGGAAATGGTATCTTTGAGAGATTTAAGACATTCATAATCATAATGCCATTCTCTTAACATTTACATAGCCAGATTCCACTTTTAAGCCCCTTTTATGTGCCTGATCTCATTGACTCCTCCCCAAGGGGAGGGCAGGTATTTTTAACCTCTGTATATGGAAATTTCAGAAGGGGAACCAGAATTCAGACCCTAGCTCTTGGACCCTAGTGCTGCTTCTTTGGCTTTCAGCTGCCTAATGTCTGTTTGATTGCCAGTAAGGAGGGTAGCTTGGAAACTGAAAAAAACCAGTAATTGTTTTATTTCTTGTCTATGATAAAGATAACATTTGATTGCTCACGGTGGAAGGCACTGTTCTAAGAGCTTTACATGTAGTCTTTTCAATCACTGGTAAGAGGAAAGCCATTGTTAATACCATTGGTCAGTTGACCATGAGGTCCTTACCAAGGAAGATGAAGAAATATGGGCCAGGTGACATGCCTGCCCTGACTGGCAGGTGGCTCAGTGGAGTCACTCACACCTCAGGAATGCTGTTCACAGGTCACTGTCACACTAAGGGATATGTTAGTTTGCACACTTGCCCTGTCCTCTTACTCATCATAAAGGAGGATTTAGAAGAAGAATGGCATTTGTGGTGGGCCTGTCAAATGTTCAGGTGGAGATTTGGAAGGGAGAATGGTTCTGCGAGTGGGTCAGGATCCAAAACTATCTCATCAGGCTCCACAAGATGACATTTTTTAAGGATACCTGTGGATAAGCAGCTTGGCAGTGAGGGGTGTGAAATATGACTTAGGGGTGATACAGCTATTAGAAATAAAAAATCTAGATGTTCAGAATAGACAGCGAGGAGCTGCTCAGATCCCATCTGTAATGTCTTCTGGGTTCTACAGTTTGTGAAGAACAGTAGGAATCAGAGGACCCAGAGATAAGGAGATTTCTAGTGAAAATGATGTTTTGTGAAGAATGAAAAAAGACACCTGCAGGTGTTTAGCCTGGAGAAAGATTCTGGGCAAGGTGTCCCATGGAAGGGGAATTAGACTGGCTCAAGGTGACATGGGGCAGAAATGGGATTGCTGTGCAGGCATTACAAAGCAGCCGGCGTTGGGGAGAATTCTCCAGCGGTTGCTGCTATCTGAGCTGGTGCGCATGTGCAAAACACCATCCTCTCCACGGCCTGCTGTGAAGTCAGGTTGGGCAGTCCCTGGACTGGAGTTCTGGGAGGTGCTTGGGGGAGGCGGGTGGACAACAAGAAGGGATAACAACAGCCTCAGGAAAGGGACCTGCAGGGGATAGCAGAAAATGATTACCTGTAGGGTTTCTTCTTGCCTCTTGGGTCTGTCATTCTATCCCAGCTTCAAGGTCAAAGATAGGTCTGTGGTAGAAATGACCAAGTCCATCATGTTATTGGTGATTCCTCTGTATCGTGGACATGGTTACTCACAGAGGGGAGCTGTGCCTCAGTGTTCCATGTGTACATAGTACAGCCTGCCGCGCGTGCGTGCATGTGTGTTATTAAGACAAATCCTCTCTTCTATGGACCTGAACTGGCCTTATGTGAGACCTGCTGTCATGATTGCCTGCTGTCTCCTGCTGACTGCTTTAATTACCTTAACTTAAGTCGCTACCTCGGAGCACACCCTTGTGACCCAGGTGACTGAGTACAGAAGGTTTGTAAAACCCTAGGAGCCAGATTCGTGACCTGGGGTCTGGGGTGGGGGTAGGGAAACAAAATAAAACAACCAAATAAAAATGCTTTTTCCTCCTCTCCCTTCCTCTCTTAAAAAATGAATCCCCTCTTAGGTGATTTCAAGAATGTTGAAGATAATTTCAGTTGTGCTGAAACTGTTTGTTTGTGTGTGAATTGTCCTGGCCCTTACTTGTTGCTGGGTTTTTTTGTTGGGTTGGTTATGGTTAATTTGAAGTGAAATTCATATGACATAAAATTAACCGTTTTAAAGTGAACTATTCAGTGGTGTTTTTAGCACATTCATAATGTTGTGTAACCACCACTTCTATCTGGTGCATATGCTTTGTCAAAATAAATCCTTCTACCCATTAAACGGTAATTTCCCTTTCTTTCTCCTCTGGTCCCTGGCCACTAATCTGCTTTCTGTCTCCATGAATTTGCCTGTTCTGGACATTTCATATAAATAGAATCATGTAATGTGACATTTTGTATCTGGCTGCTTTCACAGGATGTTTCCAAAGTTCATCCAGTTGTAACATATATCAGCACTTCTTCCTTTTTATGGCTGAATAATCATCCATCGTATGTATATGTGCTGCCACATTTTATCTCTTCACCCAGAGGTGGACACTGGGTTGTTTCAACCTTTTGTTTTGAATAGTACCGCTATGAACATTCATGTACTAGGATTTGTTTGAGTACCTGTTTTCAGTTATTTGGGGTATATACTTAAGAGTAGAATTGCTGGATTATATGCTATAATTCTGTTTAATTTTTTGAGGCACCACCATGCTGTTTTCCATAGTGACAGCACCATTTTACTTTCCCACCAGTAATGCCAGTTTCTCCATATTTATTTTCCTTTTTTTTTTTCTTCAATATGCATAGCCATCTAACAGGTGGATAGTGGTATCTCATTGTGGTTTTGATTTGCATTTCCCTACTGACTCATGATAATCATCTTTTCATGTGATTGTGAACCATGTGTAGAAATGCTCAAGTCTTTTGCTGATTGTTGGGAGGGTTGAACTTGCTTGATTTTTTTTGTTTGATTTGGTTTTTCATCAAGATAACTTTGATGTATAGCACTACATTTCAGTGTACAGCTTTATACTTCAACATTTGAATGTATCGCTCTGTGATCACCACCAAAATTTTTTCTCCAGCATGCAATTGCCCCCCTATATCCATTTTATATGCAGCCTATCCTCCTTCCCCTCTGGTCACCACTAGTTTGTCATCAGAATCAGTTTGTTTTTGTTTGGTTTTATTTTGTTAATTTTTTTCCTACTTATGGTGAATAATACAGTATTTGTCTTTGACTTATTTCACTAAGCCTATCTCCTCAAGACCCACCATTGTACAAATGGTAGGATTTCATCTTTTTTTATAGCTGAGTAGTATTTCATACATTTATGTTCCACATCTTTATCCACTCATCTGCTTGATAGGCACTTAGATAGTTTCCATTTCTTGGCTATTGTAAATCATGCTGCAATAAATACAGTTGCATGTACCTTTTTGAGTTAGAGTTTTCATGTTCTTCAGATAGATATACAGTGAAATTTGCTGGGTCATGTATTTCTTTCTTAATTTTTTGATAACTCTTCATACTGTTTTCTCTAATGGCAATAACCTGCTTGTCTCTGTATTTAGAATTAAAGTTCTAAACTTGCTGCTCCTCAGATGCTAGAGCAGTATAAATGTTGCATCTTATTGTAGAAAGTCACTTGTTTGATGAGAACATAAGCCACCTAGTTATAACCTCACACCCAAATGGAGGAGAGAGAACTGGTGAAGGCAGGGGAGGTGCTCCAGGAGGGCCAAGGGCCTGGGAGTGCTGGCCCTTGGCCACCATTCACATTTCTGTCTGCCAGCTCCATCCTGGAGCTCCCAGCAAGCAGATACTAGGAAAGAGATCACATGTATCTCTGGAAAGATGCAGGCTCCTGGGCCACAGGGCCTGCCTTTTGATCTGTGTTTCTTCCAAGTATTGCAACATCTAGTGGGCCTTCTCTTGACAGTCCCCTGAACCGGGGAAGTTTGTACATGAGCCCTTGACCTGCTGGCCTGGGGTCCAGAGAATAAGGCATGAAGCCTTACTCTCATGAGTAGACTCTTAACAAAGCTGAGAAAGAAGCTGGATGCTCAGCTGTCTGCATGGGGGTTGTTGGGTGGGTGGTCAGTCATACTCCCTGTCTCCCCGCTGGCTCCAGTCCAAAGAAATGGAGTTGTGAGAAACACTTTTGCTTTGCTAACCAACAGCATCTCCCAGTAAGAAACGAATTAGTCTTCCTTCATTCTGGGAAGAAATTCTCTCTGTAAGAGGAGGAAAAGGAATCCTAGACCCCAGAGGCCCAGCGTCTTGTTCTCCCTGAATAATTCTCCCGTGTGAGACTCCTCCCCTCTCTGACTTTGGTTTTGTTGTGGAGTTGCTGAAGGGATGGGCCCAAACTCAGACGCTCTTCCAAAGGCAGATGGCTTATGTGCAGTGAGATGGTGCCATCTCCCCACAGTCTGAAATTCTCTATTAAAACTATATTTCTGAGTCTTGGAAACCTTTTATCTTTTAGAAGTTTGTTTTTATTTTTCCTTGTCAAAAGGCTCATATTCCTTAGCCAGGCCTGGCTTAAGATTCATCAACTAATAGGCAAGTTACAAAGAAATGTTAGATGAAACACAGGAGAGCGCTTAATAGACGATAAAGTTGCCCAAAATGTACTTTATCATTTTTTAATGGAGGTTGAAATCCACATAATAAAATTCATTCTTTTATTTAAAAGGAATTTTTAAGAATATTTTATTGAAGGAAAATTCATCATTTTAAAGCAGACAATTCAGTGACTCTCAGTCTAGTCACAATGTCATACACTCATCATCTTTATAATTCCAAAACATTTTCATCACCCCTAAACGAGACCCTATGCCCATTAAACCGTTATTCCCCCAACCCCTGGCAATCACTAATCTGCTTTCTGTCTCTATGATTTACCTATTCTGGATATTTTATATCAATGGGACATGTGGCCTTTATGGCTTTTAGGAGGCCATCCTTCCCTACCGCCTACTGTCATTTGCCAAGATGAAGGAATAAACTTTCTCAATACCCAGTATGAATGAAAACTCTGAACTAATAGTTAAGTTGTCCCGCAAAAGTAGTTTTCAACCATTATTGTGATGTCCCTACTCTCTCCGAAGCACAGCACCAGCTATTGCAGTGGACTCTGCCCATCAGAATGGACAGGCCCTGGGGGAGGGGAAGGGGAAAGGCCAGAGGCTCCTGCAAGCTGCCCAGGGACCAGCCAAGGTGAACAGCCTCCAGGAGCTGGGGGAGCTGGGGCGCAGGCAGCTTGAGCCTGGGCGGCCTCCTGTAGGGCTGCAAGAAGGTTCCAGCCCTGCTTAAACAGTGAGTGCTCAGACGAGCCTCTGAGCAGCCCGCTGCCTCTGACCACACCTGGTGTGTGCGGTTCAGGAAAACCCAAGTTCATCTGCCAAATTCAGGATACAACCCTGGCTGTTCCGGGCTTTTCTTTCTGCCTTTCCCTAATCGCATCTGGGCGTGCTCTCTTAAAGGGGAAGTGGTGCGTTCTGACTGGCCAGGGACTGCTGCCAGCAGCCAGGAAACGGCTCCCACGAGTCGCATTGCCCAGCGTCTCACTGGCTCAGCCTCCTTATCCAAACGGCAAGGCTGCCTCCCCGGGATGTGTAAGTGTGAGCGCAGGGCACGTTTGCCACACAGGATGGCGTGGGGCTGGGCCCAGGTCACGGAAGAGAGAGCCTGGCAGGCGGAGCACGCTATCAACCCAACATCCATTTAACAAGTCCGGGTTTAGCCTAGACAGTGCTCTGGGGCTGTGGGCTGGAGCTGAGACAGGACTGAGGCGTGCAGCGCGGAGCGCTGCCTCAGAAAGAGGTCAGGAGTAGGAGGCTGGGTTGGGGACCGGTCTATTTTGGACAGCCCTTCTGGAGGCGCACGCCTCGGGCCCTCGGTAGGAGTGGAGTGGAAAATTTTATAGCACACCTTTGCTAGCGCCAGAAAGCCAGTTTTAAAGAACCTTACCAACTCATCACCCCCACTTCTCGGCATTAATGTGCTGCGCCAATACACTTTCTGTGTTTGTCTACGCGGCGCTTGTTTTTCGTTGTCATATTTTTTGAAAATATGTGTTTGTGTTAAGAAATAGCTCAGGTCTCTGTTACTCAAACTTTAAAAATTGCTTGAAACTAGTGACCTGTGTTTTCCCTTCGTTCCTATTCGTGGAGGGACCTCCGTCCAGTGTGTGCACACAGTGGGGCCCAAGTACCCGCTGGTGGCCGGCCCAGTGGCAGGCCGACTGGCTCCTCAGGATGATTGGCAGTGTATCTGGCCTGGTTCCTAGCTCAGGTTTTGTTTCCTGTGTGTCCATGGAGAGACAAAGGGGACAGCTCACACACGCTCATGCATATAGTCAGCCACTAACTCAGTGCCACATGTGAGTGACTGATGGTAGGAAAATAGGCCCTAACTATATTTTCTGCCCTAGGCTTTTGTTCAGATGGTGTTGGTGGTTGATCTTAAATCATGTAAAAGGCTGGTTTTCCCTGAAATAAAATTGAGTCCTTTTGCTCCTAACGGGGGCAGAGGGAAACAAAAGGGAGCTAGAGAGAGAAAAGCGTGTGCCTCTGTCTGCATATATTGACAGGGCACAACCACACCCTACTTCAAGACAACTTCCTGTTTGCCACTGCCAACTGCCACTCCAAGGAGAACAGAAATGGTTCCGTTATCAGTGGCGGCTGCAGGACCACAGCAACCTGTGCGGTGAGTGGTTCTGGCTGAGTGACGCTGTGAGCTTCGCTGTGAGGTGAGACTTTGCACCTTCTAAGACAGGAGACTGGCCTTGCGATCTTGAAATTGGAGGTTGGTTCAGAGAGAAATCAAGTATAGCTGTGGCCTCTCCTTCCTCAGCCCATGTTCCTTAAACAATGTACTCCTGGAGGATTGTTGTACATGGAATCATTTGCATTCTGGGGCAGGAGGAAGGTGAGAACTGGCTGCCCACTTAGGAAAGTTCTACTAGTGTTTTTGAAAAAATCTCCATTTCCCTGGATCAGGGCAACTTGTATGATGTGAGTGCTGTAGGTTGGCTACCTTTCAGTTGTCGTCAACCCTCACAACACTCGTTTTTTCACAATGGGCAGTCTGCCTACTCAGGTGAGACCCGAAGCTAAATGCCAGGGATGAAAGAAGAGTGCTCCTGCCCTCCAGGGGCACTCAGTCACAGGACACCTAGGCCGGTAAACCAGCAACTGCAGCATGTGATTGTGCTAGGATGAGGGCCTCCACAGGCTGGGGACCTGTCCAATTGTCACCCTCTCATGCATTTTATTGTTCCCATTTTATAGATAAGGAAACTGGGGCTCAGGGATTTACTTGTCCAAGTCACAGAGCTAATGAGTGACAGGGCTGGGATTTGAGCCAGATCTTTCTGAGTCTAAACACAATAGGATTTGGTCCATATTTCCAGTGACTCCCAAAGCTGGTGCAGACGAGAAGTATCACTTTGGGACTTAAAAAACAAAACAAAACAAAACAACAGATTTGGGGGCTCTAGCCCTGTTGTCCTAAGAGTGAGCAACCCTCTGCTGCATGAGGGGTCTCTGATGTTAAGTGTGTCCTGGGTGCGTTCTCTGCCTCATGCTTCAGGATCTTCCCTTCCTTCTTCAAAGCATACCCAGGGCACCCTGGCAAAGGCCATTGAAGTTGCCTCAAGACAGTATTAGGAAGAGTCAGTCCAGTTCAGGTGTTTTAGACATTGGGAAGTCCCATTCATGTGTCTTCTCCCCAAAGATACCCTGGCCCAGGCATCCCGCTTTCCCCAGTTTACAGTTGCACCTGCCCCTTCGGTGGCCCTGGGCCAAGAATAATGTCAGCTGTGCCATCTTAAGGTAGAATCCTATCAGTTATCCTGTCCCGGAGGCCTCCAGTTTCCACATAAGCTGTTGGGAGCTCCTCTTTAAACTCAAGTGACTTGTGGGTGTGGCAGGAGGTGGCTCTGATGAAGAAGTTAATACTATGCAGGTGAAACTCCTTGTCAACCCCCTACTGCCTTGCTGGCTGTGAGCACACGGGAACAGCTGGGGAAATGAAGGGCCTAAGTTATTAAGAGGACAGCAGCTCTGGCTGCAGGCGTTATCCTTCAGAGTGGGAGGGCTGTTCACTCCCCAGGTCCAGAGGCAGCAGTCTGCCCCCTGAGGGGAAACCTGTTTTCTTCACTCAGGGTGTCAAGGTGGCAGCCATCCCAGCATTTAGAGGGTGCTGTCTCCATCTTGAGGGAACCCTTTGATTTAAAAGTGCTAGTCTTGACAATGTCTACCTTATCACCACTATGCTATTCCAGTGCTCAGATCTCAGTTCCTGCCTGGTACATGCTAAGGAAATGCTTTTTTTTTCATGAATGAACAAAATTTCTCTCCTTCCTACTTTGTATTTGCACCTGAGTTCTCTCCTTTGCCCTTTCTGCTTAAGGATGTGTTAGTGTTGGTGTTTATTTGTTTTTAGAGGAATGAGGCAGGCAAGAAGAAAGAAAATAAAGAAGAAAGAAGCATTTTTATTTTTTCATTTGTTCATTTTTGGTTGTTATACCCTAGTCCCTAGTCACAAAACTGAGTCCATGGGTTTTACATGGATTGGTCTCCGCAACAGGCTTAATGCCTAAGCCACCACGGTGTACCCGTTTGTTTGCTTTTATCTTTTTTTTTTTTTTTTTTTTTTTTAAGCATTTTAAAGAAGGAAGGAATTGGAAAAGGAACACTTTTGTTTGTGTTGAATGTTCCCCTGATCCTGAACCCAGATCCTCGGGCTTTACATGGTCTACACCCCAACCACTGGTTAATGCCACCAGGGTGCGCTATCTTTAGTCTCGTGTGCACTTAAGCAGCTTTAACAAAAACAGCCTCTAAGGCAATTCATCCTGTAGCATTCCTTTTCCCCCTTATATGATATATTTATATATGTGTGTGTTAAATGTTTTTATGAAGTAGTGATTAGTGTTTGCGTATTATCTGTGGTATTCATTTTCTTGTGGATTTGGGTATATATACTGTCTCATACATAGTTTCTAAGATTGAGAAGCCCTTATATCACTATTTTCAACTCTTTAATTATAGATCATTCAGGTCATTAGTGATTTTTTTTTTTTTTTGACTATATTGTAAACAGTGCTGTTGAGAACATCTTTGAACTTTTTTTGATGGGGGTGGGGTATTTCCTTGAGGTTATTTTCCAAACTAACATTACCAGATTACCAGATCAAAGGCTTTTTAAGTTCCTGTTATTATCATCAGGGTGCTCTCCAGAAAAGTGTCAGCCCTTGAAAGTGCCCCCCACCGCATATACCTGTGCTTGCTTCCCCACAGGTTTGGATTTGTTGTATTTTCTTTTAGCTCGGTGAGGTGTCCAGCAATGGTATCCCGGGGCCCTGGAAAGTCCCTGGGACTCCCCAAATCCCACCTAGTCCTACTTGATGTTGGAAATTTGCATCTTGCTATAAGTAACCAATAAAAGAACAAGTGGGGGTGGGAGTGCTACCAGGGAAGAGATAAGGGAAATCTGAAAGGATCTAATTTCAGAGTTGTGGCCTGGGCCAGCCCTGAAAGTGGGAAATGCTTTGTCAAGAATCACTGGGTGCATTCTGTTGCTAAAGTGTGGAGGGTATAGGAGAACATCCTAGCAAGGTGGAAAAGGCATTGACTCTGGGGCCAGGCAGGCCTGGGCTCTCCTCCCAGATGTGAGGTGTGCATGACCTTGCTCTTGTTTTGTAATCTTGCTCAGCTTGTTTCCCCATTGGTAATAAGGAGCCTCACAGTATCCACTTTGGAGGCTTGGTTGGGTAGATCACTGGAGATGCTGAGATTACCAGTCGTTTGCACGGGGCCTGACACACAGTGGGCACTCAGCTCATGCTGCTTTCCTTCCTGACTGAATGAATAGGCCTAGAATGACCAGATGACTGAGAAGCCGGCCCAGTCTAGAGGAATTTGACAACAGAGCTGGCATAAGCAACATAGCCAGCCGACCCATACTGGCGTCTGTCAGAGCGCCGCAGAGCGCATGTTGCCCAGCAGTGTGGGTAGGAGGTGAAAGGAGTAAAGAAAACATAATGTAAGCTAACTGGTGACAAACACCCAGGCTTGTGGAACACCTCCCCAGCTACTCAGGCCCTCATGTCTTTTAAACAGCTACTCCTGCCTGAGGGGTGGGGGGTGGGGAGTGGGCGCTCTAGGGACCTTCACAGGAACTGCTTGGCACAGCCCTGCCTGCCACTCATTGCCCGCCTTCGTCACTTGACTCCTGTGTCTACATTTCCTCCTCTGCTGAGGAAGACTGATTCAATATCCCTCCTCTAACTACCACAGCACTCTATTTGCTGCCTGACTTACAGTTGTGGCAAAGGAGACCACAAGCTCAGTTCTAGCCCCAGCAAAGTCTTGTAACTTCAGACTAGTTTCTTGAATGCTGTCTGCCTCAGTTTCCACAGCAGTCACAACCTGCCGTGCCACATGTTCGAGAGATACAGTTAGCTTGGTTCCTATGAGATTCCCTAGGCCAAGATCTATGCTCTGCCCCTCACCCTTCAGTTCCAGAACCCTGGAAGAAGATCCCTTGAAATTCGGGGTTGTCCTTTATGGAAAGCATCCTGACTGCAGTTACTAAAGGTAGAATCCATTGATAAAATAGAACCCGGTGAATGATTTGCCAAGTGCCTGTCCACAGGTGGGGGCTGGAGTAGACACTTTGCTGTCAAATGAGAAAGCCTGGGGCTGGCCCCACCCCAAATGAGCTTACACAATTGTGGTGGGCCACAGTGATTGGTGGTATCCAAAGTCTGTTGGGAGGGATCCAGCCCTTAAAAATCATATTGGAAAATTACCAACCAGTTCTTTCTAAAAATGTAAAAACAGTACAAGGAGCCACGCTGAGTGTTGGTGGCCAACTTAGCCATTTTACTAGGCATCTGTGCTGAGGTTTGTAAATGCAGGACAATGATGCTCCATGTATGAAAATAACCTCAGTGAATAAGCACGGGGCAGGGGACAGTTCCACATTTTAACTGAAATGGGGTTTCCTGAGATTTTACCTGCATAGAGTAAGGGAGAAAATTGTGGGGCATCCCATACCTAGCAGATATTCAGAATCTGAGAGTCAGTATCTTCAAGCCCCCCTCTCAGCTGGTCTCCGGGATTGTACTCCAGGCGTTACACCTGGTGGTTAAGGATTACGTAGGACAGCTGCTGTGAACTTGATCTGGATTTCTAGTAATGGAAATGCAAAGAAGTTAAAGGATTTGGTTTTTCATTCTATGACTGAGGTCCCCAGACAGAGAACCTCAGCGGGGCTGAGGAGTCAGGCTAGGGCTGGGAGTGCTGACTGATTACCTAAAAGCTTCCTCTAGGAGAGTGGGTGATGAAATGCCCTTACATGGTGAGGAGGAAGCGCCAGCTGGCTCTCCAGGTTCTCTGCAGCCGCAGTAGCATCTGCCAGGATTTCAAGGTGGTAGAGTTCAGCATTAAAGCCACAGTCTCTGAGGACACCCCTAGATCTGGCGTCTCCTGGCTCTGTGATTTTGGGTGCCTCTTTTATCTCTGAGCTTCAGTTCCCTTATCTGCAGAACAGAGACAATAGTACCTCTCTTTGTATTGTAAGAGTTACATGTTATAAGGTAAATCAAGTGTTGGGTAGAGTATCTGGCACAGAGGAAAATCTTAATAAATTATTATTATTATTGGCCAAAGGACAGAAGGGGTGAGACCAAAGTCGTTGAGCCAAGATCAATCACGGAAGTTGTTATTGATATATTAGACAGTTAATTCTGCATGGTGTTCTGACAGTGATTTTCTGTTTTCACTTCAGTAGGTAAGTGGTTCTCATATTCAGCATTAGCACAATAGATTGGATGGGTCTTTCTGTCACACAGTCTGGAAAGAAATGTGTTGCAAGAGCTATAAACCATTGTACCTTTCATTTTGGGAACTATACCTCAAAGAAAATCTTAAATCACTTTTAACATAAATTGTAAAACAAAATATAAAAGCCAGAGAGTAAGTAGATAGTAAGAGCATAGCTAAATAATCTCTAGTACATCAATGACTGAATTATTACCTAACCATTCTAAATTACCAGTATATGGAAGATAGAAATATATAAACATTAATGTTAGTTGAAAAATAATAGTCCATGGTAGTAATTGATTATAGTTTTGTTCATATATCTATGTATATTAACAAAGAATGAGAAAATTTAGAAGGAAAGATTCTTTTTCTAATAATACGTAAGTCTATAAAATATTTTAACAGCAAGTAAAAAAGCACAATGATCTGTTAACTCCCTCTGGACTGGGCAAATGGAATTAGAATAACTGTAAGGATCTATCTAAGGCAGTCCCTTGACCAAGACAGGGAAAAAAATGAGCAAGTCCTAAGTATCAAAAATGATCGTGTTACAAATCTACAACACTTTACCCAGGGACATTCCACTTGCAGGATAACTTTTTTTTTCCCCCTTAAGGAAAGGTGCAGACAAGAAGAGAAAGGAGGAGGAAGCACTTTAGTTTTCATTTAGTTGTTCATACTGGCTCTTTCCCTAGGACCCGGGACTGGAACCTGGGGTATGTGGTCTGTGTCCGGAGGTGATTGTCCCACCCACTGCACCAGGTGTGCCTCTGCAACATTTTTTATAAGAAATCTAGGCTCTGTCTTCTCCCATCACCAGCCTACCTACTTCTCTACAAAAAGACAGTCCTGGCACTGTGTCTGCAGGCGGGGTTTCATAGACTAGAGAAACACAGACTGAACAGGAATTCGATCCCTCTGGATCTCACTCTGCTGGGACATCACTTCTACTTTCAAAAACTTAGCCAAGTAAAGAGTGAGCCTCACCTCCTGAGTGAACTCCTGATCACATTGACCCTGGTTCCCACTTTAAATTCTTAGATAGTCCTTGTCACCTGCACCAGTAGCTAGCAAGCCTGTTCTCAAAGACCTGGAGACAGAGTATGCGTCTCATCTTGGGATTCCTTGAAATAGTGATGGTTGTAATTCAGTCTCAAGGAGCACCTTCACAGAGGAAATTTTGCTTCAATCTATTACTATACAAGATCACACATTAAAAATATTAAGGATGAAGTTTCAATGAGTAATCTCTCATATGCAGTTTGTTCTTCCAATTGGTCATTTCAGAAGACTGCCTGGAATTAACATAAAATCAAGAGGAAAAGCTTATTCACTGATTTGTTTTTTCTATGAGTTTAGTGTGGAATGTTTTGGCTAGGATTCTCTAGGAAGGTGATTTTAGTTAGAATCATTGGTCTGCTTCTTCATTTTGTTCTTAATGGCACCCTTGTGATTTAGCTTTGTTTACTTGTATATTTTCTAAAGGAAAGGTAGAGAGAGGAGGAAGAGACATCTGTGTATTTTATTTAGTTGTACACCTTGGCCGGGATGTGAACCTGGGTCATTGGGATGTATGTGGGCTGCTCTTTGGCTGAAGGCAGTTGACCAAACCACTAACTACCGGGGCTCCCTGTTATTATTATTATTTTTTTTTTTTTAAAGAAGAGGTGCAGGCAGGAATGAAGATAAGCAGAGAGGGGAAAGAAGCATTGTGTATTTTATTTAGTTGTTCACCTTGGCTTTTCTCTTTGGAGCCCACTTGGTCCCTGGGTTTTAGGTGGCCTGCATCCAGAGGACTTAACTGTTAAGCCACCAGGGCACGCCTTATATTATTTTTAACTCTTAATACAGAAAAGTAAAATGCAGCTTTGTTATCAAGGCTTACCTCCCACCAGAACTGAGGACTATTTCCGTACACTCTCCCCCTCCTCCCTCCTCCTCTAGCAGTTTGAGCAAGTGAATGCATGTGAGTGAATGAAGATTGCAGAAAAAGCCAAAACAGTAATGGTAAAAAAATCACTCTTATTTTAGTTTTGGAAATCTCTGCCAAAAAGAAATCGCTAAGCGAGACATATCCGAAGGGCACAAAGAACCCTGGATTTGAATTGAGAAGACTTGTTTCTAGTCTCAGCATTGCCAGTAACTAGCTCTGCCTTGCAGCCAGTAACTGATAACCTCTCTATCATTTATCAGAAAGCAGATCAGATGAGTTGACTTTTAAGATCTCATACTAACCTTCAGTGATTCTGTTCTGCATTTCCTAATTTCCTGGTTTCTAATCTTGTTCACCATACACCCCATTTCCTGCCCTGCAGAGAAGCAGTGAAGCCCTTGTACAGGCACACAGCGGGGCTCACGTCTCACTCCCAAGTTGCCATTGGCCCTGACCTTGACGAATCACCTCACCTCTCTGGGTCTTTGGCCAGTTAGGCATGAGGAGGGTGGAGACGTCTGGCTGCTTCCTGCCTGTCTCACAGGGGGTTGTAGAGGCCAGTACAATCTTAGAAGAGATGAATTCCTCTGAGTCTTGCCTGAGTACAGTATTTCAATACTTCAGCTGTAATTATTACTACAATATTCAGGAATCATGAGGGATGAGAAGCCAAGGTATAAGTATGAGATGAGCAGGTATAAGTATGCCTTGTACTTATGATAATACAGAAAAAGGCCTTAGAAGCCATCTGGGGACTCACTTCATTGACAGATACAGACATGGAAAAGGAGAAAGTTTGAGTGGTGAACTCAAGGCCATCAGTCTAATAATGCGGTGTGATTGGAACTGGAAACTAGATCTCCTGGCTCCCAGCCTAGGGTTCCTTCTGCTGTATCAACTAGGTTGGAACTAGGTTTTCCAGACTTCACCAAGATGACTCTGGAACTGAGCATGCATGCAGGGGCTCCACTGACTCAATGAAGAAAACGTACCCAGCAAAGTTACTGAGTATAGACAATCTATGAACACCAGTGAGGCAAACCCAACAATCAGGTGATCCCCCAAAATCCACTTTTATTCTCCCAATTCCCAACTTCATCAGAGCGTCAATCTGCTTTGAGACAACCTGGCAGTTCGTTGGTACAAGGAAGCTCAGAGAAGCCCCAAAGTTCCATCCCAGAGAGCCAGGCTTATTCTGGTTGTCTTCTCCCAGGGCAGGGTAAATGGAATAGTGGCAGAAACATCTCACTAGTGAAAAAAGTGTGAGATGGCTGCTCTAAGTTGGAAGAGAGATGTGATCTCTTCTAAGTCGTTATCACATTCAACCCAGATTTCCAGACTTGTCATCTTTAGTAGTTCCCCTCATCAGGATATCTGTTAAATTTTTATTGTTTTATTCAGCACAGATTAATTAAGCACTGTGTGTGAGGCCTTGTTCTAGGTACAAGAGAGCCAGAGAGGACTTAGGATTTCAGAATCTTTGTCTTTTGGGGATCCAGTTTTCCTTCCTGTCATTGTATATAAAGTTTTGGGCATGAATAAATATGCATTTTTCTTGAGGAGAGGTCCTTAATTTTTACCAATTCTGTTGTCCAGTAATGGGTAAGAACCATCAGAATGGATGCATACTAGAACTTTATGTACTTGTTGTCCTGGCCAGTGTCCTTTGTTCTGCTCATCGAGTGAACAAGTGAAGCATATCAGGCTAGGGATCTGTGAATTCTGCCTCAAGCACTTATGTCCTCCTTCATGTCCTGGCCTAGCAGCTGTGATCCTGGGCCTCAGTGAATTCTAGAGAGGCCATAGCTGGTATGTGGACAATGCTAGACTGCTTCCTGTCTCTCATAAGCCTGCTTTTTCAGCCCTACTGGTGCTTCTGTCCTTAGTCCTGCTAGAATTTCATCTTTGTTCTCCAGAGAGTTCTGCCCTATCCACTGCCCTGAAAGACCTCATGGCCTCTAAGTAGCTGTTCGGGGATCACTTTGATTATATGGTCATCCCATTGTGTTGCGGTGACACCTGATGTCCCCTTTGCTAGTCCTAGAAGTGGTCTTGCAGTAGGCTGGCCTAGTAAAATGCCTTCCTGAGAATCTTGGTGTTAGTTTAGCATACCATTTAATTCAGAAATTCAGATTGTAATCATTCTCATCGTTGGGATAGGAGCAGACGTCAAGACGAACCGTTGTCAGAACTGAGGCTTCAGGGATGCTGACGTGACAAGAGAAGCACTTTTCTCCTTTGCTTGTTGTGAATAGGAGTATGTGTGAGTGTATGAGGCTCACTTGCTACAGATGATGTGCTGAGTTCTCTGCTTTCTCCCTCTGTAGAGAGAAGACACGGTTCAATGTGCAGACCTTCTCCCTCTCCAGCATCTCCACCCTCCAATTCCAGGACGTCACTAGTACAGGCGAAAACAAAAGCCTGTCTCAGCGGTCATAACTCTGCCAGCAGCACCTCAAAGCCATTCAAAACGCCCAAAGACAATCTACTTACCTCCAGCAGCAAACAGCACACAGTCTTTTCTGCTAAAGGATCAAGGGACAAACCATGGTGAGTATCAGGTGCTGGCAGCCAGCAGCTGTCTGTCCTCGCTGCTTGCTTCTGTCACCACGGGAAACCATGTTTACTTTCTGGCTTTGTTACTGAGTATCATGTCCAGGAATGTAGGGAACCGAGGAGGAAAGGGACACAACCAGAATGATGGGATGAGAAACCTAAACTTGAGAGGGAACATGGGATCTTAAATTCCATATTCCTGACAGGGGATTTTTTTTTCTTCTCCTGAGAACTGAGCGAAGTGGTGTCTAAGAAAAAGGTAATAGGGAAAATATTCCTCTGTTATGTTGTCACCTGTCAATTTTCTACCCTAGTAAAGAGAAACATTGTTGTAAATAATGGAAAGCACTGTCTGCCAGGTAGCAAGACCAGAGTTCTGCCCCACAGGCCCTTCCAGCAAGGGCCTCCAAGAGTCTCCCTGCCCGGAACAGTGAGGGTCTGCCCCTGGAATGGCTGCCAGCAGAGACAGGTGACCACAGAAGGGAAAAAGAAATCCAAAGAGAATGTCACCTCTTTGATGGGCAGGGGTGGGGAGGTAGGGGAGGGGGTCCTTGTTGCAAGTGGCTGTGAAAAAAAAAAAAAAATCAGAGGCTTTTAATTCATTTTTTTAAATCTTGATCTTTACCAAAATGTCAGAAAAGTTTACCTGTGGCCTGGACAGATAGGAAACTCAACTGAAAACAAGGGCAGGAAGTAGAAGATGAGTGTCTTCAAATGCTGATGGCCCAACTTAAGGACTGGTTTATTATAGAACTTCTTATTTCTTATTTCTCAGGCCTTGTGAAGGTGCATAAGGGTTAAGTTGAAATCTGTCTAATTTATATATTTAAAGAGAAAAAATGTTCTGTTAATTAATGGTAGTTAATTACACTTAAGTTCATACCTAGAAAAGCTGTGGATTAAAATCATCAGTTGGTTTGTCACTGCACGCTGGAAATTATGGTGAGTTTGTAAAGAGCTAATTGTGCCAGGTCAATTAAAGAGCCTCTTGTGACAGAGCAGATAGGCTTAGATATGACTGCCAAGGAGCGGGGTTCCCTGTCATGCAGGTGAACTTCATGGACAAGCTCTGTTTTCCTCTGATTGTTAGGATCTTAGGTCCATCTTATAGGAGACCGTAGCTAGTCAGGGAAGACCCAGTGTAAGAGGGTGTAAGAGCGATGGATGATGCCCTGTGGGCCTGCAGGTGTGAGGCTCACAGAGTCTTCTTATCCGTGACCTCACCTGCCTGACAGCAGCATCGGGTGGCCTGAAGGAGCACAGTTCTAGAATCACCACCTAGGTGCAAATCTCAGCTGGGTGACTCTGGGCAAGTTGCTTGATCTCGGTGAACTTCAGTTTTCCTTATCTGTAACTTGGGGCTAATGCTAGTTAGTGAGCTCATTTTTATAAAAGCAGCAAGTACAATGTCTGGAGCAGGGTACACATTTAATAAATACTTGATGATAATACTGTTGTTACCATTATCATCATATGTACTCCAGTAACCTGGGATAAAGGTTGAGAAGTCAAATCTCTGCAAGTATGGAGGCCCGGTTGTGCCCTAGTAGAGGAGCAGTTGGGTCCGTTGCCTCCAGCTGGCGTAGTCCGCCTGTATCCCAAGGACCCAGGTTTGCTTCCCAGGGCTGGGAGAAAAACTAAAGATGAACAGCTAAATAAAATATATAAATGCTGCTTCTTCCTCTCTTTTCCTGCCTGTCTGTCTACCTATCTTTCCTTTATCCCTTTAGTCCTTCATTCTTGCCTACACCTTTCCTCTTAAAAAAAAAAAAAAAAGTAGAGGGATGGTTCTTCCAACTGAAACTGACATTGAAAATGAAAAAGAATAAAAATCATGTGTTCAGAGTCCAGAAATGAACTAAGGAGAAAGCACAGGAGTAAAACTAGGTAAGATGTTCATGAGAAATAAGCCAGAAGGAGACTCGGGAATCATGGACGATCATAAAATGATCACAATAAATATTCAATGATAAATGTGGTCATAGGAGGGGGAGACACAGCACCAAGAATTCTCCCAAGAGGCATGCCTTCAGGGAGCTTGATCTCCACATTTGATTCAGACCAATTCAACATGAACATATTAAGACCTGCTATGGGCAAAATCTCTTCAGCTAGCAGCAAAAGGTGGTTTTGAAAGAATTGGAAAAAACTAGCCAGCGCCCAAAAAAGCAGTCAACAGGATAACAAGGAGAGAAATGGAGGCTCTGAGGGTTCCAACTCAGTTCTGGGATGCCTTCCCAGAAGACAGCGTGGAAGAGCAAGCTCTGAGCTAAGAGTAAGAAAAGTCAGTTCAAGTCCTAGTCAGTAACTTTCTGTGTGATCTTGAACAAGTCATTTCACTTCTCTGTGTGTCATTTTCAAATCTGAGTATTTGGGGCTTCTAAGTCATAAGCCTCTCAAAAATTCTCAAGGATTCCTCAGCACCTACTGAAGTAAGAGTTATCCCTTCAGTCTAACATGCATACCCTCTACAAACTGGCTCCAAACCCCTAATTCAATCTTGATCATCTAGTACCATCTCATTACTCCAGTTTCTCCACCATGTCCTTCCATGGGAACTTTACTTAGACTATCCATCTATCTTCATTTATTTGGCATTTAATGAGCACCTACTAAAATACTACGTGTTAACTCTGCAATAAGCACTGGAGATACACAGGCCCAGTGATGTCACCTATGGCACCTTTGTGCCAATTAGAAAAAGACCTAGATAGACTGTACTAAGGTATAAAATTGGCTAGTAGTCTTCATCCTCTACTCATTTCTTCAATCAGACATCCTAGTGCAGTGCACAACCTGTACAACTGCACTGAAGCCCTGCCCAGTAAGACACAGACACTGTCTTAGATACTGTTTTTCAAAAGAGGTCACATTTGAGCTATATTTGAGGGATAAGTAGGAATGAACTAAACAACTAAAACCAAATTAGAATAATAAATGTTATATAATTTTTACCACAATAAAAAATAATTAAAGAAAGTGGGATCGGATGTCTCAGACAAAGGCAATAGATACATTTTTCTGGGGAGAGGTAAACGATAAAGCTGGATTGGTTATAAAATTCTGCTGTATGTGCTAAGTTCAGGAATTTGACTTCACCCTAAAAGCTGCATGAAGCTATCAAAGGAGCAGTTTTGAATTGTGGTTAAGATCACCCTGATAGCAGTATAAAGGATGGCTTGGGATATGCAGGAAGCAGCAAGGACTCTCTTACATTATCAGATGAGACGTGAGAATAATCTGGGCCTAGGCAATGGTAGTGAGCACATGCAGAAGAGGCCAGGAGACAGAAATACTTAGGAACACTTAACTGGACTTTGGTGCTGGTCGTGGGTAGGGTTTGCCTTCCAACAGAAGAGTTTAGGATGATGTCTGATGTATGGGAAGTGACTGGCCCTGCCCCTTCCTCAAGAGAAGAACAGAAAGGACCAGGGTACAGAGTGGGGAGAAGAGGGGAAGTTCAGCTAGGGAATCAAACGGACCTTGAGGCATTTAAGAACACCTACATTGGCACACTCTAATGGCACAGCAGTTAAGTCAATTGCCTCTGAAGGGCACAGGCCACATACCCCTGGGTTTGAGTCATGTTTCCAGCGGGGAAATAACCAGTATAAACAACTAAATAAAAATAAAATGCTTCCTCTTCTCTCTTCCTACCTGCCTGCCCACTCACCTTCATTCCTGCCTACACCTTTCCTTTAAAAAAAAAAGAAATGTCTACATAGAAATGTCCAATGGACATTGAATATTGGGCCCAGAGAACAGGAGAGAAGGATGGGCTAGTAGGAATAGAGATTTGAGAGTTATCAGTGTAGACATGGACATCAAAGCTGTGAGTATGGATGGGGGCCTTCCAGGAAGGTAGATGGTTTGAGAAGAGCCGGGGGTCAAGGGCAGGATCTGGAGAATGGGTGGCCAAAGAAAAAAGGAAGCTGAGGAAGTGAGAACTGCTAGATCAGGCTCTTTCCACAGCAACTTGGCCCTTCTTTCCTGTCCCAAATCCTCGCTGCCCATCCCACTGGTCGCCTTCTCTCATTCACATCCTCCTTGCCAGCCTCCTGAGCTGCTGGGTTTTTCCATGCCGGTTCCCGAGCACGTCTTTCTCATCTTACCTGGGACTCTTGCTGCGGTGCCATGGCTTCGACCTCATGTATTCCTTCTGCTCAGCAGCAGTTGCAGGGCCTCCTACACGTAGGCGCTCACCAGCTCTGCCAAGACCGTCCTCTTGTCAGTAAACAATTTGTTGGCTTGAATGAAATGGATCTGACCATTGAAGGGGATTGTAAGGTTTCTATTCTTGGCAATGGTCAACCTTTCATCTAGAACTGTTTAGACTGGCACCACCCGCTGGAAATACAATGCGTGTCACACATGTAGCTTAAAATTTTCTAGTAGCCATATTGATCAAAGTTAAAAAACAAAAATCGAGTGAAATTCATCCTTAATCATTTTATATATCCTAATATATCCACAGTATTATCCTTTCAGCATATAATGCAAGTGATGGCTTATGTTATTTTTTTAGATATGTCTTCAAAATCCTATGCATATTTTACACTAATAGCACATCTCAACTTGGACACTAAATTTTCGTTGGAAATACTCGATTCGTGTTTAGATTTTTATAAAAATTAGATATTATAAAATATACATGCAATCCCAAATTGTTTCAAATATACTTAGACGTTTTCTAATAATTTTAGTGAATTAAAATTATGCAATTTAAGATTCCATTTCTCCACCACATTTTAGTGCTCAGTAGCCACAAATAACAGAGGCTACATTATCAGACCCAGACCCTGAGGCCAGGTCTGGAACACCTAGGCCCTCTGGTTCTTCAATCCACAGGTTCCTCTATTTCTTTAATGGTAAGCTTCCCAATAGGAGCTTTTAGATTCCAAGGTGGTAGGAACACACTCCTTTCTCCTGTTAGCCTGCTACTATGTATGGTAGAAACAGTTTTGGAGGACCCATTGGGGGCTCCTTAAAGAAACTGTACCCAAGTTCTGTTCCTCTGCTCCAAGAAAGCCCTGCATGGGTCCTTAGAGGCTCCCAAAGCATAAGCCTTTAGATTTGATCTAACAGCAGGCTAGGGACACCCTTTCCCAAGTAGCTCAAATTCACTTATACAACCATCAAAACATCATTCCTGAGTTCAGGCCAATCTCCCTGGCATCTCACACAAGGTTAAATGATCTGTGGAATTGTTATTTTCTCCCTTCTAAGACTAAGGAGGTTAAAAAATAATTGCATTAGAAGAAAGGGGCAAACAAGGAGGGCATCCCCTCGCTGCCAGCCTTGGCCCCTGCGGACCTGCCTTACAGCGCTCACAGCTCACCAAGTGCCTGGGCTCTCAGCACTGTTTCACTGTCCATAAAGACCACCCCCCACCCTGGAGGGAGCCAGAAGCCAGAAAATTCCCTGCCCAGCATCCTGTGGAAGGTAGGCAAGATGATTCCGTCCCCGGGTGAAAGTCAAGCTATAACTGTTTGGATTTTTGCACTCAAAATGAACATTTTAGCCCTTATTTAATTTCAACCTTAGACTTAGGAGGCTCTGTTCAGCCAATGGACTGGCCCAACACAGAGAGAGACTGTCAGCCAGTCTCACTTTTCAGCTGCTGTCACTCGGTCACCGAGTCCAGCGTGGTGGGCCATGGGGAAACTCAAACCCGCAAACCTGCTGATGTGGGTGGGAGGCTAGGAGTGTTTGTTCCCTTGCATGGCTTGTTGCCTTCTCTTAGGGCCTTATCAACCCACATGTGTGTGCGGAATGCTAAATATGCTCGGCGATTAAAAATGCAGGAGATGAGCCTACTGCTCCAGAAGGAAAATGAGCCAGAGCAAAAGGAAAGTCAGCAGGCTCGCTGGCCTCCAGTGTGTGCCCGCTGCATAGTGGCGAGGCGGGTCTCTTCTCCAGATGCTTCGAATGGGAGGTGTGTGCTCCAGAGGTGGGAGGGGGTGCCAGGGGTAGAAATGCGCTGGAAGTCTTTCCAGGGCTTTATGGAGAGGGAAGTGATAACTGTGAGCAGCCCTGGCCGAGCAGAAGGGTGTCTTATCGCTTCTTGCCTGGTGTTGGCCGGAACTGGGGCGAGACCACAGTTCAATATCAACGGCTCCCAGAAAACATTGTCCCAAGGCTTCCATTGAGCATGAGAAAAGCTAGAGACCCAAATGCTGCAGGCCTTAGAGGTTCCTGGACCCGTCTGACCACCCTAGATTCCTCAGCAGGATTCTTGCAGGGATTCCAGCCTGTCTTCTGTACCTGGCCAAGATCTAAGTATCACTGTCCCACTCATATTCTTCCATAGTTCTCCATTGTTTGCCCATAAAGTAGAAGTTTAGCCCCTTTGGAGGTGGAGTATGTGATCTGGCATTTCCCACTTACCCAACTGCTGCTTCTGTATTCCAGGTGTCCTGATCCATTTGTAGCTTCTCAAACATGCCTCCATGTGTGAAAACAGCACATGCTGCTTTCCTTACTGGAGAGGCTGTCTGTCCCTACATAAGCTTGCAGTCTCTGCATGAGTGTCACTCCCTCCACGAAACCTTCCTGGACTTTTTATACAAACTTAGATGCTCCTTCTCTAGGTTCCTGTTAATACTCAAGTTACCACTCGAAGAGCTGCCATCATATATTGTATTTATGTGCACCCTCATCCTCCCACCCCTGCTGGACCATGAGTTCCTCATCATCCTTGTGCTTAGCATGGAGCCCAGCATCCAGCCACTGCTTCATATGTGCATATATGCTGAGTGAAAAGAATGAAGAAATCTATGAAACAGAACTGCTGCTTCTCCCACATCAGATTTTTCTGATGCTGAAGGAAACAATAGGTACAAATAAAAATCTTTTGAATTCTTACAGGGAAATCTGAGAGCCAGTTCCCATCATGGATTTTTTTTTCCCCCCATTACAATGACCAGAGTCATAAAGGGAGCACTATGTTCCTGGAGGATAAAAAGGAAAATCTCTCTGTCTTCTGGCAAGAAAAGAAAGGTATTTTTCTGAGAAAATGACTAGAATGCAAGTACAGTGCTTCCTCATCCCTAGAACCTCGCCTGGTACCTGTGCCTATGTCGCAGGCACAATAAGAAGAGAAAGGGCTTTCCACACAAGTCTCTCCCTGGATGCCCACTTACAAACCCCACCCCTCAAACAAGAAATGGGGGTGGGGGCAGATTTGGAGGTCAGTTTCTGACCCCAGTGCTGCAGGTTTGGTGTCACATGAGGAGTGGGACAGAGGATGAGGGGAAGGCAGATTGACAAATGCAAGGGCTGCAGAAGGAAGGCATAGAAAGGGCAGGGTAGGAGAATGGTAGTCAGATCAGAATATTCAAACATTCAGGGGCAATAACATCCCTGACCAAAGGCATTAGGAACTTAAACATGGGAGTGTTGCCGGCTCCCTGAAATCTCAGATGATCCAGGTAAGGACAGTGGACAGCTCCTTGGGTGTACACAGCTGACCTCGTCAAATCACAGAAGTACTCTGAGAGTCTAGGGAAGGAAAATATAGGCTAGGACAGCTGGGGAGAGGAAATAAATGTCATGCCAGAGAAGAAATATGAGCCACAAAGATTAGTAACCATGGTCCTTTATATTTGCATGGTGCCTAATTTTTAGATGTTTTCATAGCTCCAGTCCCTTTTGAGCCTCAAGTCTCCAAGAGGACAAGGAGACAGACCCAGTTAATGAAGGGTGACCCATGATTATGGCCATAGCTGAACAGCAGCAGGCAGGGACTCTAGCCCTGGTCTTCTCAACTCCAGTGCTGAGAGGAAAAACGCCACCCTTGAAGCTACCGGAAGTCAGATCCCATTTCTGCTCTTCACTTTGCTGAATGTATGACCTGGGGCAACCTTTCTAAGCCTCAGGTTTCTCATCTGTATGTTGGGGGTGAGGATTTAGAAGAATATTCTGTGTGAGTACATAGTCTACTGCCCAGTGGGTACTCAGTATGTGAGTGTCAAGGGAGATGACAAGAGCAAAGATTTGGGGGATGTCGTCAGCATGGCTCCCCCACCTCTTTCAGCTTTGTCATCACTCTGGCTCCTCTGCCAGGAAGAGAGACAGCTATGAGCTGTTCTTCTCTAAAACATTTGTTCTGGTGTGGAACTGGTTTGGTTTTTATTGCATGTGACTTAGCTTTCACTGAGAATATTAGTTCATTCATCAAACACTTACTGAGCCCTTCCTAAGTGCCGAATAACATACAGTAAGTCCTCAGTTAACATCACTGATAGGTTCTTGGAAACTGTGACTTTAAGCAGAATGACATTTAACCAAAGCAGGTCCTTGAATAACATTTTTGTTCAGTGTCAGGTAGCATTTTTTCCTCATCCTTATAATAAAAGGATATTGAACAAAATAGCATTATTCAGTGGCCCTGCTGCATATCTCACTGGGGTAATTGGATCAAAGCATATATGCTTGACGAAGGTTCCTGTCCTCAGGTAGCTCACAGTTTGGACCAGCCACATAGGTAGAGAAATAAGACCTTGCCTTTTGACACAGTCAGTGTGACTGAAACTCCTAGAAACAGCAGTACTGAGAAGAGGATATTTCATAGGAATATGGGTAGATGGAGTGTTCACCCAGAGAAGGAACAGCCCAGAACCTGGTGGAGCCCTCACTGGGTGTTGAAGCAGCCGTGAGAGTTTTGTGAGGATGTGGGAGCAGTTGGTGGGCCAGGCACAGAGCCTTTTAAGCAGTGGGATAGCAGATTTGCATGGGTGGTGATTTGCCAGATTTGCATCTGGCTTTGAGCAGATAGAGGCCATGGTAGAAAGACTGGTGGTAGGGATTTCCGTCGGGGTTCAAGCAAGCAATGACAAGGCCTAAACAGGTATTGCAGAAAGGGGCCTTTTTAGCTGGTAGTCTTTCAGATAATTGAATGTTGGAGAAGAGCGCTAAGGTCTCTGTGAATTGTGATGTTGTTGATATAGAGGGGCTTTGCTTTGCTTTTTTTTTAATCCAAAGTGTGTTTAATTTGGGACAATCAATTTCCTGAGCTGCTATATATAGGGCAATGTAAAGGCTAAATTTTTAAAAACTTAAAGAAATGTGTGCAACACATTCTGCTGGAGGTACTAAAGACAGTACTGTCTGCCTAGTACTGGATTCTAATACTGAGGAAGAAAAGCAGAGGGAGTGACACTTGGGCTTCCCGGGCCCCTTGAGAGGGAAGATGCTTCCCAAGCTGTTCATTTATGAAAGAAATTTGGGAGCAGAGGCCATCCTGGTCAGAGGCTGGGCACTGCCCAGTAGCTAGGGATGCTGTACCATTTTCTTACCCCAGTGTGTTCAGAACGAGCCTCCTAGAAACAAAGGCTGAGGACCCGAGTCCAGCGCTCTCTTCCCAGGCTTCCCTGGCAGGTGAATGGAGGATGTTCTGTAGGAGCCTCTCCCCAGCTCCCTGGGTCAGTATTGGCTGCTGGGTTGAGGGACACAGTAAATGTCTGACTGCAGTGGCTCTGGGAGGGACAGGGTCAGTAACAGGGCAGCTTGCAGCTCCAATAGTGGGAGCCAATGACCTCTGGTGGCTGCAGAGGGGAGCACTCTTGCTAGTTGCTCCAAGCAGAACAGGTCGTGAGACTGAGGTTCTCTCAACATCAACCCTCTGTCCAGATCCCAATTGCCTCCTGATCTTTACCACCTCGAGCCCTGCCTTCAAAGACCCTGATCCCATTGATGCATTGATGTGAATTTCATGAGTATTCATTTTAATGGTGAGGTTTTTCGTGCCCTAAGTAGATGGAAAGGCACTGAGCCAGTATGGCTGAAATGGTCTGGGGTGTCTCTGATCTCTCCTGGACTCACTGTCCACGGCTGTACCACTGCAGGCAAGCTGGTCCTGAATGCACCCTGCAGCACCATTTATTTACCCTACTGTTCCAGGACTGTTTGTCCTTCTTTATCTTCCTCTCTTCTTTGGCTTGCTAATTTTTCCTGTGGTTTTGGGGCACTACGACTCTCCAGGAATGTCAGGATGTTCAGTGCCACTATTTGGGGACCAACTCTTGAGTTTTGGGCCTTGGGAATCCCTGTTTAACAGAAATGCCAAAGAGACTAAGAGAAGTTGGTGCTGGGGCTGCCTGCCTCCATTTTACTTGCTTCTGGCCACTTTTCAAAATTCACCAAAATCAGCTTGTTCATTTCCCATGATCCCAACTTGGCTTAAAGGAAAGCCTCATCTCATTCTTCTCAGTTCCTAATCACCTATTCTCCCAATTGAGAGAAGAGGTTTTGGTCCATCTTCCAAGTCACTGATAAAGATGCTTTAACCTACTTGGCCAGTGAGGGTCCCTACGAGCTCAGCTGGGTACCACTCTGGGCTGGCACGAGACCATACTAACCAATCTTTTTTGCCTCCGCTGCCAGGCTGACCCTCGCAGCGATGTGGTGTGAACACATTTTCCCAGTTTACTGAGGGTATGTTATGTGAGGGAATCCAAAACTCCAGAGCAGGAGAGATTATACCATCAAGTCAGATATTCAGCCACAGAATCATATTAGATTAATCTGGCAGATTTTCTTATTTGCTATGCTCTATGGTTGATTACCCTGTTTTCTGTTTGCTCAAGGTATTTCTAAATTGACTTTCCGAGAATTTTACCAATAGTTTTCCAGATTAAAAAAATATGCTATTTAGTCATTCGGCCACCAGGATTTATCTGTTACCCTCTGTATCTATTATACCATCATAGGACTTTGTAGATCTGTTATTAAGACTGGTTCTTTGTGATGGCCTGACTTAGCTTTCAAGAATGTCCCAAGTTGTTCTTCAACTTAAAGAATTTAAATTTGTTATAAATAATGCCCTGACAGCAGCTTCCAAAATGTATCTAAGAGACACATATGATTTCTTTTCTTATTCTTTTTTTCTTTTTTAAAAGGAAGGGTTCAGGCAGAAATGAAAGTGAACAGAGCCAGGCAGGCAGGAAGAGAAGAGGAAGAAGCACTTTATTTTATTTTAGTTGTGCCTCTTTGTTGCCGCCCCATCCCCATGTATATGGTCTGTGCTCAGCCGGAGGCTGTGGACTTAGCCACTAAACCCCAAGGGCGCACCATAAAATTCTTTTTCTGAGGGCCTTTTAAAATAGAGCAAATTCAGCATGCCCTAGTGAAGTAGTGATTTGGTCAACTGTCTCCTTCCGAAGTGCAGGCCACATACATCTCAAGGACCTGGATTTGCATACCAGGCTGGGAGAACAACCAAGACAT
Source organism: Solenodon paradoxus (assembly GCA_004363575.1). NCBI lineage: Eukaryota > Metazoa > Chordata > Mammalia > Eulipotyphla > Solenodontidae > Solenodon > Solenodon paradoxus. The sequence goes on from RJWH01002282.1 coordinate 160,492, forward strand.
ACAACTAGACATGCCCTAGGAGAGTGTTGGTTGGGCATTTCCTCCAAAGGAGCCAGGTCACATACCCTTGGGTTCAAGTCCTGGGTCCTGAAGGAAACAACCAGTGTGTACAACTAAATGAAAATAAAAATAAAGTGCTTCTTTCTTTTCTCTCTTCCTACCCGCCTGCCTGCTTTACTCACCTTCATTCCTGCTTGCACCTTTCCTTTAAAGAAAAAAAGAAAAAAGATGTGCAACTAAATAAAAATCAATTGCTAAAAAAAATAGAACAAATTCTGGTTCTACCCTTGTAGCTGAAGCAAATGAGATAACTGGGGTGTGAACCCTATGGAATCCAAGGACACTGGTTTGCAAAAAATGAAAATGTTTCTTCCTCCTCTTTACTTTTAAAAATGAGTGAATATTTTTATTTGGGATGGCTTGAATGCTGTCAGTGCTTGGTAGAAGACAAGGGGCTGAGTCAGATGGCTCTTTCATGGATTTGCCAGTGAATTAGACCTCAAAATTCTGCCAGACCAGTAGCACAGGCACACAGTCCTTTGTTGAGTGAGTTGGTGGGAAGAAATAAGGCAGCTGAGGACTTTCATCAGACACATAAACCACAGCACAAATACCATATGTCTTTAGGCTCCTGCCTGTCAAATTCATCTTTACCCATGCTGGTAAGTGGAGCAGGACTAGCAATGATTTCTGCAGGCCTAAAGATTTCCAGAACCATTCTCTTCAAGTCTTAACTGTTGATGATAAAAGAGTAATTACAATCACCAGGAAGCACAGCTGGCAAAGAGCAACTGGCCCTATGACACATCAGTGGCCCTCAAAACCATAAGATTCTCCACTCTGCTCTTTTGCAGACATCCCTGGACAGGGAGGGGAATCTACTTGGTGCGAGGAGAACCAATTTCCTTAGAGCCCAGAGGTCCCTCTTTGGCCCAGAAGGATTAATCCTGGCGGACCAAGCAGAGGGAAAAGACATGGCAGTAAAGCAGCACAAAAGAAGCAAGGTACACATCTCCCCGTGTAGCACAGAGCATGAGGGAGGACTGTTGCAGCCGTGGGATCCCTTCCCAAGACCCGAGACAGAGGTACAGAGATAACAAGAAGATAACTACTCCCAGTATATTAGACACAGCAGGGGAACAGGCTGCAACCCTGGGCTCACTGAGAGAGTTCATCCCAAGCGAACAAAACAGGCATTATGAAAGTCACAGGGGAAGAGTGGGGACTCGTCTTTCCCTTTCAGACACTGCTCCTCAAAGAGAGGACAAGGGCGAGTTGATAAATGCAACTAATATGAGACTTTGGGGAGTGTGTAAGTGAATCCCTTAAAACTGAAAGGGGATGTGCCCTTGGGGAGCAGTAGTTAGGTCAATTGCCTTCGAAGGAGCACAGGCCACATACACCTGGGTTTAAGTCCCTGACCCCAGTGCGGGCTGGGCGGGTGGTGGGGAAAAGCAACCAGTGTGAACAATTAAATAACAATAAAATAAAGATGCTTCATCCTCCTCTCTTCCTGCCTGCTCCTTTCCTTTTTTTTTTTTTTTTTTTTTTTTTTTGTAGAAAAGGACTGAAAGGGAAGGAATTTGAGGGGCTTTGGCTAACCTCAGGGCTAGCTGCCAGGCTTGTTTATCATTGATGCAAACAGAGTAATAAATTGCTTAGTTTTCATCTGGATGTTGCCCACGGACCACTCCTCCTAGCTCCTAGCCACATACGGAGGTGTTAGCGTGACTGTGACCAGACAGAGCAGGGGAGAGGCCCATACTGTGAAAGCAGGGCTTTTTTTCCAAATGGAGAAAAATAAATCAAACCTGTCATTCAGGGTCCACTAGCACCTGGGAGGGACTTTTAGCAGCCCAGGGCTGGGGTACTTCACTGACTAGGAAAGGTGATAGCAGAGGAGGAAGTAAGGAGCCCGGGGCACAAGAAGGCGGACAATGGGGTGAAGCAGGAGACTCTGCTGGCTGATGACTGGAAGACAGCCACACTCCCCCCTGGGGTACAGACGAGCTCTCCTCAGTGAAGCAAGGGTGGGGGGGCGGGGGCTTGCAGCAGCTCATGTCAGTCAGCGCTCCTGCTGAAAAAAGACTTTGCTTTTCCAAGCCATGTGCTGCCATCTTGTACCATTTTCTCTAAGTTTAGGATCTGGAGGTTGTTGCCAACAGTAAGAAGACTGAATACTCAGATGGACTAATGGCTAAATTTATTCTGGGGGATGAGTGTAGTGCGGTCACATAAGGATGACTTCTCTTCCTCCTTCTCCCTTTGCGGGAGATGTATTTGACACATCCCACTACCATTGAGCTGTCTGCTTTCCCGTCATCTCTTAACTCCTAGCAGAAGTACCAGCTCAGACCAGGGATAGGTTGCCTTGAAGGGGAAGCCCAAAACCTTTCAGGAGGTAAGGAGAGAAGGAACACCAAAGAAGGTACCAGGGTCAGCTCCCAGGTGCTCCTTCACTCTGTCTATAGCCCTTCTCTACTAGCTAACAGTCTTAGAATTCTCACCCGAAAGAATTCAGTCTCCCTTCTCCCACTGCCAAGATGTGGCCTATTCACCTGGCATCAAGGGTATTTATCAGTGGCTCAGCTCCATACTGACTCTCCTGGTCTTTGAAAACCTTTGAAACATTCTTGGTTGATTTCCCCGCTACCCGACCCCCACCGGCAATCGCCTCCCATTCCAATCCAAGAAATCTTAATCCCAGAGGACTGCACATCAGCCTTTTTGGTTTCTTTCTATTTATTTATTTTTTCTAAAGGAAAGGTACAGGCAAGAGTGAAGGTGAGTAGGCAGGTAGGCAGGAAGAGGAGGAGAAAGAAGCATTTTTTTATTTTTTTTTTTATTTTTATTGATTGTCCATTTCCCCACCCCCCACTCCAGGACCAGAATCTGGGTCCTTGGAATGTATGTGGACTCCACCCTGCCGGGGTCGGCAGACCCAACCACTACTCTACTGGGGCATATCTTTTTTTGGTTTCGATGGACTCCAATTCCACATCCTGCCTATGGGCACTGGGATTGAGGTCCATCTGGAGTTTTGGAAGCATTGACAGTAGAAGGTATGAATGGGCCACACTTGTTATGTAGTGGAGAAAATTCCAAATTAGGAGATCAGTCACAGACATGAGCTGGCCTGGCTCAAGCTCAGTTATACACAATTAGAAAGAAGCAGCATCAAAGAGATGACTCAAGTGCCACCGTTCCACTGGACCTAGCGTGTCCATGCTGTCATGGGAGCATGTTGAAGCTGGACATGGACTTTAGGAGAGAAACGCAGGTTGTGCTGTGAGTATTTGAGCACTATTTGGCTCCGTTTGGGTCTTGTTTTTTGTTTAAATATTTTTTTTCCTTCCCCTAGCTCTGGGTCACAAACCTGGGTCCTTGGGCTTTACATGGCCTGCACCTTGGCTGCTGAGCTACAGGGATACACTTGGTTTTCCAACGTATCTGTCTGCTGAGCTCCTGAGCACTCAACATGTGTCCGGGGCATTTTTCACAGACACTAGAGGCCTCTTTACTCACACCAGCTTGTATAACAAGCGCTAGATCTAGAGTTTGAAGGTCCTGATTCCCTTCCTGAATGAACTTGGCTTCACAAAGAAGTGTATCAGAGAAGGTCACTCATGTGCCAAGAGTATCTTCACACCTGGCTAAGTGTCCACACAGTCACGTCAACACTTGAAGTTTAACTTTATTTCCAAAATAAAAGCCAACAGAACAAGAGTGAGAAAAAAATCTCCAAGAGCTTTTAGAGCAGACTCTTACAATATGTTTTTTTAAGGTCAAGTTATTAAAGTATAATTTAAGTTGTACAAGTTTTTATATTGTGGGTGTGGTTTTGTTTGTTTTATTTAGTTTGTACATTTTTAAAATTTGAATTTTTAAAGATAACAAAACTTACCATCTTAACCATTTTTTTGTTGAAGGAAAGGTACAGGCAGGAAGGCAAGCAGGCAGGAAGGCAAGCAGGCAGGCAGGCAAGCAGGCAGGCAGGCAAGAAGAGAGAGGAAGAAGAAGCACTTTTGTCTTATCTGTATTTAGTTGTTCACATTGCTTGTTTACCTCCAGATCCGGGACTCAAACCCAGGGGTATGTGGCCTGAGCGCCTTCAGAGGCGATAGATCTAATTGCTACTCCACCATGGCCTGCCTCTGTGAATTTGACTACTCTCGGGAGAATTCTGTGTTATTTGTCTTTGTCCGACTGGCTTATATTACTTAGTATAGTGTCCTCAAAGTTCATCCATGGTAGAGACTTGCCTTCCTTTTACAGGCTGAATAATATTCTATATTGTCTATTGTTTCATCAATGGACACTTAGATTACTTCCACCTTTTTGGCTCACTGAATAAAGCTGCTATGAAAATGGGTATACAGATATCTTTGAGACTCTGATTTATATAATCTGTGTGGGTGGGGGGGTTGTTCGTTTTTTAAGGAAAGGTACAGGCAAGAATGAAGGAGAGCAGAGCCAGGCGGGAAGGAAGAGGAAGAAGAAGCACTTTATTTTATTTAGTTGTTCATCTTGGTTGTTCCCCTGACCCCAGGACACAAACTTGAGACCTTGTGATGTACATGGACTATGTCCAATAGCTATTCCACCAGAGTGAGCCTGTAGCGGAGTTTTTTAGTGAAAGAATGAGCTTAGAAGAGCTTCGTGAGCCCCGTGAGTTTGCATTTTTCACCATTTGGAAAAAGTCAGGAATGCAGCACCAGTTTCACTAGGTAACGCCTTTATTCCTTCTGAGTGTACTGACTTTCCAAGGGCTGCTTGTGCTGTTCTTCAGCAATATGTAAGTGCTTTGCGAATTGCCATTAAATAGAAAGTAGCAGCAGTTTAGTTATAACTCAGTGATTGAGGCACTCTAATCAAGGGCAGAATTGTCAGTGACTTGGTATATTACGAAAAGCCACTGTCCCAGTTTCCCCTCACATGGGACTTGAAGTCCCACACCACCCTTCCACAGGCCAAAAAAGTAGTTGGTCCTAGGGTGAAGTCCAGCAGCAATCTGCCCCACCACTGAGTGCCCTCCTCGCTGACAAAGACCTATAAATAATATCCGTGATCCTGCCTGAAAGCTAGAGAAGGGACAGGGACTGAGGGGTTGCTGAAATAATTTCATGAACGAATTAATCAAAGAAATGATCTGTGAATGAATCTCAGAGAAGGGACATATAGACAGATGAGACTCCTCTCCTGCCAAAGCCAGCCTTTCATGTCCTGCATTGTCTGCAGGCAGGTATAAGCCATATTCTAGATCACTTGGCATTCAGATACCTGAGTTGCCTCTATTCTTGGTACAGAGATGATGGGGTGGAGGCCTGTGGGGGAAGTGTTACCCTTCTGCAATGAGGAAAAAAATCTAGTTCAGGAACCAGAGCAAAGCTTATTCATCTCATCTTTTAAAATCCCAAGACAGTGTCCTCTCTGACCCCCAGACACAGAGTCCTCCAGCATTAAATGTGCAGAAATCAAATGCACATCCATTACAGGAGAAATAGCAGGAAGTGGGGCTAAGGTGACAGATTTTTGAAGAGCGAACATACACCTTTGTGCTCTGTCTTCTTAAAATTCATCCTCTCACCTGCCAGCCTTGAGAATTGCCTATTTACATAAACTAGCTGCCTAAAATGGAATATTAGATAATGTTACATGGCGGCTCACTCAATTTGAGCCCAACCCCAGGATATGAGAGTGATCCAGAAGTCCTCTGACAGCATGTAGCGTGGCACGCTGGCCCAAAGCCATGTCTCCGTGTGGTGTGAGCCTGTCAGCTCTCCTGAGCTAAGCAGATGTCGGGCCCAATCGCTAGGGTGGGAGACCAGCCGAGCATAGGAGGCGTGGGGGTTGTGATTCAGCAAGTGGCATGGTGACATACTATCATCAGGAGACAAACATCCTCTCCTCCTGAGCTTCACAGCAGACACCTTGTTCTGCCCAAGGTGCTGTCTCAGTGACAGCCAACGCAAAGGGGTAGAGAAGGAAGGGGGTAGCTGCAGGATCCGTGGGGACCCCCCCCAGTATAGGAGGTAATCAGTCAGCGCGGATGATATCCCTGGCTCTGTGCCAGCCTCTACCCCCTGTTGGTGTTTTCCAAGGCACACATCTCCCTCCCATCGAAACTGGAATCATGCTGCTCGCTTATAGGAGTATAAATAAGCGATAAGGAAGTGTTCTGATAATGATAAGTGAGTATAGCTTCTCAGCCGACCAGATGTATCAGCAAAGGCAATTGTGCGTGTGTGTTCATTTTTTTTTTTTTTCCCAGCGTTCCAGTTCCTGTAGTCAGTTTAGAGAAAATTCCTAACCTAGTGAAGACAGATGGTGCCAATGTCAAAATGAACTCTACAACCACTACTGCGGTCACCTCCTGCTCCACCTCGTCCTCTGCTGTCTCCACCCCACCTTTAATTAAACCGATTTTGATGTCTAAGTCTGTGCCACCTTCCCCAGAGAAGATCTTAAATGGCAAAGGAATTTTGTCTGCCACCACAGACAAGAAGCACCAAAACGGCACCAAAAACAGTAACAAGCCTTACAGAAGACTTTCAGGTACGTGAACGCGCCTGTGGAGTCTGGTGTATATTTGTAGCCAGGAGCGATCAGTTCTTAGAATTAAGCAGATCTGTTTCATTTTAAAGGGGAAAGGGTGTTTACCTGCACACAGAAGTCCCACCTACACGTGCACAAGCAAACTGGTTCTCTTATTCCTGGGCCAGAAGGCTCTGAGAGCTTAGTGGGGCTTATGCCCCAGGAGGCAGAATCTACACTCATCAGTGTATTCTGAGGGTTTTCTTGTTATCCAGTAAACTCTGCTGGATAGAGGTTTCACTGCCCCAGGTTGAACAACCCATATAGACAGGCGTCGTTTTGCAGGAAGGCCTGGGACAGTCCTGTCAGTGGCTGTCCCACAGACAGATGCAAATTCTCTCCTTTGGCCTAGTTGATTTCCAAGTTTATTCTGTGATCTGAGGCAACAGCTGCCTTTCCCACATAATCAGGTTGGAATTTCTAGTCAGGAACTTGGGCTGACACCGCAAATCGGGTGTGGGGAAGGGTCTCTCTTGGGTCTACTCCTTGCTTGTCTGAGCACGCACTCAGGGTGCCTGAAAACTACACGAGGCTGGTCTTTGAGGCGACGGCTGCCCTGTGAGGAGGGCATCTAGATGATGTTTGCTTCGGATTGGTCTTAGAACTAAATATGGTGGTTCTGCTTTCTCCTAAAGACTAGGAAAAGCTACAGATTCTTCACACTTTGTGGGCATTTATCTAATGTTGACATGAAAAAAGAAAGTGCAGTGAAAGCCACCCTGTGAGAAACAATGTTCCCTGGTGTGAGTGTAATTCTTAAACATGCCAGGAATTGTGGGTAACTTATTTTTGACTTCATGTTTATCTATATTTCGGTGTTTCTATCTCACCTCTGTAACTAAAAAAATTCATAAAAGTATCTCAGACCCAAAGCATTCACATGACACTGAAAACCCTCCATATACTACGATTCATCCACGGTCAAGAAAGAGGGAGAGCTGGGCCTCTTGTTGAGCATTATGGGGCCCCACTGCGTGGACAGGAGCCCAACTCCTGGTTGAATGGAAAATTCAGTTACTCTCTAGAGAGGTGGGTGGCAAAGTTCCTGGGAAAACCAGTAGGCCTGACTGGGTACAGGTGCCAGAGGCTGTGGCTTCCTTGTGGCAGAAACATGACCATCACTTCCAGCCTGCACCTCCCACTTGAAGATGTTGGAGGGTTTTTTGGGGTTTTTTTTTGCTTTTGGTTGTTTTTGCATTTTGTCGGTTTTTTCATCTCATTAGGTCTTTTGCTTGTTTCTGTCTCGCTTTCACATTTGGCAGCCAGCTCCTATCCCCAACCAGACAACCTGCTCAGTCACAGGCCGGCATGAGTGCTGGTGTGGGTCTGGGCGCAGGTCTGACTCTTAACAGACCGAAGGGAAAGGACTCCATGCCAGGCAGCCTGGGGCCTGGCACCCAAGATTGGTGGGCAGAGAGGGCTCATAGGAAGTGGGTATTTCCAGGTCTAGCAGTTTTCTATTCTTAAAAGTGAAGCTAAAAAAAGCAATAAGAAGACAAAGGCAAAAAAGGGGGAGAGGGGGTTGGGGGATGCATTAATAGCCCCCTAGGGTATCTGTCTTGCATAAAATAATGGTGTTTATTGCACGCAGCATCATTACCACCGCCATAACCACTACCCCCAACCTTCTTTTAAAAATAGAACAAATTCATTTATTATGCTGAGTTTACTCCACCAAATTCAGAGTTTTGCAGGCTAGTCACCTCTTTTCAGTTTGCTGACTTTCATGACTCTTACAGACATGCCACCAAATTTATATACACTCCTTCCCATTCACCCAACCACTCGCATGCCTGCCATTACCCTGCATGCCCAGGAGAGCTGGTTTATACTTGCTCTGCAGGGCTCAGGTGTTTGCTGGGGTCTCCAGAAACAACGCAGGCCATGGAAGAGGTGGGCTTTAAAGGCTAAAGGATCTTTAGGAGATGGCCCCTCCTCCCCTCATTTCCAAGGGGAAAAGAACATTTTTTTGGAATTCAGAAAGGGTAAAGGATCCAAAATAGACGTTAAAAAAAACAGGTTTCTTAGAAGTAACCTCAACACAAGCCATCAACAGTCCTGTCCTGCACTGGGTGCAGAGCAAGCTGTGAGAATAGCAGTCAAGTTCAGGCGCACATCAGGCACTCACCCAGCCTTGCCCCTGCCTGTCCCTGTCACACTGCCAAAATGTTCCTGAATCAGGTAAATGATTTTTCTGGTCAACAAGGCTGCGTGGAAAGTCTTGTGCTGAGGATTTTGCAAAAGCACGAGAGGTGCGGGTACACTAACCCCTCAAGGAAGACTCTTCCATTTAAATGACTAAAACTAAAAGGAATGCAGAGCAGAGTGGGACCAGGTATGTACTCTTGAAGCCACCCAGGAAAAATAATGACCCTTGGCCTCAGGTGACTCCTTCCCGTGACACTTAAAGTGCCAAGTACCTGGGTACCCATTTCAAGCGAGAGTCCGTCCCTCAGTGCCAGGCCCCACTCCACATCCCTGCTGACAACTCGACTGAGGACTGTGGGTTCAGAGGGGAACGTCATTTCCCCCCAAGTGGGTTCTTGAAGCATTTTAGCAGCTGATTGAAAAGGGGAAAGAAAGAAAGAAACAACAGATTGCCTGACAATGTCTCACTTGTTGGTGCAAATGTGCATTTTTAAAAAAATGTAGTCTTAATGCCAAATCCTATTTAGTCTCCTTTTTTCTTATATTTTTTGTTTGTTTCTTAAACCAGAGAGAGAATTTGACCCAAATAAACACTGTGGAGTATTGGATCCCGAGACAAAGAAACCTTGCACAAGATCCCTCACCTGCAAGGTATTTCTCTTTCCATAAAAAATACTTCCTGCTCTCGCTGGGGCCTTTGTCGAAATGTTTGCATGCCACTCTCTGCACACGGCAGGGTGTGGAACCTCGACATGACCCCCAGCTGTTCTTTGTAAGGGAAATGCTTTCTTCTTTTGCTTGGTAGCAGAGTGCCTGCCTCAAGCTGGCTGGCTGGCTTTTTAAGAAGGAAAAAAAAAAAATAGGCTTCCCCTGTTCCTTGTGAGGCCAGACAGTAAATTGTATTTATAGGCACTCACAGGCGGTTCTAAACCCTGCTACGTTTTAATGTATGCAGGAGCGGCAGCGGCGGCGGCGGCGGTGGCAGCGGCGGCAGAGCCCTGAAAGGCAGCCCTGGAGGGAGGACGATCGGCTGCGCCCCTGATCTGGCCACGCTGGGGTGGCTGGAGGGACAGCTGACCCAAAGCGGTGCCACGGGATAGCCCCAAGCCCTTTATTTCATACGAACTGCTCGTGCTTCTCGGGCTGAAGGCTGTGGCCCTCTGCTAGGCGGCTCTGTGTGTCCGGGCCAAATCGAGCCTCCCACCTGCACCTGGATTAACTCTCGCTCTCCCTCGGTTGCCTTTCATCCAGAGAGGGTTTTCATGGGTTCGGCGCTGAAGCTCATCATCTTATGCCATTTTTTGGACTAAGCTTTGGCTTCTTAATGCCAGGAGTGTAGGGCATGATTGCATTTGTGTGGTCTCTGCCTCTTCCCAGCCACAGAACAGAAGCTGTTGCCTTGAAGTTGACCTTTCAAGCACCTCTAAATGCTCATGAATGGCTGTTTCTGAAATGAAGGGCCTGGGGAAGCAGGTTTATGTGCTGATCAAAGAGGCTGTGCTTTTCATCTCTCTTCTCCTTAGACACACTCACTAAGCCATCGGAGGGCAGTCCCGGGCCGAAAAAAGCAATTTGACCTCCTTCTGGCGGAACACAAAGCCAAGTCCCGGGAAAAAGAAGTGAAAGATAAAGAGCATCTCCTGACTTCAACAAGGGAAGTGCTTCCAAACCCATCGGGTCCAGCACAGGACTGTCTGCCAGGATCTTCTGGGAACTCTGGGCCAGAACCAAAAGTCACATCTCCTGCAAAATCCAGACCACCTAACTCTGTGCTTCCTAGGTAAGTCCCACCTCGGCAATAGAAGCCCTGAGTGCTTGGTCAAGTGACTGCCTTTTGGGGTCTTGTGTGGTCTGATCACATGCTGCTCCTACCTTGCAAGGAAGTTGTGTGGTTTAAATGAGATCATGAACTGAAGGGGCTCAGCCCACTGACTGCCACCTAGTGGTCAGTGAGTTTCACTGCTGTCGTCACTTTCACCATCACTGTCATCACCATTGTCATCCTTCATAGCAGGACCCCAATCTAACAGATTGCATTTTTCACATGTATGGAAAAAAATACATGAGAAAGTAGCACATCAGTGACTAGGCAACTTTCTAGCTACCTGGGTTTTTACATTAGTTGAAGATTTCTAAAGTAGGGAGCGGAGAAAACCTGGGTGGATGGTAGTCAGCACAGCTTAGGAGCCTACTGGCCATGATATTTTGTGAATGATTCTGCTCCTCTGCGATGAGAGGTGAAGGAAACACGGGCATCACAGAAGCTGTCTGTGCATTTCCCTCCACCCCAAGAAAGCTGAGCCCCACCTGTGTGGGCTTTTATTTAGTTTTCCGGAATCAAAAGCAAAGAACAGAAAACAGAAGTAAATTCCTTTTGGATTAAGAGCTGTTTAAAACCCAGACATGTTTGTCATGTTGGGCAGCATAGCACCACATTGAACAGCAGAGCGTTTTCCTGATAACAGGACAAGGAACTTTGATTCAGAAATATTTACTGAGTGCTTGCTCCATAAGCAAGGTACTACTATGTTAGGTCTCAGGCAGGGGTACAGACATAAAGGAAACTAAATCTTGCTTTTCAAGAATTTAGCACTTAGAAGATGAGATAAGATTCAAATATCCATAACTTCATAAAAAAGAAGCATTAATCTTGCAATATGAGACGTGCAGATAGTGGGATTATCTGATGACTTATAATGTGTGCATGCAGTGTGAGTCTCAGAGGAAAACTGCCCAGTCAGCCAGTGGGCATTAAAAGAAGAGAGTTCTAAAAGAAGGGAGTTGGTTTTTAAAGAATAAACAAACAGCTGATGATCGTTCCTACCACTTTACCAGGTTCTTACACCCATGCCTTCCTCTTTGGTGCAGGCCTGACCCAGTTTGACAACCAGGGTCCCTCTGTTGGAATGACTGACCTCAGCCTCAGATATTCAGGAGGATGCGGTCAGATGGAATTCCCATGCACACACATTTCCATCATTGTCACCATTGTCATGTTGACATCTATTATCATGCCACTTTCCTGCATCCCTCGTCCTTCAGATTAATTCTTGCTGTCATTGGACATTGGTGAAGTAAAGTACTTTTGTTTTAGAGTTGAGACAGTTCTGTTCCAAGTTTCTGGGAGAAGCTTCAGTTCTAGATAGAGTTTACCCTTAAACATCAATCAATAGGTTCAAACTACCAGGGTCTACATATATATCCATGGATTTTTTTTCTGTAAGGTGTTCACATTCATCATTATATCAATTCCCAGTACAGGGAAGACCAACCACAAGTTATAATTGGATTTGTGATGTGGATGGGGGTCAGCACCTCTAACCCCTGAGTCATTCAAGGATCAACTGTACAGCGGCTTTCAAACTTGTAGAATTTTTTTTTTTCAAAGGAAAAGTGCAGGTGCAGTCAGGAATGAAGGGGAGCAGGCAGGCAGGCAGAAAGAGAGAGGACGAAGAAGCACTTCATTTATTTCTTCATTTAGTTGTCACACTGGTTGTTCACATGCCCCCAGTCCCAGGACTCGAACCCAGAGGTATGTGGCCTGCATCCTTGGGAGGCAGTGCACCTAACTGCAGTGCCACCAGGGTGCCCCTGTGTAACATTTTGATTCCCACAAATCCTTACATGGTACCCAGTATAAGAGCAAACCTTGGCGTGCCCTGGCGGAGCAGCAGTTGGGTCAGTTGTCTCCACAGGCGTGCAGACCACATACCCCTGGGCTTGAGTCTCAGGTGTGGGGAGAAACAACCAGTGTGAGCAACTAAATAAAAAAATAAAATGCTTCTTCCTCTTCTCTATTCCTGCCTACCTGTCTACCTTCATTCCTGCCTGCACCTTGAAATGTGCCCTTGTGCCTCAGGCAGCTGAGATGCTGGCATGTGGGCCATATAAAATCCTAGGACCTGGGTTCAATGCCTGGGACTGTGGTGAAAAAAACAAAACACAACAGATGACTAAATAAATAAGGATACTTCTTCCTCCCCTCTTTCCTCCCTCCCTTCTTTTCTTCCTTCCTTAAGAATGTTTCTTCCCCCTCTTACTTTCTTTCTATCTTTAAAAAAAAAAGTTGTCCTTGCTTAGCACTACTTTTGTCACACAAATACCTGTTACTTTTCCAGGCCCTCTGAGCAATCAATTGCCTTGAGCTCCTGAGAACTCCAGGGAACCTAGTTTTGAAAACCCCATTTATCCTATATTTCTCCATCACTTTTGACTGATGGAGGCATTTCTCATCCAAGCAGCAGTACTTGACTTACAGGCAATAGAGTCTTAATAGTTTCTTCTTTTAATTCTCTTCTTGTTTAATTTTCAGGAGAATGTTTGTCAACAGAGAAATACTAGGTGCTTGTGTCCTCTTAGGGAAGTGGAAGAAAGAGGGAGAGAGAGGTTAGTCAGCAAAAAGGATGTGTCTCTAGAAAGGAAGGGGATTGGTAACAATAATTTGAGTTTGCTTTTCAAGGTTGAAAACTCAGAGTGGACTCTGTTCCAGAGTTTCTGAGGAATTACTTCTTCTTTCGCTCATTTTAGATGAAGATACAACTCCATGCAATCAGACATTGAAAAAGCATCAAATTAAATATATACTCACGAGACTTAAAACCACACTTCTTATTCACATTCACGATACATTTTATATATGTACGTGTATATATATGCACACATGTATTATAGATCTCAATTATACTAATTATAGTTGTCAAAAAAATTTCTTTCACACGAGTAGAATGATCATAATCCCTTCCCAATTGTGAATTATTTTGTGAGAGTTGCTAGCATATATGAATTTATTTCTTACAAATATTTTTGATAACCTTGAAAATATTATGGTTGTCATTCTTTTTCTTTTTGAAAATATGTATTTATTTTATTTTGTTATTCATCGTGGTGGTTCCCTGCAGCTGCAGGTCTCAAACTCAGGTCCTTGGGATGCAAGTGGACTACGTCCAAAAACCTTATCTACTAGGTCACCTGGATGTACCAGTTCTTATATTCTTGAATTGCAATCCATTCTCATCAGGAATTCTTAAAAAAGGAACTTGAGTCTAGAGTTTAAAAAGTGGAAGTTTGATAACAAGGGTGACAATAAGATTGTAAAAAAGTGCAAAACAGGTCGTGTCTCTTAGCCTGTCTAACCTCAAGTTGCTCATCTATAAAATGGAGCTAAGAATTAAGTGACATAAAGTAGCAAGTGCGTAATAAACACTCAGTTAGTGGTAGCTGTAAGTGGTGGGTGGTATACAGTGAGAAAGCAGCGTGAGTAAACACCGGCCTTGGTCTACCTGATTCCTATTTGCCTACCTTCCAGGCCTCTGTCCCCCAAATGAGGAGCCTTTTATAGCATATCCATATATTCTGTTTCTTTGTCCCCAGGTTTAAGGGGAAAAAGAGCCCAATGGCAATGGATGACCAGTCTAGCCAAATCCATGAGTACTCTTTTGAAAGGGGAAAGAAGGCAGAGGGTCAAACTGGGCTCTGACAGGCCAGATCTGGCTCCCATAGAAGGGAGGAATGGTAGACTCTTCTCAGCTGGTTTATGCCTTTATTTTGGTAGAGTCTGTCTTCCATTAGCTTCCTCTGAAAAGGTATAGGAAAAGTCAATGTTTATAATCCTTATAAACACCTGAAAATGTGTCTGTTTTTGTGTTTATTGAGGTAACTTTGATTTACAAAATAATATGTTTAGATGTGCAGGCTCACTGTTAGTGAAATATATGATAACACACCATAGCTACCATCAAATTTCCAGTAGCCATTTACCATTATCTATTGTACCCCCATTATCCTTTGCTCCCAGCCCCTGCCCCATGAAAATGTTTTTATTCTACCTTTGCACTTAATTGATAGCATGCATATGTAACTGAATTGAAAATGGGGAAAAGTCCCCACAGAATTTTGGAGACTTTTTCCACTGGCTCCTAGCATTGAAGAATATTATTGAGAAGTTTTATTCTGACTTCCATTTCTTTGCACATAACCAGTTTTTTTCCTCTGAAGCCTGGGACTCAAATTTCATAAGGTTCATACTTGATGTAGGTCTTTTTTCACTCATTGTACTGAGTACTCAGTAGGTCTTTCCAATCTGAAGAACCTTTTTCTGGAATTGTTTTTCTATGTTAGATCTTGGGTCATTTTCTTCCCATTAATGTCTTTATTCTCTTTTTGTAAAGAGAGAAGGAAGAAGCAGTAAGGAAGGAAGAGGAGGATGAAACATCTTTATTTAGTTGTTCATTTTGGTTTTTCACCCCAGGCCTGGGTCCTAGGGCTGTATGTAGTCCACACACCAGCATCTCAGTCTGAGCCACAAAAGCACAACCTGTTCTCTCTTTCTTGATCTATTAGTTGGATGTTGGTCCTTTTGCTTTGATCTTTTCATTTTAATACCTCTCTTCTATTGTCTTTCTTAATCTCTTGATTCACTTTTTTATTTATTTATTTATTTTAAGAAAAGGTGCAGGCAGGAATGAAGGTGAGCAGAGGCAGGCAGGCAGGCAGAGAGGAGGAGGAAGCCCTTCATTGATTTTATTTAGTCGTTAATCTTGGTTGTTCCCACTGGTCCTGGGGCACGAACCCTGGACACTGGCATATACATATATGAACTGCTCCCAACCCCTACTCCACCAGGACAAGCCTGGTTCACTTTTTGAAAGAGTTTCTTTTATTTTACCTTCAAAACTTACATATTAACTAATCAATTTGTAATTTTTTTTTTAATTTTTAAGATTTGGTTCTTTTTATCTGATTGATTTTTATCATATCCTACAACATACTGTCATTTTGCAGTTAGTACCTTTCTTATATCTTTGAAAATAGTTGGGTTTTTTAAAATTTTTCCTCTTTCCTTCATTAACTTCAATTCTTCCAGGCTTATTTCATATATGTGTGCATGCATTTGATATTTGGTTTGGTTAGTCTCGTGTTGTGTTGGAGAAGATCCAGGAATCTTTAATGATTCCCTAACCATTCATATTTAGAAGAGAGTCTCTAACAGGCTAATTGGAAATCTCTGTGTGCGACTGTCAATCAAAAGTCATCGGGTCACCAATCAGCCTTTTGTTGGAGGGTTCCCAAAGGCAACAAGTCTAAAAGACTTTACTCTGCGGCCATTCAATTTCTGAAGGGCAGATTTCTGCCAGGTGATGTGCCTGTGATGTGTCTATAGGCATTCTGGGAGCACTGACTAACAATCTCACCAGATAGCCCTCCTTCCAGCCCTCTGCCTCACTTCTGCTCTCTGCTGAGCCTGATGGCTTCATGTCTAGTGTCTCTCCAGTTCAATTTCCCTGGAGAGTAAACCTTAGTTCTCTTGTTGGAAAGCTGATTGGAGGAGAAGGGGGTTCTGGCCAGGGCAATCTATATCTGGCTGTGAGATAGAATAGGCGAAGGCTAGGTCTCACTACCACATGTTAAGAATTTCAACTCTCCTGCCACATTTAGTTCTCACCTCCCCCCATGACTAGGTAACTCTAGTATTTCCTTGTGCCCTGCTTCACAGAGGTTCTGTGGTTAGTCAGCTTCTTTCCATCATTATCACATCTCTGACTACGGTCTCTGTCTTCCGAAAATACGTTAAAATCTCTTGTTCACACTTGTACCAGTTAGGATACTTCAGTACAAGTAGCAGAAAACCTAGACTGACTAAACACTTAAATAATTAGGAAGTTCCTTATCAGGTGACAGGAAGTCCAGAGGTGAAGGGTCACAGTCCTCAAAGATCAGAAGCTGACTCTTCTTCCCTGTCCTTGTTTTATTATACTGTCTTCAGTCTTTTAACTCCATCTCAAAATCTGATTTCATTTCGAAAGCAATTCCAGACACATCCAGATAAAACAGGATCTGGGAGAAAGTAGGGGCCACCATTTCCTTGTGTCTCTTTTAAAATGTGAAAATAATTTTTACAAAAGCCCCTCCCCTCCTCAAAATACATTTTCTTTCATTTTTCGTGCTTTTTTTCAAGCCAGTCATCAAGATGCATAAAATTCCCATTATTGGATTAGCTGTTAAATGGAGGCTGGTTGTCGTTATTATAAGTTTCACCATATTTCTACTGATCCCTTTGTTCAGGGCTAGTGACTCATCCCTTTACTATGATTTTAGTAGGACTTGCGGATAGTGTGTTTGACCCAGTTTCCCCATTTAACAGGAAGTTCTTCAACCACTTTCTTACACAAACCTGTACTGCTAGCTCACTTTCTTTTTCTTCTTTATTTTTTGTTATGACAATGTCCTGTGTACAAAAAAATAGAATAATAAAATGAACACCCACATACCTAATTTTAACAGTAAAAATAATATTTTGCAATTATATTTACTTTATATTTTGATGATATTTGCTAGTAAAATACAGATATGCATTTTACTGTTGAAATTTTCCAAATGCATCTGTAAAAAGTAAAGATATTTTCCTGTCTAACTATGATACTATTAACCAGCTCACTTTCATCTCCTGTTGGTCAGTGAGGTCTCACGTTGGGGAAGGCTTCCAAAAGAATCTTGGAGAAAGTGTAGAAATAACTTAAATATCCATTGATAGGCTAATGGAGTAATAATAGTATATCCATACTCTGGAATACTAGGAAATAATAAAATATATTTTAATAAAAAATCATGATGTAGACCTATACATGGACAGGTTTCTATAACAATGCTAGACTTTAAAAAGAAAAGCAAGTCTGAAAATATTATGTGCAAGTGATCCATTCTTGTATAGATTTGCATTGCTTGTGCCTGTGTATACACAGTGAAGAAGTCTGGAAAGGGAAACAAACCAAGTCCTTCATTGGTTGAATACATTTTTGTACAGTCACACAGTTGAGTGTCATGCAGATGTAAAAAGAACTGAAAAATTGCTCCAAATACTATTATTGCATAATTTCCAGAATATACTATTTTTTGTCTAGAAGGGGGCACATCCTGATGGAGTAACCATTAGGCTCAGTCCACATACATCCCAAGGTCCCAGGTTAGCGTCCTGTGACTGGTGGGAAAAAATAAAATGAACAACTAATAAAATATCTAAAGTGCTTCCTCCACCTCTCTTCCTGCCTGCTTGCTCCTGTTCATCTTCATTCTGGCCTGACTCTTTCCTTTTAAAAAATATGTATATCTAGAAGGATTTTAATTAAAATGCTAGTAATAGCATTTGATCTTGGTAGCAGGACTATGGATATTGCTTTCTCTCTAAACATGTTTCAGCAGTTTTTAAATTATTTTACTAATCGACTCTTCGGCCATAAGCAAGCAATAGTGTTTTTGCCTTTCTGATATGGGACAGTAGGAATCTGGGAATGCATCTGGGGGCATGTTTTCTCCAGACATAATTTTATTTTTAATATATTTTTAAGGAAAGGTACAGGTAGGAATGAAAGCGAGCAGGCAGGCAAGCAGAGAGAATAGGAAGAAGTATTTTAATTTATTTTTTTACTTAGTTGTTCATCTTGGTTGTTTTCCCTCTGGCCCCAGGTCCTGAACCAGGGGCCGTGGGGGTGTATGTGGACTACACTGTGGTTGGCTAAACCACTAGGCCAGCGTGTGCCGGGACTCTAAGCTTTTAATATGCAAAATGAATGAGGTCTTTGTTTTTACAAGTGATAGTCAATAATAAAATATTTTGTTGTTTTTAAAGGAAAAGTGAGGGCAGGAATGAAGGAGAGCAGAGGCAGGCAGGAAGAAAGAGGAGGAAGAACCACTTTATTTATTTTACTTAGTTGTTCACTGGTTGTTCTCCCTGGCCCAGGTCTTGAACCAGGAACCTTGGGTTGTGGGTCTGTGCCAAACATCTACTCCAATGGGGTGTGCCAATAATAAATTGTTATTCCCATAGAGTTCTTATAATGACACCAAAAAACTACCTGTTGGCTTGTGTTCAGTTTTTTTGTTTTTTTATTGTGGCAAAATATTTGTAACAGAAATTTTACTGTTTTTATCCATTTCTAAATGTATAATTTTACAGCATTAAGGGCATTCACATTGTTGTCAGCCATGACTATCACTTTCTTCATGATCCCACACTGAAACTCTGTACCCATTAACATGCTCCCATTCTCCCTCTCTTTCGGCTCCTGGTAATCACTGTTCTACTTTGTGTCTCTGAATTTGACACTCTGAGTACTGTACTTAAGTGAAATCATACATCATTTGTCCTTTGTCTTGCCTATTTCTCTTAATATAACTTCTTTTTTTTTTAATTTAATTTTTTATTGTTGTGATTATTAGACATTTTAAAATAATTTTCTATGTCTAGGTTCCCCATTTCTTAGTTATGTTTCAGTACACCATGCCTGCCACCAAATCACCCAGTGTTCTTCCCCATTGTCCAGTGGGCTCCACCACCATTTGCCCCCGCCCGCCCCATTCCTTTATGGTAACCTCAGTTCTGTTGCAAATGTTCCAGGGTTGGTTATTAATATAACTTCTTGAATGTTCATCCATGTTGTAGTATGTGTTAGAATTTCATTTCTTTTTAAGAGTTAACTTAAATATTCCATAGTATGGATATATACCGTATTTTGTTTATCCATTTGTCTGTGGTGAACATTTGGGTTTGTTTTGGCCTTTGTGGCTTTGCTTTTAAATAACTAGTCCTTGAATATCTGGTTTGAACTCAACTGTTTGGCACCAGAAATATTTCAAAGCAATAAAGAATCCAGAGTGAAAATGAGAGAGAAGGAATACATATCACCTACCCTGCTCCATGTCACTTGATGGCCAGCTTTCAAAGCACACTACAAAAAATCTTACTTTTTGTCTTATTTTTTTTCTCTGGTCAATCTCCTTATAAAAGTGGTAAAGTAATGAAAACAAATACCAATCAACTTTGACTAGTCCTCTTCTTATTATTCTACTAAAGTGAGTATGTTCGCTGTGCTTTTGCCTGGTTCTGTTTTTCTTGTTCTTCCTGCTCAAGAGCCATGCAGCACTCCCTCATATAGTGACATTGCTTTTCTATAAGCTTAGCCATGACCGAAGTGATTGTTTTTGGATTGTTTGTACACATAGAATTCGTTCATTCCTTCATTAAAACAAATATTTCTTCACCACCTACTCTGAGCCAGCCTTGCCAGTCATTAGGCCTAGTGGTTTGTCAGAAATTAAATTGAAACATTCATCCTCACAAGAGACAACTACATGTGGCTTGATAGTCAGAAGTAAGCATCATTCTGGAGTCAGGGAAATAGGGCCCCATCACTGGGACAAGATCATTTTGTCACAGTATGATAATTCCATCTAGTCACCATTCAGTAGCAAATATAATGCGCCTGGGGGGACTGTCTTTCATCATCACTGATATTTTGTTGATTGGTTTGTATACCTAGGTGAGCTTGCACTCAGTTTCCACTTTCAAAGGACAGTTACTACAGGGCAAGTACAAACCACTTACATGCAAATGGGTAAATAGTTGTAACTAAATTCATAGAGGACAAGTTTTAGGTTAAACTACCTCTGTCACATTATTGTATTTTACATTCCGCTTACACTATTGGAGTTTGCCCTGGTACCTAAATGTAAGCAGGACAGAGCCTTAGCTCTGTGGAGACTGGTCACTGCTAACCCTCTCAGCCTTCATTTTTTCCTTATGCAAATTTGCCATTGACCAGTTCTCCTTAATATATCAGAAAGCTAATTGAGCTGTCTTCTGAGCTCCTTTAAAATAGGGGGGTGGGTCATACCACACTCAAGTGGAATGTGAATAGATGAAACAAATGAACAGATGAAACATAACCAACCCTGAAACATCTGCAACAGAACTGAGGTGACCACAAGGGAATGGGGCGGGGGTAAATGGTGGCGAAGCCCACTGGACAATGGAGAAGAATGCTTGGTGATTTGGTAGAGGGCATGGTGTGCTGAAAATATATCTAAGAAATGAGGAACCTATAAATAGGAAGCTATTCTAATGTATAGAATAATTTCTACAATAAAAAATAAATTTAAAAATAATATAATAGGTGGGTCCTGCTGCCACAGGAAAGTGTATTCTCTTTGTTTTCCCTTGCTCTTAGACCGTCATCCGCAAATAGCATAAGCAGCACCACGTCTTCAAATCACAGTGGCTACACTCCAGAACCCCCTTTGCCCTCAGTTGGAGGTGACCTCGCCAGCCGACTGTCGAGTGATGAAGGGGAGATGGACGGAGCCGACGAATCCGAGAAGTTAGACTGTCAGTTCTCCACCCACCACCCCAGACCTCTTGCGGTAGGCCGCCTTCTGTTTCCTTCCACGCGTGTTTCTCCCCTGTGCCTTGCGAGCCTTTAAGTGATCCGGTCAGACGGCATGCGTTTCTGAGGAGAACCACCAGGGCAGTATTTTATGAAAAGGTTTACCCTGAAGTTTAAGGCTAGCCTTGGAAATACCCTTGAAAATCACCGAAGGAAAGGAAAGGACTCCTAGCTGGTTATAATCCTTTTAACAGCTGAGTATTTGTGGTCCACCGTGAAGTGATAATGCTTGAAAAATGGTGTTTATGTAAGTGCACTGGGGAGCAGACCTCCTGGCCTTGCCCATCTAAAAAAGAGCCACCAATTTCAAGAGTTAGTCTAGCTCGCCTGCTTTGGAAACCGTCTGTTTTAACTGTGTGCCAGGTGCTGGCCCTAGCTGGTTTTCTCCCTGTTGGTTAGGAGTTTTATTGTCATTAGTAAGTGTGACCATATGGCACTAGAACTGAGGGAGAGAGAGAGTATGTGTGTTGAGGAAAGGAGGAAGCATTTCATGTCAGCATGATTGTTGATTAACAAAAAGTTCACTCTCTTTTCATTCCATGAGTCCATTTTAACAGCTCTGAAAAGCATTGAGACTGAGGTGGGAAACAAAAGCAAGCTTGACCTGGAGGCTGATTAATGTTTGCCATACAAACATTCAGGAAAAGAAGGCCCGATGCTACCATGACAGACCCACATTCAGAGAGGCTGGAACATGGGACTCCATGACCACTCTGCTCTGGTGCCAGCCTGAGTCCTACAAGATTAACTTTGACTATCAATAGATCTCATGGACTGTGCAGGTGACATCAATCCCTTCTATCTGTACAATGAATGAAGGCCAAATTTATCTCTGTTTCTGGGGATGATGATGACCTATGGCTTCCAACAGCCTGAGACTTTGCCTCTTCACTAATACAGAAATAGGAAAAATTATGAGTGTCTTTAACATAATAGAAACCTCAACTGGTATAGTATATGCACTATGGCCATGAAATTATCACCCATAACATGAAGTCCAGAAGTAGATGGTCCCAAGGTTGGTTCTGCTTCTTCATTATGTCATGGAGCTGAGGGAGAACCTCTGCGATCCTCTTCATCTTTTACACACAGTCTCAAGCCTTCTAAAATAGCTCCAGTATCACTTCACCCAATGGCCTTCTACATCGGATGGAAAGGGACAAACAGAAAGGGGGTCTTTATCATTTCTTAAGAAAGACAGTCTTTCCTGTGAACCTCCCAGCAGGTTTCCCCTACATCTACTGGAAATGTGTCACCTGCTCACCTTAGACCAATGCTAGAGAAGAAGAGATTGTAGTGACATAGAATGAAACCAGCCATGATTCATTTCAAGGTTCTGAGATGGTTCTCACCTTCCCTACTCACGGTGCCATGCCAGATATCAAAATAAAGTCTGGTTCTGTTAGGAAGGAAAAGGCAGGAAGA
Organism: Solenodon paradoxus; assembly: GCA_004363575.1. NCBI lineage: Eukaryota > Metazoa > Chordata > Mammalia > Eulipotyphla > Solenodontidae > Solenodon > Solenodon paradoxus. The sequence goes on from RJWH01002282.1 coordinate 182,874, forward strand.
GGTGGGAGTAGGATGGCAAGTGATGAGATTGGCAACCAGTAGGATCTCCCTTAGTGAGCAACCGAGTGAGGGCCTACAGCTCTGCGACCAGGCACAGGAGTCTCTCGGGCATCTAGACATGAGTATTATATTGCATTAGAGACATAGGGTAGGAAAAACCAAAAAGTTCCTCCAGGTTCCAAGTCTGTAAGAGAGACAAGGCTCCACCAGAAGACCAGACTCAAGCATAGGACATTTGTCCAAATGACAAGCTGACAGATTATAGTGGATTAGCTCAACTCTGGGCATGGAGGATTCATGTTTTTCTGATTTAAAAGGGAAAGCCATGGATTTGTTTCTTTGCTTTGTCCTTTCTCTCATGGTCAATTGATCTATTAATTCAATTTTTAATAATGAATAATCTTTCAATGTATGTTGAGCAATGGGAATGAAGGAAGAAAAATTGTCTAGACCTAGAAGAGCCCCCAGTGCAGCTAGGGACCAGCCTCCACCATGGAAAATTCCCTCTGGGTTTTTGTTTTGTTTTGTTTTGTTTTGTTTTGTTTTCTTCACATGACCATAAGTACTTCATAGGAAGGTACAAAAAGAGTTTTTCATCAGAAGTACCAGATATGATGTATGTCAAGATTTCAATGCAACCCTCTTCCCCCCAAATACAAACAAAAACAAAACAAAGGGAAGGTTTTGCATTTCTTCCTGTGAATTGTTGCAAAGGCTGGTTCAGGGAAGGTTTGTGGAACGAGTGCCAATCCAGCACTGTGTCTGGGATGGAGGCCAGGGAGCTGCTGGGAGGCCTGGGGGAAGGGAGAGAGGCTACATTTGAGTTATAGAGTCATTTGCAGACTTGACTGAGCTCTAGACCAGCCAAATGTCACCATCTCAGAGGCCACTTCTGTATTTGTCTCCTGGCCTTCTGATTGTCCTAACATCATAATCAAATGATGTTTATTAAGCATCTAATTTTCATTCTTTAGCCATATTTTTTAAATGTGATAATTTGCTTTCAACATTTATAGGACCTGTCTCTCCAATCTATTCTTTAGGCCAAAAGAAGAGCCCAGGGCCCCTGGCCTTCTTTTATACATTTAGAGTCAAACACACGGGTGTGTGTGTGTGGGTGTGTGTGTGTGGTAGCCATGTAATGCTTCTCAGGTGAAATGTAATGAAGAATGCAGTTGGTTTTCATGGGAGTTCAGAGTAGTGACATTAGTCAGAGAAAAGCCATTGAAATGAGAGTCTTATTTAGGGTACTGAGGGAGAGGAGAATTGAGATAGTGTAGAAGGAACAGCATGAGCTGGACAGTGGTGATGTGTCCCAGGGCAGCCTGCAGATGCTGACAGGGTGGAGATGAGGTCAGGACTAACCAAGGAAGGTGGTCAGCTTAGTTGGAAGGCAAGTGACTCTGTTGACAACAGTTAGAAAAGGGACGACCAGTTGACAGAAGACCCAGCACATCCAAACAAGCCATTTCCATCACTGTGTTGAGACAACAGGGAGCCACGGGGCTCCTTGAGCAGATGGACGGCATGATAAGCCGGTGGTACTGAAACATCACCCTGGCTGCTGGTTGTTGTGGGTTTGGATGTGTGTTTTTTGTTTGTTTTTCCCTAATTTAAAATTCTCACTCAATCCCAGGTAGAGAGAAGGTAGCTTAGCCCTTGGTGCCACAGAAAATTGAATGTCACTATTGTTGAGTCATAGTGTGAGGTTCTGCAGAAAAGCTAGAGCTCAAACTAAAGCACACAGAAGTATTTTTGGCTTTAGTGCTATTTGCTTTTTTATTTTGAGTAAAAGTGTACCCCTGTGTGTATTTATGCAAATGTTATTTTTCTCTGTATGGTTTATATTAGCTTATTAACCTGTAATCAAAATTAAAATGTTTTTCCTCACAGTTTTGCTCATTCGGGAGTCGCCTCATGGGACGAGGGTACTATGTGTTTGATAGAAGATGGGATCGTTTTCGATTCGCACTAAACTCCATGGTAGAAAAACACTTGAATTCACAAATGTGGAAGTAAGTGAGCAATTTTTAGATCAGAACTGCTCTACAACTATCTCAGCCCCAACTTTTAAAATGAGTGTCAGTAGTTGGCTTCTCATAGAACAAATTGCTTTGGAAATCAGAATTCATGACTAATTCTTAAATGGCTTCTTAATGACTTCCCTGCATTTTTTCAGAAACACATATGATGAGTGAGGTATGCTTTTTCTTCTTTGGAGATATTTTCATATCGGTAATCTAGAACTTTAAACTAAATGAAGAGGGTAATAGATATTGTTTATTTAACAGTGTTGGAGGGCCTTTTTGCTGTAACTGAAAACATCTAAGTCTATCAAGAACATGCTTTTGCTTGTAATGTTACTGCTGCAGTGTCAATACTAGCCATTTCATAATGGTTATGGACCAATTTCTAATTCTTTATTGATCTTTGGGGCAAAAAAATATATGCAGTGGCCAACAGGGCAGATCCTGAGCACTGATGCTGTGAAGTTGGTTAAGCTTGTCTTTGGCCCTTCCCAACATCTTAGCCCTCTCTCCTCATCTCTACTCACACTTCTCTCCGCCCTAAACCTCAGCTGGTTCCATTTCTCTAAGATATCTTTATTCTCCAATGTCTCCCGATGTATTGACATTTAAATAGAAGATTCATAAAAGGGGAAGAAACCTTCTTGACTTAGAAAAATGCTCTTGGGAAGGACTGACAGGCCAAGGCCCTCTTAGACCACAGCACGTTCTAGCTAATTGATAATGTACAGCCAAGCCTCTGGGCAACCCCACTCCTCACTCCTGCGATTATGAGCTCGTGAGATATCATAATCTACTAGAATCCTGGATCCTTTAGGTCTAGGCCCAGATGGCTCAGGGACATCAATCCTGAAATCCTCACCCTGCCCCGTGACACCCAGGAAAGGAAGGAAAGCATGTCTGAGAAATGGGAGGGTGCTGGGAGTAAGGATCGGAACAGAATTAAGAACTTCTCTCTCCCAGGTAGCCATAACACCTCGGCCCCTTTTCCCCATGATACACGAAACACACCGAGACCTGTACTTCTTGGAGAAAGAAGCCCCATTATGTCTGTATTAAGCTCTCCTAGTGGACTTCGGATTCAGTGTTGACACTATAACAGAGGAAAGGGCCACAAGAGAAGCTTAGCATTTCTTCCCACTTGAGTGACTGCCCAGTGTGTCTAAAAGGCACCCTTGATAGCTACCTGTGACCGTTGTAACAGCAACAAATCAGTCCTTGGTTTTCTGGTTATTTATCTTTCTGCACTTGTTCCCCCAAGATGGCAGACAACCCCGGTGATTCTCAAAGCTCATTGCACTCCTGAGTTCTGAAAATGTAAATCCCGGACACATGGCAGGAATGTGTTGATCTGTTTTTCACTACCTGGTGTCCTGTCCGCTCAAGCTCCATATTCCTTTCCTCCTCAGGCACAGAAACCCAAGTCACAGGGCATCAGGCCCCTCCCCCCTTTTCAGGACTTGCCTAACCAATCTGCTGTCACTGAGCAACATTGGGGCTGCCTGGGTGTCAACTCTGGAGAGCGTAGCACCTCGCTGCCCTCTCAGCCTCGCTGCCCAAACCCCAAGCCCCGACGGGCCCGAACCTGGAGGGATGGCAGCCGATGGGGGCGTGGAAGACATTAGGAAGAAAAGGAGCGGCCAAGACTCTTTTTTCTTTAACAAGCATTTAACTCTGCATCAGGAGACGCCAACACAGTATTCTCTTTCAGCCAGGTCAGCATCTGGATCTCCGTGCCAGCTGGCAGGGGAGGATGGGCACTGTCAGTCATTGATTCGCATCTGTGGGCTTTTGTGTGGGACTTCCCAGGCCTGCGTGCAAAGCTTAAACTGGGGTGCAGCCTGCAAAGCTGAAAGCCACTCCCACTGGGCACCTAGAGAAGCATAGACTGTTCAGCATGGGGGGCAGGGGCTCCCAGGGACCATGAGCTTCCCTTGCCCTGCTTCTCCCCTGCCCTGTCCCTCTCCTGCCCTTGCTATCCACTGTGATTAGTGGGGAGAGGCTGCCAAGGGGTAGTGAGTATGTTAAGAAACAGCACCCACCCCAAATATGAGTGTCAGCCAGGTAAGATAAAGAATTCCAGCTCTGCTTGTCAGCGCAAGTTGAAGAATGAATTTATACTGTTTCATGGAGAATATTACAAATTGGGGCATTCAGAGTAAGTTCCCCATTAAGTCACTGATGGGGGTGGGGGTATCTCATTTTCTAAGTGAGCTGTCTGGTATTTGTAAATAACTTTTTATTATAAATCACAGCCACACCTCTGCCCACGTGTATTTCTATCCATATTATAACTAGTAAGAAACTTGAGTCAAGGGAGGATTGAGTGGGCTGCCTGCAGTACCACAGCAAGGCGACAGAGACGGCAGGGAAAGGGAGCTGACGCCCCACTCTGAGATGTCCCCAACTCTGTCAGGGACGAATCGTGCAGTGCCAGTCAGTTGGAAGGCTGTGTTTAAATCTTTCCAGTCTGATTATATGGGAGCCCTTGCCCATCATGTATGTTCCCAACAATGCAGTTATGTTGCCGCTGAGTATTCACCTGCTCACCCATCCACCCACCCATCCATCCATTCATTCATTCATTCACTCATTCGTTCATTGCAACAGGTACTAATGGAGCACTGTTTGGTGCTGGCGGGATCTTGAAAGTAGATTTTTTTTTTTTTTCTTTTTAAGGAAGGGTGCAGGCAGGAAGAGAGAGAAGGGAACATTTTTATTTATTGTATTTAGTTGTTCATCTTGGCTGCTCTCACCAGCCCTAGGATGTGAACCCGGGACCTTGGAATGTATGTGGATGGCGCCCAACCCTTACTCTCCACCAGGGCATGCCAGAAAAGTAGGTTTCCAAACACCATCAGGGCCAGAGGGCTTGGTAGTGTTCATGTGATAGCTGATCTCCTCCTTGGTCAGATTCTCAAGGACACTGCTTCTGTATTCGAGGATTCCTCTGAAAGATGGAAGCCATTGGCGCCACCAGATTACAGACAGAAAAGAAAATCTTCAGTGAGAGCAACACTAGAGGGGCATTTCCCTAGTCCCTAGTCCAGTCCCAAGTCTCCTTTCACCCCTTGCTCCAAGTCCCAGGGACACAGGGACTGTGCTGACCACCTGCAGTTCTGTTTTCAAAGGAGAGCTAGTTCCTAACTTCTGAGGAGCCCCAGTTACACTGAAAATTATTTCCAGGGGAACAGGGAGGGGGGCAAAATGAGAAACAGGAAAGAACTTATGTGAAAATATTCACCTAGCCCCTGAGGTCAAGATCCTTTCCCGTTACAGCAGGAACACATGGTCTCTGGGCTCTTCCAGGTCCTCAGAGATGCATCAGCTTCACCCAGGCCATGATTTAGAAAGGGGAGCTATTTACACCACAAATCAAAAAACGCAGTTTACAGAGAGGGCTCCTAGAAGGGACCTCACTGCCTGGCGCTGACCTGGGCTCCACAGAGTGTAGGAGCCAGGCTCTTTGCTCCTAGACACTCGCTAACCTCCAGGAAGACCACCCGCCATCCATCTGTTCTCCTTTATCCGTAGTCTGCCTTTATCTTTAGAACCAACTAGAAATTTCTGGTCCTGTTATCTGGATACATGAGGCTGCATTCCCCACATCTAATGCAGGGACAGGAAGACCTGTTGTTGTCAGCCACATCTAATTATGGCTCCTCTGAATGAGGGCTGAGGTAGGATAAGATGAATAGGAAAAAAAATCAGTCCTGGGTCTGGGCAACCTGATATCTACATCATTTCCTAAGCTCCAAGCCTCCACCACCCTATGTCCTCCTGGGCCGAGCCAGCAGCAGCCTACAGCCACAAACTGATGCCTCTCTCCAGAGGCCGCAGACAGCAAATTCAGGAGGATGCTGGCCTTGTAAGGAGATGGGTGTTTCTCAACTGCCTCCATCCAAGAGCAGGGTGGGAGGTGGGGGGAATGGGAGCTGGGAACCCCTGAGATGTAGGCGGGAGAGGTGACAGTGAGACACTGGCCCCCCTGGGAAGACGGCAAAGGCGTGTCCTCACACTTCTTACTTCAAGCCAGGGCCTAAGTCTGAAATGACCAGTTCTCACCACCTTCATCTCTGCCAATTTTTTTTTTTTAAAAAAAGGAGGGTAATGCTGTTGGGGAAATTCTAAATGACATTTACCTTTTGTTCATGAACCCAAATCAGTCAATATCCAGTAGCTAAGCATGGAGGGGCGGGGGAGGATCTGAAAACTGAAAAATGATTTTTAAAAGTTGCTGGATGTTGCAATGGGGGGAACCATAGGGAAGGGCCATGACTCAGATATCATCATCCTCCAAGGCTTCATTTTCCATAGTCTGGTTCTACCGGGTTTCTCGGTAGCCCTGATGCTCACCCTTAATGGAGCGGAGCAGCGCCAGCCCTGTGTCTCACGTTTCTCTTTCACTCTTCTCTCATGTTTAGGAAAATCCCTCCTGCGGCAGATAGCCCCATGCCCTCGCCAGCAGCCCACATCACCACCCCCGTTCCGGCATCCGTTTTACAGCCTTTCAGCAACCCCAGTGCTGTGTATCTTCCTTCAGCTCCCATCAGCTCGAGACTCACCTCTTCTTACATAATGACATCCGCCATGCTCTCAAACGCAGCTTTTGTGACATCGCCGGACCCAAGTGCCCTCATGTCACACACCACAGCTTTCCCTCATGTGGCTGCGACCCTCAGCATCATGGACTCAACCTTCAAGGCCCCATCTGCCGTGTCCCCGATACCAGCCGTCATCCCTTCCCCATCCCACAAGCCATCCAAAACCAAAACCAGCAAATCCTCAAAAGTCAAAGACCTGTCCGCCCGTAGCGACGAGTCTCCAAGTAACAAAAAGAGGAAGCCGCAGTCCTCGACCTCTTCCTCCTCCTCCTCCTCCTCCTCCTCCTCCTCCTCCTCCTCCTCATTGTCCTTGCAGACATCCCTCTCGTCTCCATTGTCAGGGCCCCACAGAAAGAACTGCGTTTTGAATGCCAATTCAGCTTTGAACTCCTACCAGGTGGGCCCTCCCTATAACAGCCTGTCTGTGCACAACTCAAACAAGGGGGTGAGCCCACTCAGTGCCAAACTGGAGCCCTCAGGACGGACCTCGCTGCCTGGCGGCCCCGCGGACTTAGTGAGACACGTGGGCTCGGCGGGCATCAGCGACTCCTGTCCCCTCTCTGTGCCCTCCCTTGCTGGAGACCTCTCTCTGGCCTCACACAATGCCGTGTCTTCTCTGCCCCTCTCTTTTGACAAATCAGAAGGAAAAAAGCGTAAGAATTCCAGTTCTAGTAGCAAAGCCTGTAAAATCACTAAAATGCCTGGTATGAATAGCGTCCACAAAAAGAACCCACCCAGCCTTCTCGCAGCGGTGCCTGATCCCGTTAACAGCACCTCCTCTCGGCAGGTAAGGGACCCATCCTTCCAGGGGCCTCCTGACACTGCCCTCCGAGGCTCCGGGGGGACAAGGGGAGCCGGGCAGAGCCCCTGCTTAGCCAGGAGGCCCAGACAGGTAACGCAAGCACCGTTTTTCTCATTTTCCCCGTAGGCATGTTTCATTCACCCTCTGCTCTGAAAGCAGTTTATTTTGTCAATACTTTCTACAGCTCTCATTTGACACTGGGCACTGTTCTAAGTGCTTCACAAATAACTACCTTATCAAATCCTCAAAACAGCCTAGTGCAGTCAGTACGAGGATTATCGCCACTTTATTGGAAGAAGAAACTGAGGCGCAGAGATTGAGTTCCCCACTCCACTTCTGTTTTGTTTTGAGGTTCTGAGGATGATTTCATTAAAGAGTTCAAGCAGTTTTATCTGATCTATTGGATTTCCCTTAAGAAAAGTCCAAGGCTCATGCAGATTAGACGATGATTCGGGTCCCACCTGGGAGTGGTTAGTGGGTGTGCCCAGGCTCCCAGATGACTGTCTTCTCACTGTCAGATGCCTCAACCTTCCCCTCCTCCTAATGTAACTCTTTCCTTCCTAAAGTTAAAGTGTAGCTCACACCAACTGGCACAGAAGTATTCGCTGCCATGGTGCACGGAGGGGATGTGTCACAAGGAAAGCTGGGGACATGTGGTCCAAGAAGAATACATGTTTCTTTCCCTGTTCTCATCCTCAAGTCTAGTATTTCTTGTCAGGCTGGGGAAACTGCTTAGGAAAGCCCCCACCCGCAAGCCCACCAGGCTGTGCTATCATCTGGGCTTCTCTGAGCCCACAGGCCTGCCGGGGCAGTGGCCACAGACAGCAGTCACGGCTGCCCCAAGCTTGCCACTGCAGAAGGAAGTGGGCCAGACCCTCAGCCAGGTTTTATCTGGGGATGAGGACTTTGGATAGATGAGAGGCAGTTGTTAAAAAGATGTTTTAATGTTTTGTGTCATCTTTATATGAGACTTGTTAAAACCTCATGAAGAGAACATCTTGAGGGAGATTCACAAATCACAAGTAAACAGTGAGAAACAGCCAGTTTGGATCTCAAGAGCCTATCTGCAAACCGAGGCCAAGGTGAGAGAGGGGGAACGTAGGTCCTCTCACTAGAGCCCAGGGCACTCGTGGGTTTGCACCTGTAGCACATGTGCCGCCATCCTGACTCCCCAGTTCCAAGGGTGCAGGGGAAGGAACCACCACCTACAGTGGCTGTGCCCGGAGACTAACCTGCTGGGAGGCCCCACCTCCAGGTCTTACGATGGAGGGTGGAAGTGGGGTGTCCAAAATGTGAATGTGACATGAGTTTAAAGCCCTGCGGGTCTTGTTGAAATGCAGGTCTTGAGTCAGCAGGTCTTGAAGAGAGCTCCCTCCTCCCCAGAGCTGCGATTCTCACAGACTTTATCAGGGCAGCTGCTCTGGTTTGCAGGCTACACCCTGAGCAGCACGGCCATAGTGTCGCCCACTTTAGATAAAGTTCCAGCAGCTAACACTTATGGGATGGGCTCTGTTGCAAGCACTGCAGGTCAATTACTTGTTATCCTCTCTGTTTTACAGATGAGTGACCCAAGGTACAGGAGGTTAAACACTGTGCCCAAAGTCACACAGCAAGTTAATAGTTGGACTGGGATTTAAACCCAGGCAATTTGGCTCTGAAGTCTGGACTGTTAACCTCCATGCCTCTGTATTAATAGGGTGTCTCCGTATTGGGTAAATGGTGCTCTGTGGACTCTTTGGTCTGCAGGACCATATGAAATGCTTCATAAACTTGATGAATCAGTCAAAACCAGTGGAGCAGACAAGCCTCCACCAGACAGTGTTCATGGGGGGGAAATCAGAAAAGTAGATGAATTTAATGGCTGTGATGGATTTAGACAGCATTGCAATTTTCTCTAATGAAGGTGAGAGCTGGGTACTTGTCGCCAAGCCCTCGTCTAGGGTCACCACCGGTGATTTCCAAGAATTCAGGGAACACCTTTGGAATCCATGTCACTTCTGTAAGGAAATTGGGAAAAGCATGACATGAGGTTGAGAAATTCAAGGTAAACATGTACTTTGGGGGCAAACTGGAGATCTATTTAATTATATTTGACAGGTGTAAAGCCAGGATTTGCCACAGAGGTATTCAAATGAACAAAAAGCAATACTGCAGATGTCTTTATGCAATGTCAAGTCACCATAGAGGATAAGCTCTATATAAGCCAAATGTAGGAGCCAGCTTTGGGGACAGTGCTCACCTGAGGCCCCTACCCACATCTGCTGGAGACGACTACAGAGGAAGCAACACCACGTGCTCCCAGTGCAACCAGCCTAGGACCTAGCTCAGGCTCCCACTTATTTTCTGAAGAATAGCAAGCTGTGCACTGCCTCCTGGCCAGAAAAACTGACCCAGATAAAGACTCAAGCTTTTATCCCCAGCTGGTCCATGGGAGTGTGGGCTCGGAAAAAGACAGGTTGAGACTGGGGTCCGGGGTGAATGAGTTTGTGTTCCTCCTTGGTCGCAGGTGGAAATGTTGGGTCTCCCAGGTGTGGCCGGGCCTCCAGCTAGACGCTTTCCTCCTCACTCTTGACACATCTGGGAAGCAGAATAGAGAGTTCCCCTTCATTCCACTTGCCCTCTGGGATGGGAGAGGCATCATCAAGGCACCCTCTAAAACATTTTCATTTTCTCTGCCATTTAAGATGGAAACACAAGTTCCAAATGGACATGAGGAGAATCTGAGTGTTACTGTGCCGCCTGTCCCCTTTCTCCCAGTGACACGTGGTATCAGTGGGACCTCTGAACGGGCTCCTGTGTCTGAGTAGGGCTTCACTGGTGTCTTTCAGGTTGGGAAAAATAGCAGCCTAGCTTTGTCACAATCCAGTCCTTCAAGTCTGTCCGGCCCAGGACACAGCCGACAGGTAAGTTCCTGGTGGGCACTGGGGCCAGACGCTGGTTCAAATTTCATCTCCACTTCAGTGCAGACTCCTGGCTTCCTGGACCTTGTAGGTATCAGCATGTACCCTTGGGCAAGTAACTTCTCTGTGCTTCAGTTTCCTCACCTAGAAGGTGGGGGACATAATAGCACCTATTTCCTACCACTTGTAAGAATTAATTTATTCACATAAGGCTTCTAGACAATGCCTAGCACATATAAATACGTAACCACTGCTATTGTATTGCCAGCTGTCTGATAGTAGACTACTTCTCTGAGTCTCCATTTTTCCATCTGGCAAAGTCGATGCCTACCTCCTTTTTTAATTGTGAAAAGTAAATAAGATGGTGTTGAGTAAAAGGCCTTGCCACAGCAGATATCATTTGCATCTCAAAGGCCTCTGGTGAGCTGTAGCCACCATGCAGGATGAGGTTTCATGGTGGGAATATTCAGGGTAGACTTGGGAGCTAAAATTGAGGTGTGATGGTAGTCAGTGTATAGTAAATGACTTTCTCCACCGGAGTGTGTGCTCCGTCAGGGGAGGCAGAAGGGGTGGAGCTGTGCCTGTTCTACATGATTGCAAAAAATATACACTGTGTTGTCAGTTCGTCTCAGATGTACAGGAGGTTTTGCAGATGGCATGTTGTGATGGGTTTGTCTACATTTTGCTCTTTGGAGTTTCTCACAAATCTGGGGGAAAGAGCTTAAGTGGAGAGTATAGGGAAACCATTTTTGTACCCCCAGAACGAGGCGTCACTGAGCCTTTTTAAGCCTGAGCACCTACCTCAGGGGATTCACCTGCACAGGTTGCTGGGTACACCTGGAGACTACACATAGGTTGGCACACCTGCGAGGAACCCAGAATGCTGGCCCATCAGCCTTAATAAATGTAATAATAATAACCCTGGGTACCAGGGTTGAGCCCTTCTGCAGATCGGTCCATACAGTACTTACATCTAAACCTTTTAAAAACCCTGTAGGACAAAATGATTGTCTTCATTTTATAGATGAAAATGACCGAATTAAAAGGCTGAGTAACCTGAACCCCAAACTTCTGTCTGAAAAGCCTCTGTGCTTAACCCAACACTGTACTTCTTCCCTAGATGAGTCACCATGCTGTCCCATCTGTTGATGGGAAAGGTGAACTAATGGAGGGGGAAACAAAGGCACACCAAAGGCTCCTTTCTCCTGAAGAGGAACCCCACAAACGACCATGAATTTGTCCCTGCAAGTTCCTCTACAGCAAGGACCTCTGTGGCTCCCTCACATGGAATCCTTCACATTCATCACCTCACTTGCTCATTATAACAGCCCTTTGCTGAATGCAGGTGGTGGCGGGGTCTCCTCTTCCTTACAGGCACATGTAGACACTGCAGGTCTGGGAGTTCAGACCACCACAGTAAAGTAGTGTCGCGACACTGTTAGTCGCAGGAGTTTTTGTTTTCACTGTACTATAATCTATTGTGTGTAACAGCACCGTCTTCAAAAAAAAAGTATATCCCTTAATTTAAAAGAGCTTCATTGCTTTTAAAAACAAATGCTCATCTGAGCTGTTGGGGAAAATGGTGCCAATAGACTTGCTTGCTGTAGGGTTGCCCCAGACCTTCAGTTTTAGAAAGGGCGACACAGCAAGGCACACTGACACCACCTCTGCCTATATAGATGAGAAAACTAGGACTCCGCCTTTGGATTCTCAGAATACCAAATGTATGGTTTTAAAACACGTTTTTCTTTTCTTTCCTAGAAGACCACAAACAGAACGGGCAGGATACGGACTCTTCCATAACAAGACTATGAAGCCACTTCCACACCAATTCCTAGCGATCCCGGACATGCGGAGACCGTGGCAGGAAGAGGAGGGAGGGGAGTGGGAAGTGGGGGAGTCTGTTTCAGGTGCCCTGCCTGTGGCTCTGGCCTTTCTGCTTTTTTTTTAATTGACCAGTTTTTAGTTTTGACAAAAAAAGAAAAAGGCAAAAGAACGTGAATTGGAGATTTACAGAAAATAATATCAGTGTTTTGCTTTCATTGTCTTTCCTTTGCCACATGTATACATTCTTCCAAGTTTGGGCTCACTCCTCCATTTCCTGATGCTCTAATTGGTTTGCTCCAGCCACCAAGCAGACATTGCAGTATATCAGCTCCTGGTTGGCCTCATCTGAAACTCTAGAACACTAGCACATGCAGTGCTCCTTTCCTGGTCCTCTCCCACCCATCCCTTCCATCTCCTCCTACCCACCACTCATAGGTCCCCGCGGGCCATCAGAGGCCCCCACAGGCTCCCCTCTGGACCTTGTGCTGGGGTAGGGGACTTTGCTGGGAAGGAGCCTGTGTTTGGGATGGAGAACATTGAACATTGTGGGTTGAGTGCCCTTCTCAGGTTTCCAGGGCCCACCACCACATTAGAAGCCAGATGCTATGGGCAAAATTGAGAACAGGCCATTTAATGATGTGATTTACCCAAACCACTATCTGTGCAGCTCAGAAAGGGTACAGTAGATCAGGGACAGAACTGGGACAGAGCTGGAACAGGCCTGGGAGGGAGCAGGAAGAATGGGGAAACATTCCTCCAACGTGGTAGGAATTAGGTGACTGGTCAGGTGACTGATCGTTTGAGCTGGTTAGGAATCTGGTCTATAAAATGCCTTCCAGGGTGCAAAACTGAGTAAGCCAGTAAGTTAGGAATCCCAAGGAAAAGGGCACGAGAGCTCAGGAAGCCAATCAGGAGAAACCATGGTGCCCTCAGCCAGGAAATTCTCAAGTGGACCTTGGGCACTAGACAAGAGAAGGGGGTGGTAAAGGAAGCATTCGCAGGAGAAACCTTCCAATGAGGGTTGAGTCACCGCTGGTAAGAATAGATACTAGATTGTCCTCCAGGTAACCAGAAACCCCAACTTCCATACAGCCACCCCTGGAAGGGTCTGTAAAGGAAAAACCAGCTTTTATCAGGGAAGAGCCATTTGGAAGAGAAACTGGAGTCATGCAGCTATAAAACAGTTCACACTGGAGTCTGAAAGAAACAGCAATATCACAGGGCTAATTCACAGAGTAAACCACGTGTTCTGTGCTATTCATCATGGAACTGTGCTTATGTTATAATGGCAGAGAGAATAAGAGGTTTTCCTTTATCTCTATCAGAGATGAATGCCAGTTTTGTAGCTGGGCACAAACCCTCATCCCCACCCTGAAGTTTTCCCTTTTATCTTCATCACCCTAACCCAAAGATCAGACTACTGTTCAGTTTTGCCCCAAGATTAGATTTTGCAAAGATGGGAGGCAAATGGAGTGACTTGCATCAATGGAATTGCACTGACAGTGTTTCTTATAAGATGACTAAAAAGTTTTAATATAAAATGATGACTTTTTTTTTAATCAGGTGTTGATATTAGGTACCAAGACATTTGTTCACTGATGATTTCATTTTTATTTCTACAGTGTTAAAAGTGCACTTATATGCTGGTCTATTTACGTCTTGGGAAAGAGACTGCAAATTGAAGGGGAAATTGTTCCTTTTTCTTTTTTAAAAAAAATAAGGTTAAGGCAGATTTTAAGACTTATAAATGTTTAAGAAATTATAAACAAGGTTAGACCCTTTGAAAAAAAAGTTTAGAAGATATTCTTAAAGTAAATTTTATAGTATTAATTTTGTAATAATTTATGTTTTACTATATTACAGAGCTAACTGACCAGAATAGTTTCAGAAACAATATGAAACTTAGGAAAGTTTAAGCAATGTTTATATTTTTAAAATGTTCTTTGAATTATGTTTTTATTGTACATTTCTTCAGACTGAAAAGTATGTACATATCTTTGTTATTTTTGCACAATTTTTGTCTGTTCAGTTTTAGAAGTCTGTTGTTTTTTTATAATTTATTTTGAGTTGTAAAACTTGCAGGAGTGAAAACAAAAAAAATCTCAGCAACAAAACAGCCCTCTGATTTATAAACTTATATTCAAGGAGGGAAAACAAAGGTTGAGAGATTAAGTGGCTGCTTCTGACAGGTAATGTCTCGACAGGGACTAAAGGAGCAATTCAATAGGTTTAAACCTGTTAGCTTTCAACATCTTGAATTGCAAGCCGGAATAAAGAGGCTCCCCACCGAATGCTGCTTACTTTGTGAAAGACTGGCTCTGACCAAGGTGAAGACATTTCTGGAAAACTGGGCAAAAGGGAAGACCCACAGTGTTCCTTTCTTCACAGTCAACCACAGGTTTACTTTATAATGATGTATGAAAAACTCACAGCTTGAAAATGGAATGCAAATAAAAGGTTTTCTTTGGGTTTGTTTTAATGGAGTTCAACTGGACCAGCCTGTAACACATGATTAGGATGATATCTTTCGGGTACTTCTGTTCTGCACACCTCACACAGCCCTCTCTCCCGCCCCTTGACTGCACACACCCCCATTTGCCTGAAGATCTCGTGACTTGTCGCCAGCCACAGAGGCTCGAAAGCTCTGGTTGTTAAGCATAACGCAATGCATAGACCTGTCAGCCATAAAAATTAAAAAAGGAAAAAAAAGCGACTTGGATAACTTGTATGCCTTCTTTTGTATCAATACACCAATTGTAAATAACCCTGATCAACCTTTGTAGAAAATAGTTTATATGGCATATTCTATTATTGCTGATTCTCAGTGAATTCTTGTTTTAAAAAGGAAAAAAAGAAATTTTCTATTTACACCTTATATTTTGTTATGCTGTCAGCCCATGGCACTTTAACAGAACTCTGGGTTTTCTGTAGCTGGTCAGTCATGGGGTATATTAAATAACTGTTGTTGCACAGACAAGAATTTGCACCTGCTCATTTGTCCTTTCCTACTACCGATTTTAGAAACTTTTCCAGGAGAATTTTGAAGAAAGCATGTCCAAACATTCTAAACAAATGCCACACTTGTGGAGTGGGTTTCTTTTTCTATGATCCATATTTTGTAACACTAAGTATTTTCTTCCTTTGTCCTGCACCTTTATGCATTAGCACTATCAGATAGATTCATTCCATGCCTGTGATATTGTAAGCAGAATAAATGTCTAAAGTAGGTGTAAATAGTAAATTCTATGGCTTACAGTTTTAAAAAGAACAAACATGTATCTATTGATACTGCCATGGTTTAGCACCAGGCCTGGAGACATTCTCCGGTGAGCGATTGTATTTTATTTTTTTTTTTTTTGGCTTTTTTTTTTTTTTTTTTTTTTTTTTTTTTTTTTTTTTTTTTTTTTTTTTTTTTTGTAACATGGCTTTGTAAATAAAATAATTTATATGTTTGTATAACAAAGTCTTTGGGTTTTTATGAAATTTAGATGTGGGGCATTTTTCCTTTTGGGTAAAAAAAAAAAAAAAAAAAAAAAATCTCACCAGACGGATGAGCCTCCCTGTTAGAACACACATTTGAAGCCTAGAAGAAGAGAGTGAATTCTTTCAACAAATATTTATGGAGCTCCTCTGTGGCTGCCCCTGAGCTAGGCGCGCAGTGCTCAGCCATGAGAAACACATAGTCCCAGCTGTTTTCTGGAAGCAACCCAGTGGGGGAGATAGTAAATAAACACAATCAAATGTGTAATTATGGATTGTGGCAAATGGTATAGTGGAAAGAATTGAGTTCTAGGATAAAAAAAACAAACAGGAAAATGGACTTGGTAGTACTGCCAGGGAATTCTCTAAGTGACTTGAAGGCACATAGTGTTGGAGAAAGGCAGAGATGTTCCAAGGAACTAAGAGTTTGGTAAATTCTTTGGGCCTCAAGAGAACCCACTGTGGACAGAGCAAGGGAAGAGAGATGGAGAAAAGGCAGGGCGAGATCACAAATGGTCCCAGAGTTTGGATTTTGAGCTCAATTCATGGAACTCCTTTGAAGGGCTTCTAGTAAGGGCATGGTGTGATCTGGTTCGTTGAAAGATGACTGGATGCTGCGTAGAGAATCAACCTGAAGTTATTTTAATAGACAAGTTGAAACGATGTTTAGTTTGATACCAACATGATGTGGGAGAAGACAGCAGGGTTGGAGAAAAGATCCAACTTAGGGAAAAAGTTGATTCTAGTGAACGCAGGTGTCTCAGAGAAGCTCCCTGTCCTAGGGAAGACATCAGGCTTGGAAAGGAAACCTGTGTCAGAGAAGGCTGCTCTTTGAGAAGCCACTGGTCTCAGGGAAGACCCCAGCCACAGAGACAATGCTGGCCCCAAAGAGAGCAGCAGCCTCTGAGCAGCCCCCAGCCTCTGGGGGAAGCCAGTCTACCCGCAGAGGGCGGAGAAGAACGGTCTTCCCCAAGAAGAGCCCCACTTCCTCTGCAGAGTCTGAGCAGGGGGCTTCCCGCCTCCCACCCATCACTCCCGGTGAAAATTCCCAGCAAGCAGGAAGAGGCAGGTATATCCTCGCCCACCCAGGCCACCTACAGCAGCTCCCGCCAACATTCCAGCCGCAGGACCATCTCCTTTCAGATGACACAGTGCCAGAGTGAGGCTTCAGGTCAAGATAGGTGAGACGCGGGAGAGACCACTCAGTTGTACAGAGATCAGAATCCTTCAAGTCTCCAGGCTCCTCCCGAACCAAGTTCTTTGCGCTCGGTGTGTAGCCAACAGGCTCCACCTCTTCGAAAAAGAGCTGGCAGGTCAGAGCCAGGCAGAACCAGTCTCCATTCAGGAAAATTTGAGGCTCTCGGGGGTTGTGACATCAAGACTCAACCCGTGGATCAGCAAGACCCAGGAGATCAGGACCCCCAGGAGGTGCGGAAAGAGTCAGCAGCCACCTAGAGGACCCAGGGGGGAGAGCAAACAGACCCCTCCCTGGATGCTGAGATGTGAAGAGCCCTCCAGACAGACCCGCCAAGCTGCCTCTCCAGGGGCCTCCTGCCAGGCCTGGTCTCCCACAGTAGCACCCCCAACCCCTTTCTGCCTCCATTTGGGGCCAGGAATCTTGGGAGACTCAGTCACCTCCTTCTTGGTCCAGCACAGGGCTCCTACTCCCTGCTCATCTCCAGGCCAGAGTGGTGCTGTCTCTCAGGAACTCCAGGGTCACCTCTCATCTCCCAGCAGGCACCTTTCTGAGTCCTGATTTCCCTCACTCACTGAAGCCGGGACGCAGCCACAGAAGTCCCAGGGCCTGCTCCCCACCCGCCCCGTGAGGCACACTCTTCAGATTGTGAAGGAGCTGTCTCCTGCCCTCCCCTCTCTGGTCAAGGGTTCAGTACCTTTTACATGATCCTGTCACCCTCTCTCTGGAAAACCTATTCTCAGGAAAGAGTTGACAAACTCACTCACTCACAGGTATAAGTGACTAAAATAACTTACCAGAAAAAAAAATTTTTTAAAAAAATATGTATATAAATAGAGGTGAATGGTTTTGATAATGTTGATATTAAATGGATAAGATTTGCTTAGGTGTTGAATGTGGGACTCATGGAAAGAATGACTTCAGGTTTCTGGTAAGCAATTGTCTTGGGTAGGAATGACATTTCTTCTGCTGTGGAAATTGGAAGAAGGAACAGATTTTTTAAGAGATGGGCAGGAGTGTTAGGTGAAGATCAGACGTTCTGTTATGTGCACGTTTGTCTGCTCGTGTATGAGATTACTGTGAAACACCCAAGTTGCTATGTCAAGAAGGTATGGTGTACACATGTCTAAAGAAGCTATTCGCAGGTCTAAGTTGGAGACATCAATTTGGAAATGTTTAGTATACGGATTATTTTTAAAGCCACAGATATGGATTAATTACTTGAGAGAAAGTAGAGATAGAAGAGTAGATATTTAGAGGTTGTGTAGTATAAAGCTGACAAGAAGCCTTAAGATGAAACATTCACAAAGAAAACAGAAAACCCAACATTAAGTGGCTCCCTAAATGCCAGGAATATAAAATGTTTCAAGGAAGAACCAGTCAAATGAATCAAATACTACTTCAAAATGGAAGCTAGAGATGATAGCATGACTGGGGTTTTGTAACATGGAGGTCATTGGGTGTCTATGGGTTTCCTAAGACCGCCATAACAAATTACCACACGTTGGTGACTTAAAGTAACAATGTATTCTCTCATTGTTCTAGAGACCAGAAGTTCAAAGTAAAGTGTCAGCAGAGCTGTATTTCCTCCAAAGGCTCTAAAGGAGAATCCTGCCTACCTCTTCCAGTTTCAATCCTTAGCATTTTGTGGCTGTATTGCTCCCATCTCTGCCTCCATTTTTAAAAATGACCTTCTCACATGTTTCTACTGTTGTCTCAAGTCTCCCACTGACTTCCTCTGAAAAAGACATCAGTTTCAGAAGGTCTCAGCAAAAGATCCTTAAAATGTATCTTTTTTCAAAAAGTTCACATTCATGGGCTCTAAGATTAGAACTTGGACTTGTCCTTTGTGGGGCTAATATTCAATCCACTACCGTAACCTTAGCAAAGAAGGTATGTTTGAGTGGTGGAGGCCAAGGCTAGGCGAGTTGTTTGAAGGAAACTCAGTTGTATAGATAAGTCTTAAGAATATCAGACGGCACAAGAGAGTGTTTTGATTTTTTTCAAAGGAACAGAAAGAATTTTAAAAGTGAAAAATAAAGCAAAGTGAATATTAAATATGAAAAAAAAAAAAAATTGGAGCACCCTGGTGGCTCAGGTGCTAAGCCAGTGACTTGGATGCAGGCCATGTGAAATTCAAGGACCTAAATTTGAGACCCAAGGCTGGGGTAAACAACAAAATATTAAAAAATAAATAAATAGAAGTTCTTCCTCCTCCCTCCCTTACCCCATCTCTTCCTTTCTTCCTTCCTTAAAAATGCTTCTTCCTGATGTGCTCCAGTGGAGTGGCAGTTAAATCAATCACCTCTGAAGGAACAACCCACATACTCCTGGGTTCAAGTCCTGGATCTGGGAAAACGAGCGTGAACAACTAAATAAGAATAAAACAAAGATGCTTCCTCAGATCACCAAGTGTCCTTCACCATTGTTCAACGGACTCACCACATGTGTGTCCTCCCCACCCCCCATCCCATTCCCTATTGGTAGCCTCGGTTCTATTGCAAGTGTCCACGGTTTTGTTTCATGTGTTCCTTTGTTTTTTATATTCACATCCTACCTATGAATTAGCTATCTGGTATCTTTTTTCTTTTGACTTATTTCACTTAACATAATCCCCTCTAGTTCCATCCATGTTGATCCAAATGACAGGAGTTCATCTCTTCTAAGGGCTGTGTAGTATTCCATTGTATATATATACCACATCTTTATTCAATATCTGACATTGGGCACTTAGGTATTTTCCAATTCCTAGCTATTGTGAATAGCTGCAATAAACAAGGAGGTGCATAAATCTCTGTGAATTAGTGTTTTTGTATCTTTTGGGTAAGCAACCGAAAGTGGGATGGCAGAATCATATGGAATTTCCATATTCAGCTACTTGAGGAATCTCCTTACTGTTATCCAAAGGGGTTGCACCAATTTCATTTATTTTTGCTTAGCTGTTCACAATGGCTCTTTCCCCTGGACATGGAATTTGAACCTGGGGGTATATGGCCTGTGCTCCTTTGGAGGCAAATGACCCAACCGCTACTCCACCAGGGCACACCTTCTTTACATATTTAAAGGGAACAGGATCAAAGACTCTTTTATACAAGGCTTCTCTAATTACTAATTTTGGAATATTGACCAAATAACTTGATCTCTCTAAACTTTGTTTTGCTCATCTGTAAAATGGGAGTAATTATCACAAAATTATACAAAGATTATATTAAAAAATATGTGTAACACATAAAAATTATTAAAAGTTATTAGCTTCCTACTACTACCACCACCACCAGTATCATTGTTACCACCCCTGGGCATTCCCATCTTTTTAGTCATTCTTTCTTTTTTTCTTTTTTTTTTTAAGGAAAGGTACAGGCAGGAATGAAGGTGAGTAGACAGCTAGGAAGAGAGAGGAAGAAGAAGCAGTTTATTTTTATTAAGTTGTTTGTTTTGTTTTTCTTCCCCCCAGCGCCAGGACACCAACCCAGATCTTTGGGATGTGTGTGACTTGGGCAGACCAGAGGCATAGACTTCGCCACTAGCCTACCAGGGTGCACCATTTTTATTTTAGTTTTGGTTGGTGTCCTGGCCCCAGGTCTGGAACCTATCTTTGGACTTCACATGGTCTGTGCACGCCCAAGGCACACTAGACTCATCAATATTTCATTTAAACAAATATTCATTTTATGCCAATTGTATGTTGCCACTACTTTAGAAGTCAAACAGCATTGAACGTGACAGAACTTTGAGGGGATTCCTAAAGATAAATTTGAAATCCAAGGAAACATGAAATATGCATGCTTTTTGAATCAAAAATCCCCAAATGTCAATGTAACCAAGCTTTGCAAGCACAAAATCTCTGCAGGAAAGTTCCCGTCTGAAGGAGGATGCCTTTTAAAGCCATCCCAGGTATTTTCCATTTTTAACCACCTCCAGGAAATGGATTCCACAGCTATTCACTTTAATCAATTATATTTGATCAGTTTCAGATTTTCTCTGTTTCTGTGTCGTCTTTCTTTTAAGCCACCAAGCCCAAGCCAAATGCTGTACATACTTATAAACACAAAGGTGAGATTACCTAATGGCTCCCATATATTTATTATTTAGGTCTCCTGATAGCATACTTAGCTAAAGATTAAAATGATCAAAGCAATACACATAAATTGCAACAAATTAAAATCACATCATTTCTGATGAAAAAAAGACAATTCATGCCTCTTCCGGCTCACCACTGGACTCCAAGGTAACTTTCTCTGATGGACCTGGAATTCTGAAATCCTAAATCTCAACAACCCATTCAATTTTTTAAAGAAACAAACCCTTTAGTCCGCTACTGGGGGTAGAGGGAGAGCAGCCACTAAGGGCTGCATGTAGGAAGCAAAGGGCTCCAACAAACCTCAGGTGAGATTTTAAACACCCCTGCCCCATCTTCAACGCACTGCTGCACCCCTTCCTGTGTGGTACCTACTCCTCTGAGGGATTTGGGGAGAATATGGACTTTTCATAGTATTTTCCTTAAACCACTTGGTAACTTTTTTCTTTTTGCTAAGATAATGATGGCTCTAAATCTGCCATTTACCTTTTGTATCTGTGGATATTTAAAGTTTGTGAGTGTTGGTGTTGGCATGCCCTAGTGCTCTCAGTGAATAAGGCCCCCAGATGTAGTCCCCACATATCCCAAGGACCCAGATTCAATAACCTGGCCTGAGGGGAACAACCAAGATGAACAATAAATGAAACAAATGTTTCTTCCTTCTCGCTCTTCTCACCTGCCTACTCACTTTCATTTCTGCCTCACCTTTTCTTATAAAAAAAAAAAGTATTGGCTTGCCCTGGCAACTCAGGTGCCAAGCCCATACCTGGTGTGCAGTCCTCAACCAGGACCTGGTTTTGTAACCCGGGTGTGGGGTGTGGGTTGGAGTACAACTAATTAAATAAAATGCTCCTTCCTCCTCTCTCTTCCTTCCTGATGCCTACCTACCTTCATTTCTGCCAGCCTTCCTCTTAAAACATTGTTCTTAAGTGAATAATGAAATAAATGGATCTTAAGTATATGACCTGATCAATATTCACCAATGATTATATTCATTTTATAAGCTCCCACATCAAGATACAGAACATTTAAACTTCTCTAGTGCCAACCCACCTCCCCAAGGTAACAACTATTCTATACATCCCACTGTTTACATTCATGGCTTTGATTCACCAAGGTTACTTTGAATGCCAATTCATTAATTAAAATGTTCAACAATGCCGGGCTCTGCCAATTCAGCATGGACCTGGCAGGCACATCATTCAAGTGCTTGAAAGTGAGGGCCAGTTGCACCAATCTGTTCCATGCTCTTAGAATGAGCCAGCCATCTCCTCACTTCTATTTCTCCTCAATTATCTTCTCAGTTTATTGAGGTAGACAGAACCAAAAGACTGAAAATAAACACACATGTCTGAATCTTTTCAAAAGAATCATGCATTTCCTCCCTGTTCTCTTCACTTCTCTGAGGTCCTGTCTTTGCTCTACTCCTAATGTTCCAGAATTGTTATGTTCTCCCTGCTAGTCGCTCAGCATGGAAGCATCTGAATTCTTTGGGAACATGAGAAAAATTCGGGGGTGAGGAAGCAGAGGATTCCTGATAAGACTGGCCAGGAACTCAGGGAAATAAAGTGGGTCCAGAGAATATAAAAACCCTAATAGGGCCTGCATATGTCCCTGTGTTAACAGCAGCTTTCGAAGTACTTGCTCACATTGCAGAGGAAACATACTTTTGTGCTGATGATGTTTGCTTTGAATATAAATTTACTGAAATATTTGAAGGCAAGAAGGGAAATGCAGAAATTCTAAATTTTTCTAAAAGAATCATTCCAATGCTAATGACCTTAGATCTGATTTGGGTTTTGAATTGTCACAATAAATGCAACACCTCCAAGTCATTGGCACACTTCCCACAGTAATTCTGCAATGACTCAGACGTGTGTGGGACTGATTTAGATTTTAAAGCATTCAGCTTTTTTGCACCTTCTTCATTTACTTTTCTAGTTGAATGGCTTATGAAGATGTAATGAATTGAAAATAAATGTATTAAAATATATTCCTGGGAACTTTACTCAGAAACATGGAAATATAAAATTTGATACTCTGGAAGAGCTTCAACCAGATCAGAAAGCAAGAAATAACCCATCAAGTGAGTAGTTGTTGCCTAATGGCATAAACCAACAAGGAGGAAAGTATTTAAGTGCAGTAAAATAAATTCTAGAGCTAGAATAAGCCAACTGGGAGACACACAGATTTTTAGATCACCTTTATGGAAATAGCCATAGTGGCTTAGGAAGAAAAGTCTGTAGGTGGTTTATTTCCACAGGAGACAGAGAGATAATGAAAAAGCATAGGTTGAACATACAATTTTGCTATGAGCCAGCTATTGTGGCCTTGGTCCTTTTTTTTTTTTTTTTTTTGTCTTTTGTCCCCTCTCCTTCAGGTCCTTGGGCCTTACAGGATCTGCACCTATGCCACCTCAGTTGCCTGAGCCTAAGATCACTTCCAGTTTTCATACTGACTGGTTTTGAAGAAGACTTCTGAGTTCTGAGTTGAAAAAGACAGAATATATAGGCAACTTTCAGAAGAGCTAGAAGTCACTCAGATCAGTGCAGTGATGGGCTGCCATCACAAAGCTCTCAGAACTAATGGACAAATGACATGGGTGGTGATAAAAGTCCCATACTGACATTTTGTGACTATAGATAATCCAATTGTACAAATATCTCCAGCGTGTATACTGTGTGCCAAGATTCAAATCTGCTTCCTCTGTTTTCTTTTCTGCAAAATAGTGAAAATAATCACTTGGACCTGAGAGAAAATGATAAGAAATGTGTCCCCATTTGCCTGACAGCTTTGACTCCAAGTGTCCTTGGTATGCTCACATCACTCTCCAAGACTGATTTCTCTATGTCAGGTCCTTTCCTTGACCATCAATCTCAAATATGCCATCAATGATGTATGGCAATCCAGTTCCATTAGTAATTATTAAATTCTTTCTTTACTTTTCCCAAACACCCAAGCTCTCACCAACATTCAACTTGCTTCATGGTCATTGAGAAAATGGAAACCATCTGGTAGGAGTTAACTCATCTTCCCAACTGTTCGTTTTCCCTACATCCCTGGAGAAAGTGTCCTTCAACACCTCCACATATGCTGGGGTTCACATCCCTCTTGCCTTCTCAAGGATTTTTCTTTTTTTTAAAAAAAAAAGGAAAGGTGGAGGCAGGAGTGAAGGTGAGCAGGCAGGCGGGAAGAAGAGAAAGAAGCATTTTATTGATATTTACTTAGTTGTTCATCTTGGTTGTTCTCCTTGGTCTGGAATGCAAACTCAGGTCCTTGGCATGTATATGGACTGTGCTTCAACAAGAGGCAGTTGACCAAACCACTACTCTACCAGGGCTCCCCCACTTTTTTAATCACCTCTTTCTCTTGCTTCCTTAATCTCTCACTCCCCTCTTATCCCAGGCTCATAATGTGTCTCGTGTTTCTTGTTTTTTCCTTAAACATTTTTTACTATTAAAATATTTATTTTCCTTTATATATACATATATAATAAAGGCACAAATAAAATTTTTTTTCTTTTTTTTTTTTTTTTAGAGGAAGGAAGCAGGAAGTAATGAAGGCAAATAGGGAGGCAGGGAAGGGGGCAGAGAGAGGAGGTAGAAACATTATTTATTTATTTATTTGTTCATTTTTGTTGCTCCCTCTGGCCCCCAAGTTGCAAACCTGGGTCCCATGCTTCACAGGGACTAAGCTGGAGTCACACATTTAGTGCCTGAGCTCCCAAGATATGCCAGGAAAAAATTATTATTTATTTTCTTTTTAAGGAAAGGTGCAGGTAGGAATGAAAGCAAGTAGGGAGGCAGGCAGGAAGAGAAAGGAGTGGAGGGCAGGCTTTGTTGAAATACATCCCAAGGACCCGACATCTTAAGAATAGGGAAACTGCACATATGGGGAACCTACATATATGAGGTTATTTTAATGTGTAAAATCAAAGTTAGTGCAATTGAATTTTTTAATTTTATAGTGTATAAAACTATAAGTAGAAGGCATTTTTATCTAGTTTCGTGAATATATTTATAAGCAGATAAAAGCACTATAATAGAATTAAATTTAAAAAAATTTAAATAAAATAAAACGCTTCTTCCTCCTCTCTTCCTGCCTGCTTACTCACCTTCACTCATGCCTGCACCTTTCCTTAAAAAGGAAAAAATGGTGGCACACTCTGGTGGAGTAAAGCATTAGTCAGCTGCTTTCTGCAGAGAGCAAGGCCACACATCCCAAGGACCCAGTTCAAGACCTGGGGCCAGCAAGAAAACCAAGATGAATAACTAAACAAAATAATAAACTGTTTTTTCCTCCTCTCTATTCCTACTTGCTGCCTGTCTCTGCTTGCCTTCATTCCTGTCTACACCTTTCCTTTAAAAAAATAAATAAAAATTTTAATATAAATAAGAGATTATCTGATGTCATCTTTTATTCAAATAATTTAGAAGTTTAAAGAATATTGTTGATCAGTTTTGTTTTGGGCTTCAATCTGATGGACCTAATTAAAACTTAAACAGACCTACTTGATTTGATGGGAATAACACTCAGAATCAGTTTATTATTTGATATTCTGAATAAAATTAATCTCAAAAATGAAACAGCCCTGTGGCTCAGGTGAATAAGATACTGGTGTGTGAACCATGTAAAGCCCAAGGACCTAGGTTCAAGATTCAGGACTGCGGAGAGGAACAACCAAAAATAAACAAACAAATAAAACTGCTTCCTCCTCATTTTCCTTCTTTAAAAAAGAATGTTTACAGCATGTCCTGGTGAAGCAGCAGTTTGGTCAGTGCCTCCAAAGGAGCAGCCACATACCTCTAGGTTCCAGTACTTGGCCCCAGGGGAAGCACCAATGTGAACAACTAAATGGAAACAAAATAAAAAAGCTTCTCCCTCCTCTTTCTTCCTCTCTCTCTCTCTCTCTCTCTAAAAAAAAAAAAAGGCATGCCCTAGTGGAGTAGCAGTTTGGTCAGTTACCTTTGGCTGGTGTAGTCCACATACATCCCAAGGGTTCCAGCTCATGTCCCAGGGCCAGGAGAAACAACCAAGACGAGCAAGTAAATAAAATAAAGTGCTTTTTCCTTCTCTCTTTTCCTGCCTGCCTTTGCTCACCTTGATTCCTGCCAGGATCTTTCCTTTGAAAAAAACAAAACGAAAAACTGGAGATATCCAAATGCAGTCTTTATCTGTGTTACTAGTATTATACAATCTTGATTCCTACATTTGACATTGACAATGTTCTATGATTATATAAGATGCTATCACTGGGAGAAGCTAGAGGAAGGGCACCTGGGCATTCTTTATACCATTTTGCAACTTCTTATGAGTCTAAAATTGTTCCGGAGGGTTGAAAAAAATGTAATGAAGTACTGTAAAGAAGTACCATAGCACCAGATCCATCACCCCAGTCTTCTGCTGTTCTTTGTACTGTGGCCCTTCTCTTGACATTTTCTTTTACACTTCAATGTTTTGTAAAATGAATTTAGTGCTTAAAATGTTAGAATTTTTGCTTTTTAGGTCAACAAAGAGGAAGGGAAAGCTGGACATAGCTTCTGAGTAGACCTTGCATGGCCTCATATTATTGATTATTATCTTCCATAAAGGCTGAGATGAAGTTTTTGAGACTTGAAGTCCACAGAACCCTGTGTACTTGCAAAATCACAGTTTCTAAGCTAAAATGGGCTCCTGTGTTAGCCTTCTCTAACAGAGACGAATACAGTGTCACTACTAGACTGTCTGCTTTTTTTTAACTCCAAAATTGTAGCTCAGCAATAAAACAAGTGCCTGAAAATAAAATAATCAGGTTTGAAATTTATGATTTACACAAGAACATTAAGTATATTATATACAAACTTTAAGTTCCTCCTACATTGCCACCTAGAACCAAGAATCTATAGTTTTTTAAAGTGGCAACACCAAATCTCAGATGTTACACAGAAAAATCTTTCAATAGGAAACCAAGAATAGCCTTTGGATACAGATTATAGTCACTATTTAGTCACCATTTCCCCTTCCTCTCCTTTAGCCAGGCTGTTGAGATAATAGTGGTGTGCCCTGGTGGAGTAGCAGTTTTGTCAGTTGCCACTGACAAAACTGAAGGACCACAGGCCATGTACCCTTGGGTTTGAGAAACACCCAGTGTGTGGTTGGAGCAGACAACCAGTGTGAACAACTAAATAAAAATAAAACGCTTCTTCCTCCTCTTTCTGCCTTCCTACCTGCCTACTTTCATTCATTCCTGCACCTTTCCTTTGAAAAAAGAAAAAATTGTAATAGAGAACAATTGTCAGTGCTTAGTATAGACCCAGCACCATTGTTCTTTTGAAGGAAAGGTACAGGCAGGAACAAAGGTTGAGTAGGCAGACAGGCAGAAAGAGGAGGAAGAAGCATTTTATCTTATTTCCATTTTAGCTGTTCACACTGGTTGTTCCCGCCCCCAACCCCGGGCCCCAGATCCAGGACTCAAACTCAGGGCTATGTGGCCTGCATCCTTCAGAGGCAACTGATCTAATTTCTGTTCCACCAGGGCGTACCCCAGCACCATTTTTAAAGAGCCTTACATATATTAACTTTAGCCTCAAGACATTCATGTGAAGGGAATAGTACCCCTGTTCTATGAATGAGGAAACTGAGGCAGAGAATGTGGATATTTTGCCCAAGATCACGAGTTATTAATGCTCAGAGTTAAAACTAGGTTCTGAAGTGAGGCAGTCTGACTCCAGAGGTCACATCGGTCTACCACGTTTGATTTATCAATATTTCGTTCCTTTTTTTTTTTTGCCTAATAGGATTCCATGGTATGGCTATACCACAACTTGTTTATTCATCCTCCTGTTGGACATTTGAGTTGTTTTCAGTTTGGGGACTGTTAATAAAACTGTCATAAATATCTGTGTACAGATTTTTGCGTGCACATATGATTTAATTTCCCTTGGGTAAATACCTAGGAGTAGGATGGCTGGATCACATGGTAGGTATATACTTACCTTTTTAAGAAATGGTTTAACTATTTTTCAAAGAGGCTGTCCCACTTTCCATGTTGAAGTGGTACCATTGAGGCTGTCCACTTGATCCTAATGTGCAGCCAGAACTGAGACCCTGCATCCTGACGTCTGTGCAGGTTGAAGTGAAGACTGGGAACTGCTGACCAGGAGACCCCATGAGTCTGAATGAAAGATACCAGACTCTCTCCCTCAAAAAATAGTATATACAGTATGGCTCCATGTATATGAAATTCTAGAAAATGCAAACTAAATCTATAATTATAGATAGCAAGTCAGTGGTTGCCTGGAGATATGAGGGTGGGGAGGACTAAGGGAGGGAGGAAGAGAAGAACTAGAAAAAGGACACCAGGAAACTTTGGGGAGGAGGTGATAGATACGTTCATTACCTTGATGGTGGGGATGATTTTTATGGATATACCACCCATCAAACCTTATCACACAGTACACCTGATATGTGTGCAGGTTATTATATATTCATTAGACCTCAATGAAACTACTCAAGCTAACAACAATGAAACTACCAATATCCAGACCCCATCCCTAGAGATTCAGTTTTGTGGATCTGGAATAGGGCAGCTTCAGTATTTGTAAAATAAACCCAATCTTCTACTCTCCCGAAGCCCTGAAATGATTAGCAATACTATTCAGAGTGATGAGATGGAAGAGAAGGAGTCAAAGAAGAAAGAGCATTGTGAGGATGCTGCTGCTGATTAAGTCCAGGATGGCTTAAAAAGAGACATCGACAGAGAATCACTGACTCCACTAGGTGGCATCTGGACACTTCTCTTTAGTCTGATTTCCAGCGGACTTAGCGATTCACCGCCAGAGTTACCTGATATAAAAGCCCTAAGCATTTCATGTTGTAACTTTTTGTTGGAGAAAAACACCCAGATTTGGCACAGAAAAGAGTCAGCAACTTGGGAAGATGTCAGCAGGGTCCAATGTGCTCTCCTCAGCCTGAGCAAATTCTTGCAATAATTGATTATTGCAATTTCAACGTCATTTGAGGTTCTTGAATATAAAGAGCAGCACTCTTAACCCAGGAC
The DNA here is from genome assembly GCA_004363575.1 of Solenodon paradoxus. Lineage (NCBI taxonomy): Eukaryota > Metazoa > Chordata > Mammalia > Eulipotyphla > Solenodontidae > Solenodon > Solenodon paradoxus. The sequence continues at coordinate 211,825 of RJWH01002282.1, forward strand.
TGAGTAACTCCTGGAAAGTAAGTGAAGTTCTCAAGGAGAAGGACAAAATGTCTTCCGCTTAGAGCACCGAGCAAAAATTGCTGTCTCCAGTGGACCACACTCAGTCTTCTTTCCTTCCACAGAGGGATGTTCTTTACATTTTTGACCTTGATTTTCCCAGACGACGCTGGCCATGGGTGAAAGGACATCATGACCAGTCCTCTCTGACTGCTGGGACTCAAGTCTTTCTCTACCAGGCCTGCAGGGTTCTGCTTCTCACAGCAGGGGGTCTCTCTCCATTTTAGTCCCTTTGCCATTGACTAGACTCAGTTGTGCTGAGTCAGAGTCACTTTCCCAAGTCATCACATCTTTAGTCAAGGCTTTAGACTGGCATGAAAAAAAAAAAAAAAGAAAGAAAGAAATTTGGTGGTAGGCGTGGGCATGATATGTTCTCATATATTTGATAAAGAGTGAACCTGCAAATCTAAAGCTTGTTTGTAAATCAGTTACCTCAATTGCAAAACATTGTTTTTATTAATATTGAATAGATCTTTAAAAAATTATGAAATACATATAAGGTGTAAAGAATCATAATCCAACAAGCACCTGTATACTCACCACTCAAGAAGAGAAAAATCATATTCTTATTACCTCTGGAGTTCCCAGGATATTCCTTTATAAATTTTCTCTCACCCCAAGGCAAACACGAAGCTAAATTTTATGTCACATCCTTTTGCATTTCTTTTTGTTTTGTTTTTTGCTTTTCCTTCCATTGACCCGGGGTTGTGTATCCTTAGGTTTTTTTTACATGGCTTGTACCTGAGCCACAGGGGTGTACCCCTTTCGTTTCTTAATACATTTCCTACACACGTTTGCATACATATGTTTGAATCTGTAAGCAACATATTACCTAATTCTGTGTTTTTCAAACTTTATATAAATGGATTCATAGTGACTATAGTCTCGAGACAATAATACATTTTTTTAATTCACCCATATTGTTTCAAGTAGCTACAATCCATTGTTGTCATGCTTTATAGTATTCCATTGTGTAATATATGCCTTTTTTTTTCTTTTTTTTCTTCATCCAATCTACTCTTGATGACCTCTGGGCTGCTGTCAGTGTTTTCTATTATGAACATTGATGCTGTGAAAATTCTTGCATATATTTTTATATATCTCCTGGTACACATGTACAAGAGTTGCTCTAGGAGTGGAATTTCCAGATCATAGTGTAGTAATGGTTTAAATTACCAAGATAACCCCAACTCCTTTTCCAAAGTGATTATTTCAATTTATACTCCATATTTACCAACTATTTTGTTGCACTATATCCTTACCAGCCTTTGATAGTGCCCAATATCCTAAATTTTACCATTCTGGTAGATGTTAAATGGCATTTTCTGGGATTAATTATATAGTGAATAAAAAAGGAAATAGTGGTAAACCTACCATTCTATATATAGATGTAAATTTGCTATCAAACTTTATTAATGTTAAAATACACTATTTCTTCAATAAAATCAATTTTAAATGGTATTTTCTTATAAATTTGTTGATTGCTAAAGAGGCTGAGGCATTTTCAAGTTTACCGGTTATTTGACTTTGCTCTTCTTGAACTGCCCATGCTGGGATAATTCTGTTGAAGTTAGTAAGGGCACAGGTTTCAGACTTTGGCTCTCAAGGACAGGAGTCTCAGCCTAGTAGTTTCCCAGGGACTCTCATTACTGAGTAGAGGCCCTTAGTCAGTAACCCTCCTTTAAAACTGCTGTGTGAAGACCCATCTCATAAGATCAGCTCCAGGCCATCCTCGTTAAGCAGCAGAGATGTTGGAGCTCAGGATTCAGGCATGCTCCATGACCAAAAACACTGTGGAGTCAACCTGCTACCTTCCTGCTCATTGCCAGCAGTCGTGCTGCCGGTTGCTCACAGCAAATACGCTACTTAGGACTGTCCATTGGTAGGCTGACCATGTTTCCTTGAGACAAAAAGGGACACTGGGGTGGCAAAAATGGGAGAGGGTTATGCCCTGGCCACTAAGGGGAGGGGAAGAGGTGGAGCCATCCCGGCAAGAGCAGAGCAGCCAGGCCAACAAGTAAGTGCTACTCAATGCCCACTAGTGATGGCATAATAAGAACGCGTGGCCTGGTGGGACTTCATACAAACCGCCGGGGCCTAGGGTAAGGACTTTGGGTTCCTCGGGCAGAAAAAAAATTTGGCACCCCTATAAACCTACATGCCACTTTAACCATCCCAGTGTCAGAAATGCCAGGTAACCCTCACAGTGCCAGAGATAAGCCCGTAGTACTTACCTGTGGCTGGACCCCACTGTGGTGTTCCGCTTCCTTTTGAAGAAATAGTGAGTCGGGGTGTGGGGGAACCTCTTCCTTAGGACTCCTGCTTCCTCTGCAGGTGGGGCGGGGTCGGGGGTCGGGGGCGCTGCTTAGCAATGGAGTCAGAGCTGGCAAGGGCCCTGTTTAACAGGTGGCAAAAGGGGCCTTTGATTTGGGGACCCATTGACAGACTGGGTCGTGAGCAACTCAAGTGCGCTTTTTGCCCTGTTTAAGATGACCCGGTTGATTAAAAAGGGGACAAAACTGACATTTATATTAAAACGACGGGTCGTCGGGAAATATGGGGGTGGGGGGAAAAAGGTACTGTCCTCTTCAAAAAACAGGTGTGATCAGCCTGTCCACTGGACAGTCCCAGTATTACACAAGTCCCTTCTGTTAACAGTTCATCTAGGAAAAGAACATCAGGCTTAGCCCTCAGCAGGAATAGGGAATGAAGCCATCTGCCCACAGTGGGTTCCAACTTGCGTCTTGCTCTGACCTCCGCATACAACTGACCGCTGCCTTCCTGCTCCACCCGCACCCCTCAGCCCTTCGCTGGGATTTAAGGTGTAGAACTCAGTGCCTGAGTGGGGGTGGGAGTGTGTGGGAAGGGGGGAATAGAGGGAGTAGGAGGGGGTGGGGGGGTAAGGGAGAGCTCACGTGACCGAGTAGCGTGGAGGGGGCGGGGCTGAAGAGTCGCAAAGCCGCCCGGTCGCTTAGCAACGGGCCCACTCGCCGGGATGGACGCCGGCGGCAGTAGGGAGCTGGAGGCCAGGAAGTATTTGGAAAAACATCAGATCATGGAGTTGCTGAAATATCTCACCAGCTCTCTCCTGTTTTACCGGCCGGGTGAGTGTGTTGCCTACCACTATCTTTCTGTCCCGCCTGCCCTGGATTCCCATTAGTGGTCAGGGATTCCCGGCCAGTAGCCCCCACGGAACAGCGGTTTGGCTTTTGGCTCTTTGAGTTCCCGCTGTCTACCGCTGTCTGAAAATATTAGGTACTCCAAGATACTTTGAGAGAGAAGGCGACTAGAGTCACGTAATGTCTATTACAATATATTGTTATAATAGTGTTTGACTAGTCTCTTACTGTGCATAACTTTTTCATAGGTATTATGTTCGGGGAAAAACATAAAAGGCTTGGGGTACTATCCACTGGAGTCTTGGAACTGTCCCCGTTGAGAATAAAAACACCCCTCCTCCTAACTCTTATCACTTCCCGGTGGGATACCCCTCCTTCAGGCACCCGCACTCTCCCTCCTGCCTCGGCTGTTTGAGGCCTTCTGCTGCCAATTAACTCTGTGACTTCAGGTAAATAAGCACTTATTGAAGTACTTGTTTTTGACCTTTTGTGGACCAAGTACTTATTCTGGAGCTCTTTGTGCCTGCCACTAGCCAGGTGAGGCAGGACTCACTCAGGTGAAGGGCTCCTAGCTGATGGGAAACAGGTTCCAGGATTTCTTAATAGTATGTGTGGGCTGAACTTGTGGGAAATGGGGATAATAGTACCAATCATAGGAATGTAGGGAAGATTGAATGAATATTAGGTAAGTTATTCTGTGTGGCAAACGTAAGGATATTTCCAAAGATAGTCCTGTCTTCAAAGAATTTTTCATCTGAACCATTGATAGGGTAAGATGGGAGGATGTTTCTTTGAGCATCATCTTTTTCTGACTTTTTTTTTAACACTTCTGATCCCCTTACAAAGTTTGTATGATTTCATAATTTTTATGTAGTACATGATTAAAACGTTATGATAAAGTGAACATGATTTTATGTCCTTCTCCCCACTTTGCAGAATTGTCACTTGCGGGTTTCCAAAATGCCAGTATTATCCATTTGCCTCCGTGTAAGGAAACGGAAATATCGAACATTCTGACTTTGCAGAAAACGCTCAATCAGTACGTTCATGTACAGGGTGAACAAGTTCTTTCTAATTTTATTTTTAAAGAAGAAAGAAGCAGGCAGGTATGAAAGCAAGCAGGCAGGTAAGCAGGCATGAAGAGAAAGCAGGAAGAAGCATTTATTTAGTTAGGTATCCATTTTGGTTGTTCATCCCAATCCCTGATTTCAAACTCCAGTCCTTGGGCCTCACATGGACTGCGCTGGAGCTGCAAGCTTAAGACCTGAGCTACCAGGCGTGTCTCTAGTTGTTTTCAAATAATAGAACAATAAAAACTGCAACAAATAAAAATCACAGAAAGTGAAAAAAATCACAAAGGAATGTACTTATTTAATGCACTGGAGAAAAGTTGTTAACACACTAAGTGGTGTGTGTTTTTTGTTTTGTTTTTCTTAAAGAGGAAGACAAGCAGGCAGGAAGACAGAAGGAAGCAGCATTTCATTTATTGTTAATTTTAATTGTTCCCACCATCCCTGGACTGCTTTCCATGACGGGCTTAACACCTGTGTCACCAGGGCACACCCACTGTTTTAAAAATGTGTGTGTGTGTGTGTGTGTATATATATATATATATATATTCTTTTTTTTTTAAAGGAAAAGTACAGGTAGGAATGAAGGCAAGTAGTCAGCAAGAGAGAGGAGGAAGATCATTTTATTCTTATTGAGTTATACATCTTGGTTGTTCTCCCTGGCTTCATTTAAGGTTCATTTTTCTTTTTATCAAGGTGTATATATGTGGGCTTAAAAATAAAAAAGCGGTGTGCCCAGGTGAAGTAGTAATTAGGTCTGCTGCCTTCAGCCCAGAGTGCAGCTCACATACATCCTAAGGACCTGGGTTCGTGTCCTGGGGCTTGGGGGAACAACCAAGGTGAAAAACAAAATGAGTAAAATTCTTCCTTCTCTCTTTTCCTGCCTGTTTATTTAATCACCTTCATTCCTGCCTGCACTTTTCCTTTAAAAAAAAAAGTCAAAAAGTAGTTAAAAACTTATAATGAATAACATTCCCCTCCTTATCCAGACTCCTAATCTGAAAAATAAATGATTTTCAACTCCTTTAGCTCATCCCTTTGCTATTTAACTTGGTATTTCTAAATAACAGGCTTACTGCTGCTGTTTCTTAATGTTTCTCCCCCAGGTTTAGATTTAATTTTATATTATTGAAGAAGAAAATTTAGCTTTCTTACATACACACACACACACACACACACACACACACACACACACACATCCACACATCCACATACCTATTCCCCATTCTCCCCCTTCTTCTCAGTAAAATTTGAGAACACAGTAGTTTTGGTATGACCAGTATTCCTAATTTACTTTGTTATTAGACAAATATTAGACAAAAATCATAGTATGCTATGATTATATGTACATATCCTTTGTTGTTTTCCTAGAAATTAAATATTATATATTAAATGTTTGCCTACATTTTCTTTTCTTTCTTTTTTTTTTTTAATCAAAGGAAAGGTACAGGCAGGAAAGAAGAGAAAGGCAGAAGAAGCATCTGTTTTTTATTTTTATTCAGTTGTTCACACTGGTTATATCGCAGGCCTAGAACTTGAACCTAGGGGTGTGTAGACTGTGCTCCTTTAGACGCAATTGACCTAACTGATACTCCACCCGGGCAAGCCTGCTTACATTTTCTAAGTAATTACCACTAATTCATCCATATCCTCTCTTTGTCACAAATGAGCTCCTCTCATCACATTTACACTCATCAGTTGATCACCAGCTCCACCCTACCTGCTCCACCTTCCTCCTCCTGTTCCAGTCTGCTCATCCACCCTGCAATACAGTTATTATTCAGGGTTTCTCTCAGTCTGCTCCTCAGAATCCTCTTCACTTCTCTCCTGTTTTAGGACACATGGCTCTCCCTTTTTCTTGCTTTCCTCCTTCCTCTAGTGGAACTTACTCTCTGGTGGCTTCCTGAGACAGTGTGATTTGAGCAAGAAATGCTTTGAGAACTCACAAATAGGAAAATGTCATCTCCTACAGCCAACATGATAACTATGTTGTGACTATGGATACAACTCTAGGTTATAAAGTACTGCCCTTAGAATTTCAAAGACATTGCTCTGTTCTAATTTCTTTTAACTTCCAGTGTTGTTCTGAAAAAGTTGTCATAATGTTATCAGATTCTTTATCTCGAAATAAGACATATTTCTTTTCTTTTCTTTTAAAGAAATTCGGTTCAGTCAGGAATGAAGGTGAGTAGGCAGGCAGGCAAAAAAAGAGAGGAGAAAGAAGCATCTTTATTTTCAGTTGTTCCCATAAATTGCTTCCCCCCAGGCCTGGAATTAAACACAAGGGTATGTGGCCTGCACTCTTTCAGAAGGGATCAATCTAACAGCTGCTCCACAGTTCGCACCAAGACATGCATTTTCTTTATGGAAGTTTTTAGGATTGTCTTTTTACCTTATTCCTGATGTTTTTCGTGTGTCTATGCCTTGAGTGGGTTTGATTTTGGTTTTGGTTTGTTTAGGTTTGGGGACTTAAAAATTCATTGTGCAAGTATTTTGTGGTCTTTTTAGATTTGCCGACTTTTTCTGTCTCCCATTCCCTTCCCGGCCTTTTTATATCAAGATCATTATGTCAACCAATTTAGTATCTCAAGGATTCTTTTTTACCTTAACACAAAAAGTTTTAAACCCATCTGGCAAAAAAAAAAAAAAAATAGAATTCTCCTGTAGAAAGATAAATTCTTTTATCAGAAGGAGACAGAAGATAAGTCTGGAAATTATTAGACATTAATAACATAATCCCCATCACATAAGTAACTTAAGTAATTATAAACTTCTAGAATTGAGATGCTATTATCACTTCTAACAATGTCACCTTGAAGAATCTTTACAAACTCCTAATGCAGGGAAGGAAAGAAAACACTGAATTAAGATAAGGGTATAGAAAAGCTCGGGATGTTTTGGCTGCATCCAGAGTGTGTGTGTAGCGCTTCTCTTAAGTTTTCCATCCAACTGCTCTTAATAGTAAAGGAAGGGTACGTCTACCCGCAGTTTCTAAGACCAGTTGATTGCTCTGGTGAGAGTAAACCAAAAGACACAGACCAGGTTTCCTAAATAAGGAAAGGGTTATTACTTGTAGTAAGTAAATAATCCTCAGAAGGCACTCTCTCCCTGAGCATTTTACTCCTGGAGACTTTATAGGAACTAGGTTAAGAAAATAAGTGGTTATTGGTCTGATGGTCTCAGGCCTTAGGATCATGAAGTGATTGGTCAAAGGCAGTGGGGTGAGTGAGTCATGATTGGTTCCAAGTGGTAGAATGGGTTGGGGTCATCTTCAGGTCCGATCTTTTCAGTAGTTGCTCAGGCTCTAGATTAGTGTGGCCTTTAGGTAAGAGGAAGGGGGAAAAGAACTCTGTGAGGGAGGGATTAATATTTTTCTTTATGTTTTAAGGGCTGGCCTGCTAACAACCTTAACCTGATGCTGCAAAGCACATTTCTTTGAAGTCACTTGCTTCATTTTAAAAATGTGTGGGTTGTGTTTTTCTACAGATACATTAATTTCATACTATAAATATTTCATATTGCCTTGATTCTCAGGAACATGCTGTCTTTATCCTGGATCTTTGTGAAGCCCTTGGTATTGTGATATGTATCCCAGTTTGAAAACTGGAATTCTAAGGGGGTTATGGAAAATAAGAACAGATACCTTGGTGTGCCCTTGTAGCCTAGTGGTTTAAACCAAGCACAGTCCACATACATCTCAAGGTCCCCAATTTAAGACCTGGGGCTGGGGAACTGAATAAATGAATAAAATAAAGTGTTTCTTTCTCCTCTGCCTGCGTGCCTGCTCACTTTTATACCTGCTGTGCCTTTCCTTAAAAACAAAACAAGAAACCCCCAGAAAACTGGGATATTATTGTTGAGGGAACAGATCCACAATCCTATTTCCTCAATTCCAAAACTACAGAAGCCCTAAAAACCAACAGCTGTTCATAATTCAGTTAACAGCAAAACCTGACATAACCTGAAGTCATTAAATAGGAAAACCTAACCTCACTTAGAGTATATTGGGAAATTTAGTGCTTGTCTGGGCAGTCATTTCCCAGTGACAATTTAATGCTGTGGAAGAAAGGAGTATAACTTTTAGAGGATGACTTTAGGAAAAAAAAATATTTTAAAAGGCAATTGTAGTAACCCAACTCAGAGGTAGTGCTTTTGGGAGTGGTGAGGATGAGATGAATTTGAGAGCTATTGAGGAGAAAGGCCCAGTAGAATAATCATAACAGCCTAGATTTGGGGGTTGGCGATGCTCCCCATATTTGAGTTAGTACAGTGTGGTAAAGTTTGTACATTGCCTGGATTCATACTAGCTGTGTGACCTTGGGTGAGTTACTATTGTGAGGAACAAATGAAGGAATCCATAGAAAATACCTAGCGGAGGTGACCTTGATAGAGTATTAGTTAGGTCAATTACTCCAAAGGACAGCAGCCACATACTCCTGGGTTCTACTCTTGGGGAGAGGGGATGGGGAGGGGAAAAAGGGAGGGGCAGGGGGCAGGGGAGGAGGGAAAACCAGTGTGAACAACTGAATAAAAAGAAAATGCTTCTTCCTCTCTCTTTCTACCTGTTTGACTGCTTGTCTTAATTCCTGCCTGCACCTTTCCTTTAAACAAAGGAAGAAAACGAATAGCAGAGTGAACTTGAGGTTTGTCTCTTTTGAAGAACTAGTTATCAGCTGACATTCTTGTAACTTAGATGGTTAGTAACATTTGGCTTTTGCCTTTATGTTTTAAAAGCTTCTACCTTTTAAAAATATATTTCTAGGTGAAACTTTGTGGCTCAAGCAGCTGAGATGACTGGGGTTTGGACCATGTAAAGCTTAGGGACCTGGGTTCACCACCAGGGCAGGGGAGGAAAAACCAAAAATAAAACAAATAAAAACTCTATTCCTTTCTTCAAAAAACTCACAAAAAGAGGGAGGGAGGGAAATATAATGAGTTGAAATTCAAACTTGACCTCTTTTTGTTTCTGAATTATATATATATATATATATATATATATATATATTTCTGAAGAAGTCATAGATTATATACATGATGTGATTGCCTTAATAGTCTGTTGGTTGCTACAGGCCACTAAAACTGACACAGAAAGACACTATATTAAATTATGTCTACCTATTTCTAGTTTCAACACAAAAACATGGTAGAGGCATGCCTTTGTGGCTCAGGTGTTAAGCCCCTGCCTGGGGAACTGTCCACACACAGCATAAGGACCCAAGTCCATGATCTTGGATGGGAGGAACAACTAAAATGAACAAGTGTATAAATAAATTGCTTCTTCCTTCTTTCTTTGCTTTCCTGCCTGCTGCTGACTGCCTTCATTCCTACCTGCTGCTTTCCTCTTAAAAACAAAAATAAAAACAAAAACATGGTATAGAAACCTATAGATTATGAGAGATTCAAAAACATAATCTTGAAATATGCAGATCTTATTTGAAAAATGATTTTTATTAAATATTTACACATGTTCCCTGGTGGTTTAGTGATGAAGTTCATGACCCTCTTGCGGGTGCAAGACCCTGGATTCAAGACCTGTGGCCAAAGGGAACAACCTGATGAACAACTAAATAAAATAAGTAAAATGCTTCTTTCTCCTCTCTTTTCCTGCCTGCCTACTGCTTGCCTTCATTCTTGCCTCTAACTTTCCTTAAAAAAAAAAAAAAAAAGGGTTAACTGTTTGTGAGACTATTGCAATTTTGAATATTGCCTGACTCTTTGAGGATATTAAGAACTTTTTTATTGTATGAATGGTATCAGGACAACAGTTATTATTGTAACCTAGAAAAAAAAAATGGAATCTTCTCTTCACAAATGTTGGGAAAATTGAATAGCCACATACAGAAAGATGTATTCTTGTCTTACACCACTCACAAAGTTTAACTCAAAATGAATCAAAGACTTAAACATAAAATCTAATATCAGTTATATCCTGGTGAAACAGAGGTTAGGTTCACCCCCTCTAGCCAAAAAAAGACCACATATACACTAAGGACCCAGGTTTGTGTCCCGGGGCTGGGAGAATAACCGGGATGAACAACTAAATGAAAATAAAATGCTTCTTTCTCCTCTTTCTTCCTGCCTGCTTGCCTTCATTCCTGCCTGCATCTTTCCCTTAAAAAAATTATTTGATTACATAAAACTCCTAAAAGAAAACACAGGGAAGAAGCTCCTTGATATTGGTTTTGGCAATGATGTCTAAAATATGACACTAAAAGCACAAACGACACAAATCAAGTGAAATTACATCAAGCATAAAAGCTTCTGCCCACCAAAATAAATAATGAAAAGACACTCTACAGAATTGGAGAAAATATTTGCAAACCATACATCTGATAAGGGTTGCTATCCAAAAAAATAAAAAGTTTTTCAGTCACGTAAAAGGAAATGTTGCCCCTTTTTTTACCACATGGATTGACTTTGAGGATTTTATGCTAAGTGAGATAAGTCAGACAGAAAAAGACAAATACTATGTAGTATCATATACGTGGAATCTGAATTGAATTCAACTGAACTAAAAAACACAGTCGAATGCTGGTTACTAGGGTTGGGATGGGGAAATGAGAGATGTTTTAAGGTTACAAACTTGTAACTCATAGATAAGTCCTGGAGCTTAGTGCTCAGTATGGTGATTATAGACAATACTGTATTATAAACATAAAATTTGATAAGACTAGATATTAATTATTCCCATCTGAAAAAAATATGATTATATGGTTTGATAGGTATTAATGCTACAATAGCAATGTATTCATAGATAAATGTATCAATTCAACATGTACTTAAACTTAGTTACATGTCAATTATGTCTCAAAGAAAAAAGAAACCTTATAGCTTAGAGATACTTCAATATTTATTAATGAAATATGATTGCTGTGACTTACTTAAAAATAATAAAGGGTAGTAGGCCCTGGTGGAGCAGCAGTTAGGTCAGTCACCTCCAAAGGAGCACAGGTCATGTACCCCTAGATTTGAGTCCCAGGTCCCTGGGTAAACGACCAGTGTCAGCAACTAAATAAAAATTAAAATGCTGCTTCTCTCATTTAAGCAACATGAAAAATGAAGTTCCACTTCCCCGAAACAATGCAAGTCAGTTATGAAAAGAAGCCACAAGAAAATGGAGCAGCTTAGATGACAAATACTGCTACTATTGCTTCATCATTTTATTTCAGTCCTAGTATATGCATATTTGTTTGTTTTTAAACTTTGAGAATTTCATACATATATATAAAATAAAATATATAATGAATTCATCATTTCTGGAACTGTTAAACAGTTTGTGGCCAAACTTATTGTACCATAATCCAATCTAGTTCATTCTTCCTGTATTTTTATTTTTAAGAGAAAGGAAGAGAGGGAGAGACAAAGGAAGAAAAGGGAATGAGGGAAGAAGTATTTTTGATTTATTATTTTGGTTTCCCGCCCCACAGACACTACTGGCCCCAGATCATGAACCCAGGTCCTAGGGTTTTACATGGTTCACACCCCAGACATCTGAGTCACGAGGGTACATCTTTTTTTTTTCTTCTTAAGGAAAGGTATAGGTAGGAATGAAGGCAAGTAGCAGGCAGGAAGAAAGTTGTTCATCTTGGCTGTTCCCCCTGACCCTGGGTCTCGAACCTGGAGCTTTGGGATGTTTGTGGACTGTGTCAGGTGGCCTCATCCACCATGCCACCAGGGCCCACCAGGTCAGCTTCTTTTTTTGCATATTCCTCTTCATTTGGGGGGGGGGGAAGTTCATTTCCAGTCTCTAGACATTTTTTTAATCAGTCATCTGTCATCTGGGGGTAGAGCACTTGTATGTCTAATTATTGGTTCACTGTCTTGCCTTTCCTGAAAACACAGCCTAGATGTAATACCTTGAACGTAGGTATTTAGTAATCATTAAATAATTAGCCCTAGTTGTGACATTTTAATTTCATATCAGGAAGAATTGGAACTATTCTTTTACAGACAAACCAAGAGAATATTTAATATCTCTGTTGGAACGACTGAGAATTGCCAAAGTAACAGGTGTGGCTTTTCCTTTCTTCATGGATCACACTAACATTGCATCTATGTATGAGATGATGGACTCCTCAAATAAAGGCAGCATATCATTTGTGCAGTATAAAGAAGGTCAGTATCATCTACAAATTGAGGTAATAGTTGATCATTCCAGAATTTTCTCTGACTGAAAATAATCCTTACTTTGTAAATTTTCCTTTGTTCTCTTTGTTCTCTTTCTGACTCTAATAGCCCTAAAAACTCTGGGTCTGTGTACTGACGATGAAGACTTAAAAGATGATGGACATATAATAACTTTGGAGAGATTCAAGAAGGAAGTGTAAGTTTATTTTTAAATGCCTAATATTTAAATATGATTTTGAAGTAGAATGAATACATTTTAAAACAAAGATTCCTACCTTTTGATAGAACATTTTCATTTCCTTATACTTTCAGCTGACTAGAAAGTAAAGACAGATGGGAATGGTTGATAGTAAAGTTCCTGAGTCTGGGGAGGGGAGGGAAGTGAGAAGATACTGGAGTTCAAGACCAGATTCCAGAGGCAGCTTCATTCAAGAATGAGATGAAGTCATTCTGTTAGAACAGAAATGCTTTGAACTTATTACACTAGTTGTGAAATCTCTGTATAAAGTTAACAAAATTTCCAAATTCTTATCACAAAGTAAATGTTTATTAACTAGCCTGACATGCTAGTCTGATCATTTAAATTTATATTTTTATTCTTTATTTTTTCACCCCTGGTCCTGGATCTCCATTGGTCCGTAGGCTTTATGTAGTCATTTGCACCTTAGCTGCCATGCACCCCAGCCTGACTACTTTAAATCTGAGGTGTTATAGCATGTAAAGCACTAACTAAAGCATAAAGCAGGAAAAAAAAAAATCAGAATAAAATTTGTTATAGAAAGACTCCAGGTAATCTAGCTTAATTTGCTTAAAAGTTTTACTCTCTGAGGATTTATTTATCCAATTATTGTTTAAAACAGTTCAAGGCTTAGCAAAAATTAGAAGAAAAATTTTTAAGATTTCTATCACATCATCAGTTATATACTTTGTTTTGTTTTGTTTTGTTTTAAAGAAAAGTATAGGTAGGAATGAAGACTGGCAGGCAGGAAGAGACAGGAGGAAGACACAGTTTATTTTTTATTTAATTAATCACACTGGTTGTCTCCCCACCACTCCTTGGCCCCAGGGCTAGAACCCATGGGTATGTGGTGTGCTCCTTTGGAGGAGACTGATCTAACTGCTGATCCACCACCAGGGCATGCCCAGTTATATAAATGTTAAACAAAAAAATTTTAATTACATTCCTTACTCCAGAATGAAGCAGAGAGATCTGACCTGAAATATTTCAGCAAGAGAAAAGTCTGCCCACTGTTACGTGGAATGGAACTAGGAATTATTTTAAATGAAAGGACATTTGTAGAAAATGAGAGCAACCCTATATTAGCCACCCCTCAAAATGTGTTTTCTTATGGGGAAAAACAGCGACTTTCCAAATTAGATAAAGAAATGTAAATTTTAAACATGCATATAAAAATTTTTAAAAACGTCTTTGTTGTAGTTGATCATTTACAAGTTTCCCTTAATTAACAAGAAATTAAAAGTTGGTGATATTTTTGCTCTTTCAATTTATTCAACAGACAAATTCAACAATTATATTTGTAAGTGGAATAACTGAGTTTTCATGGCTTCTGAGTTTTCCATTTTTGCTTTTTTAGGAACAAGAGGATTCAGAACATATGGTCAGCATTTTAATAACACTGTAAGTCCAAGACAATAAATGATTCTAGAAAACCAGGTTTCTAGCTGTTGAGTTTCATTAATTCAGAATTTCATCATAAATTTGAAATCCAAATAGCTTCTTTTTGATCCAACCAAAACAAACAAACAAACAAAAAACCCGAAAAAACAACCCCCCCCCCAAAAAAAAAACAAACCCCCAGCAAAAAGATGCATTATTTTCCAGTGTTAGGCAGGCCAGTTTGTCCTCAAATTAAGTAGAATCTCAACATCTTGTTGTGCCAGTTTGTAAATTCCAACTTCATTTAATGCTGCTGTGGCAGGAGGTTCCCCTGAATCCAACTGCAGGACATCTTTCAGCAATAGGGCAGAACCAATGTTCAAATTCAAAACAATACAGGCTTCTTTCACACTGTTCAAAAAAAAAAAGAAAAAAAACAGGAAGGAAATGAGACCTCCATTGTCTATATCATCCAAATTATTCTATAACAATTTCATTTTGAGAAAGTAGCTTTCCTGCCCTGACAGTCCATATGCCCTCTATAACATTTATGGGTTTATTATTTGTCTTTTAACATATTAGGACTATGTATGTATGTGCAGAGTTTGTATTTATTAAATTACTCTAAGGTTAGAGGATCAATGCTTTCAATATGCATCTATTTATTATTTCCCCAAAATAGAATATTTGATACTAAGAGCCCATCAAATGTAGCTAACTAAGACTTTAGGTAGACTAGGCTATGGGAGAAGAGAAAATTTAAGGGATAAAATGAAAGCAGCAGAACAAAATACATAGCTATTCTAGTGAAACAAGCAAATATAATCTTTTCTTTTACAATAAGTTTAAAAGAAATGCTTTATAATCTTAGAAACCCCCTAAATAATTTTTTTCATTCCCATCGTGAACCCAGGTCCACAGACTTTACATGACCTGCACCCTAGCAGCCTGAGCCATCTGAGCCACAGGATGTACCTAATTTAAATTTTAAATCAACAATTTCTAAAAATACAAACAAGTCTTCTCACATGCACTTAAAATTACACTTAAACCAAAATTAATATCAAATGTTTAAGAAAGGTGTGCCCTGGTGGTCTAGCAGGTAAGTCCGCCACCTTCAGCTAGCATAATCCACCTAAATTCCAAGGACCTGAGTTCGCAACCTGGGACCAGGGAGAACAATCAAGATGAACAACTAAATAAAATAAATAAAATGCTTCTTCTCTCTCCCTGCCTACCTGCCTGCTCACCTTCATTTCTGCCTGCAACTTTCCTTTAAAAAAAAAAAAAAAGAAAAATTGTCTTCATGCTGGCCTGTTATTATCTACTGATTGATTGTATTTTAAATGTATTATATTTATTGAATAATGGCATAACTGTATTTGCTTTTATTTTCTATTTATCTCCCCAGTAATGAACATATTAGCAGCATTAAACCCAATGCTAGAAAAGAAAACACAACATAATTTATATCTAGTTCTGGTAAACTTGGGGACACAGGTCACATTATTTTGGTATACAATGAATGTTTTAAAACTTTAACTGATGTTATCTTTATTCTATCAGACATCACTGGAATCCTAAAGTGCTAAAAAAAAGTAGTCAACTTCTTCTAACAATTTTTTATTTTTTAAG
The DNA here is from genome assembly GCA_004363575.1 of Solenodon paradoxus. Classification (NCBI taxonomy): domain Eukaryota; kingdom Metazoa; phylum Chordata; class Mammalia; order Eulipotyphla; family Solenodontidae; genus Solenodon; species Solenodon paradoxus. The sequence continues at coordinate 227,451 of RJWH01002282.1, forward strand.
AGGAAAGAAGCAGGCAGGAATGAAGGCAAGCAGACAAGCAGGAACTGAGCAGAGGAAGAAGCATTTTTTATTTATTTGCTCATTTTTGGTTGTTTCCCCAGCCCTTGGTCATCAACCCAGGTCCCATGGTCTACACCTCAGCCACCAGCTTAGTGCCGGAGCCACCAGGGCACACCTCCTCTAACAATTGGATACATCAATATTAATCGTTCAATATTGAGCTTACTGTTTAAAATAATTTTCTGGTCTCTTGCAATAATGAGAAAACAAAGGGAAAAGATTCCGAGTCATATCAAACTGCAGCTGAGCTGCTCCTCCTTCATTGAAGTGATTAGCAAGAATTATCTGAAACAAAGAATAATTACTATAACAGTTGCCTTTGACTGATGACCACCATGAACTCCAATATAGTCTACTCTTACTTACTTCTTGATAGATGTATATATCCAGCTTCTCTGCAAGCATTTGCCAGAAAATTTTAAATAAGGAGAAGCAAAGCTGATGCTCCAACTGAAGTAAACGGTCTCGTAATGTGAGCAATAAGGGGCAGGCAGAGCTGGACAAGGACATCACTGCCTGCTCCGACTGAGAGGGCAGAGACAACCATCTGCAAAAATCAAAGACAGTATTACCTGTTAATAAAATTAATTAGCACGTTAATTTTTACAACATTTTTCACTCCTTTGTATTTTTAACAAATTCAGTAAGATTTTAACACATAGTTAAATCATCGTAAATTTGGGAAAATGCACCATCTTGGAGCATTTTGGATAAGAAAAAATATATAGTCCAACATTAAACGCTCAGAAAATAAATGTACCTATATTTATACTTTAGCTCCCTTCCCCTGGTCCTGGGTCTTGAATCTGGGTCCCTGGGATTTACATGGCTTGTTCCTTAGATTCTGAGCCACAGGAGTGCACCAACACTCTTTAAATGAGAACAAATTTTTATCCTTTTTTTTTTTTTTTAATGGAAAGGTGTAGGCAGGAATGAAGGCGAGTAGGCAGGCAGGAAGAGAGAGGCGGAAGGAGCACTTTATTTTTATTTAGTTATTCACATTAGTTGGCCCCACCCCACCACACCCACAGCCTTGCCTGGCCCCAGGTCTTCAACCTGGGACCTTGGGATGTATGTGGGACTGCTCCCAGGGAATACTAGTCCAATAGGCCACCAGGGCACACCCTATCCTCTTTTTAATATGCCTTACTAATATTAAAAGTTAAAATATATTAGCAGTTAATTGTGTGCTCTAGTTTCAAGCAAAAAACAACAGGGACTAAACACTTCTATAAGTATTCTGTGTGACAGAGAGAATGCCTGCTCTCAGGAACTGTCTGGTGGAAGTAACAAAAGTGTCCACAGAGAAGCATGGCAGGAGAAAAATTGAGCAATGCAACATGTACGGAGTACTACAGAGGTACTTTATTTCATAACATGGGTGACAGGGTAGGCCATTCAATGCCACATAATAGTTGTCCTTATTTACAGAACTATCCTGGAGGTTAAATTGTAAGTTTTATGATTAAGAAAGCCTGAACATATTTTCAAATGATTTCCATGAAAAAACTTTTAAGAGGCGCACCCTGGTAAAGCAGCAGTTAAGTCAATTACCTTGGAGGGAGCAAGCCACATTCCCCTGGGTTCAAGTCTTCGAGTTCTGGGGCTAAGGGGGAAGCAACCAGTGTGAACAACTAAATACATAGATGCTTTTCCTTCTCTGTCTTCCTGCTTACCTGTCTACTAGCCTTCATTCCTACCTGCATATTTCCTTTGAAAAACAACCAACCAAAAAAAACCTTTAAAAGATTGAGACACCAAAGACCAAACTGAGCTATCTAGATCTTTTCTTTTTCTTTTTTAGAGGAAAGGTACAGGCAGAAACGAAGGCAAGTAGGCAGGCAGAAAGAGAAAGGAAAAAGATGCATCATTATTTTTATTTTTTTTATTTAGTTTTTTATACTGGTTGTTGCCCCCCAGACCTGGACGCAAAAGTATGTGGCTTGCTCCGTTGGAGGCGACTGACCTAACCACTCCTTGACCAAGTTGTGCCTGTATCATCTTTCAATTTTTACCAAACCAGAGTTGAGAATTGCCTTAGAAAATTCAAAGGGCTTACCTTTCCTTTTTATATAATTTTGCAGCATCTTTAATTTCTCTAAAAACATGGTCAACTTGACGGGTCAGCATGTCATGTTTCAAACGCTCTAACAGGTTAATCATATCATCAAAGACAGAGCTCTCCATAGAGGCTAGCTGTCCCAGCTGCAATTTACTGAGAGTGTTATTCTCGGCAAAGACCTCCAATGCTGCCTGCTGAAGTTGTAGAAAGAACTGAAAGCACAAACGTGAGCACATTTATTAAGATCTTTTTTAACAGCTTGAAATATAATTCATTTACCATACAATTCATTTAAATTGTGTAATTCAGTCTTTTACTATCTTCACAGTTGTTCATCTGTCACCAATTTTAGAGGTTTTTTAGTACCCCTAAAAGAAACCCTACACTCTTTGCAATCAATCAGTCTTCTCCAGGTTACCCTCAGCCCTAGGCACCCACTAATCTACTTTCTGTCTGTATGGGTTTGCCTATTTTGGCTACTTTGTATCCATGGAATCCTATAACTTGTGGTTCTTTGTGACTAGCTTCTTTCACAGAGCTTGTCTTTTAAGGTTCATCCATGTTGTAAGACCTATCAGTACTTCATTTCTTTTCACTGCCAAATAATATTCTATTATATAAGTGTGCCACTATCCATTCAGCAGCTGATGGACATTTAAGATGTTTCTAGTTTTTGTCTACCATGACTTTATTGCTGTGAACATTTGTGTACAAGTTTTTGTGTGGATATGTTTTCATTTCTCTTGAGTATATAACTAGGAAGAGAACTGCTTGGTCACATAGTAATTCTTTGTGTAACAGTTTAAGGAACAGCTAGACTTTTTCATGATGACTGTACCATCCTATCAGCATGACATGAGGGTTCGAATTTCTCCACATCCTCATTAATCATGGCTATAAATATTCTTTATTATAGCCATTTTAGTATTTATGAAATTATGAAATTGGTTTTGACTTGCATTTCCCCAATGGTTACCTTCTTTTAATTTTCCCCACCTCAATATTGGGTCCTGCGTCTGCATCTCAGCTGCTGAGCCACAGAGGGTGACCCAGTGGCTAACTTCTTTAAGTGCTCAATATTTGTAGACTCAGAGTTGTAGTAAATCTAGCAGACATGTGCAATTTAAGAGAATTAAAATGTAATTTTTCCAGTGCTATTTTCAGTTAGAATATTATTATTCTTTCTGCCCTACACATAAACAATGAGATGAGCAATTAACAAGCATGAGGTTAAAAATCACCTAAATGTCCATTAATAGGGAATGAGTCTTGGCTACTAGTGATTGTTCATGTTTTCGTGTGAGAGGTCACCTTGGTATTTCTGCACATCATTTTACCAGAGACTGTCTGAGAATTAAGCCAGAAATGAACAATTTTAGAGCAACAAATGCCTAATCCTTTCAGATACAAAAACAAATCTTCACCTCACTCTTGCGCTCCTCCATTTAGCCAGTATGAATGGGGTTTCTGTCACCTACAACTGAAAAATTTCTAATTCTGAATGGCTGGGTATATCATGCATGGCATAATCTGACAATGGACACACAGCTATTAGAGAATCTAAAATGAATGGAAGGTGAATTCTGTCTACTTTTTCTAACTAATAGAAGGGTTTTAATGATCTTTATTTAAAGCATTCATAGACTGAAGGAATATGAAGATGAGTAAAGGCCTTTTGATGTTAAACAGAAATTGTACCATAATAACCATACTAGGTTCAGAATTCATTCATGATTTGAAGAGTCAACTTTAAAATTTGGCTATTTCTTTGTTGACAGAAGGACCTAATTAACTCTGCATCAGATTATAAATTTTCTAAGGATAGAGACGATGACCATTCATCTTTGTTAAATAGATTATGGCATAAATAAGGTATTAATCATGTTCCACAAACATTTCGTTGAAGATAAAACTCTGGCCCTGAATGAGTCTCTTATTAAGTCATCTGGCACAAGAATCAAGAATGACAATTTGTTTCATATTGTTGAAAAAACTTAGCAGAAAATGGAACAGTACGGAGCTGAGTGAATAAAAGTACATATGAAAATTAGAAACAACACATGAAAGTACATAATAAATGTATTCTGACTACTATATAAAGGCAACTTTATAAAGATAAGTACATTGATAAGTACACTCTATCCTCATTCTATGAAATATTTTGTTTTATTCCTTGCTAAGTAGAATGATATGTACATGGACTTCCAGTTAACATTTTTGCACAAAAAAAAAAATGCTTTAAATAATACTAAGCACAAACCAGAATCCAGATTAAGAAAATACTATGATTATGTTGGTCAGATTTTCATCTTGTTTGTTATTAGTATATTTATTTTGTTTCTTATTTTGGATTATGCTATATTTAAGATACTTTTTTTTCAAAATAAAGGAATATATTTTCTTCTATGTAATGTTTTAGTAGGATACCATGACTTTTGTTCTATATAGAAAATTACATAATTAGCAATACATTAGCAGTATTTTTTAGATTTTTTCTCTAACTCAGACACTAAATATTTTTAATATCTGTGTTTTAATATATTTCATTTATGTGTTATTTATTTTATTGCATTAAGATTTTACAATGTGTTGTGCCTGGTGGCCTAGCGAATAAGGCCACTGGATGTAGTCCACATACATCCCAAAGACCTGGATCTGGGGGCAACAACCAAGACAAACAACAAAACAAAATAAATGTTTCTTCTCTCTCTCCCTATCTACTCACCTTCATTCCTGCCTGCATCTTTCCTTTAAAAAACTTTCTTTTTACAATGTACAGAAATTTTTAATCTACTTTGTCTATTTGTGTTATTTGTACACACTTGAAAATTGAGTTTTTCTTAGTATACTGTGAATTTATCCCCAATCCTGTTAACCTTTCTAATTATTTAATCCTGTAATTTTTCTTTCTTTTTTTTGAGAAGAACGGAGAGAGGGATGGAGGGAGTGAGAAAGGTAGAAGAGGAAGAAGCATTTTAAATTATGTTTATTTTTATTTTGACAACCCTCTACCCGCTGCCCCCAGGTCTCAAACATGGGTCCTTGGGCTTCACATGGTCCACACTCCAGCCACTGATTTAGCACCAGAGCCACTAGGGCATGCCAATAGTACATTTTTAACGTATGAAATTGTTGTTTATTTTTATTTTGATGATTTTTCATCATTTGCCAGGTTTTGAAGGCATTCAGAAGATATACCAAGTACTATTTTATTCTCCTTAAAGTCTTAGATTTTTATTGATTTGACCCTATCTTAGGTTTTTCTAAAATGGCAATTATCATACTTGGATATTCCCAAGTACAAAGGTTTACATTATAAACAACTATTTCATGAAAGGTGACTTTTTTTTTCCAATGATTAAAATATCAGGATTATTTAACCATTAATTTGATTGAGAAAAATAATTACTTTAATCACACCTCTAAGTTTGGCCTAATTGCTGGTCTGCCTAACACAAATATTTTTATCTACTATAGATTCAACATTTCAAAAGGTAGAATCGTACACACTGCTAGAGTATTATTTACTATGAAAGCACATTAACTTACAACATTGTCAGCCCAGTCTGCTAGTACTGTTGAGATGTAGTTCACAGCATTAAGAATTGCACAGTATCGAAAGCCAAGAGAAGCTCTAGTCTCTTCTTTCATCACCTGAGTTAATCGTATCCTAAAATCATCTACTAAGTCCTTCTGTAACTCCAGGAACTGCAACTTTCGGGATGCTGTGGGAAGATTTTTATACCTGTCTGAGGAGAAAGTTAATAAGACATATGAAGATTTTGGTACACTCCATGACATTGTTAGGGTTTTCCCTACTGACCTGCTTTAGTATCTTTGTCAAAAATCAATTGATCAGGTATGGATCTGTTTCTATGTGCTCTAAGGACATGGATTTCACAAGTATATGTTTAAAAAACTCACGGAATTGTATACTTAAGATCAATGCATTTCACTTTACATAAATTATACCTCAATTTTTTTTCCAGAAAAAAAAATGTTGGGGAAGAAAATATATAATAGAAAGTAACAATTGTTTTAAACCTAGTAACAGATATCTGAGAACTTATTATATTATGCTACTTCTGTGCACATTTGAAAATTTTTCTAATAAAAAGTTTTTTTTAAAAAAAAAAGGAATTTTTCTGAACTTTTTTTAGTATTTTTCATATTACTCTTAAACAGCTAAGAATATGGAATTATTTACTGACTAGGCTGGAATAACACTTTTTCAGGACCAAGATATGGAACAAGCAGATTGACGCTGGCACCTAGAGAACCAGGGCCCCAAGGCAGGCAATGTGGATGCTACCGACCAGCCAGGACTGGGGTCTGCGAGGCCACCTGCTGGCCAGAACATTTCTGTACCATAAAAAACGTTCCTATTACTACTCCAATCCTTAATGTTACTTTATTTTTATTATTTTCTTCTTTTCCAGTCTTTGATTTATCAAGGTGGAGAAAATACTATTTAAAAAGTAGGTTAATCACCATTTATAGAATATACTTACACAGTTGAATGGCAAGAGAACAGGTAATAAATTCTTATTTGTTTTTATGTAACAATTCAGGAATTTTCTCTTCTTGCATATACATGTTTAAGAGCCATTTGAGGTACGCCCTGGTAAAGTAGTGGTTTGGTCAACTGCCTCCAGCACAGGCCATAAATACCCTAAAGACCTGGGTTCACATCCTGGGTTGGGGAGAAACAACCAAGATGTACAACTAAATAAAAATAAAATGCTTCTTCTGCCTCTCTTCTTCTGCCTGCCTGCCTACTTGTCTTCATTCCTGCCTGTACCTTTCCTAAAAAAAAAAAAAAAAACTATTTGAAAAAGTATCATGTAGAGTCAGTAATTTTGAAACAAAATTATATCATAAAAGACTTATTTACCAGTTATCACCAAGAGTAGAGTCATAAAAGTTTCTGCACAGTCTGGAACTTTCATTTCATCTACATCAGTGATATCCTTATATTGGGATATCCATGCAGCTTCTGATGAAAGCATTGAGTCCATTTTTTGAAGAGCAACTGATACACAGAGAAAAAGATTATGTTAATTAAGTAGTTACAGTCATTCCTAATTTTTAACTCACATCTTCTAAGGAATGATGACTTCCCTATAAAAAAAACCAATAAATACTCTAGGGTTTTATTATATTTAACATGCTCTATTTTAGGGCTAAACAAGATATTTTTCTTCTCTCTGCACCCTCACCCAAAGTCTTCAAAATAATGGTATTGACTAGATAAGCTAGATCCATAATGATTCTATAAAATGCAGAAATACTACGTGTAGAATAATTAACACAGGTGCACTCCCGTGGCTAGGCAGCTCGAGTGCAGACTTATAAAGCCCCTGGAACCAAGGTGGAAGCAGCAGGGGGAATACATAGAAAATAGATGATTGATAGATGACATTAACTACATACGAATTTGAATATTCTTCTCTAGAAATATGGAGAGTCCAATTCCAGAAGAAAACAAGTTTGATGACAGAAAGGAATAAAAAGTGATCTCTGAAGGCAACTCAGTAAACTAAGAAAAATTTAGATGGGTCTAGGGCCTACCCAGACCTGGAGAAAAAAAAACCAAAAAAAATGTATATACACAAAAAAATGATATCTAAGAAATAAAAGAAATCTTCCCTTACTCTACAGCCACATTAGCACTTACATTTTCTCTCCGCCATCAACCATCTCTGGAAACAGGTTTCCTCTGACAGAATATGCATACAATTAGCAAAAGCGCCAGGGTAGCCGTGAACACTGTGCAGCTCTCTTTCGAACAAAAGCACCTCATCCACTAAATGACAGAAGAGACTGTCATCATAGAGCAGGCAAGGAATATCAGCAGATAACTTCTCAAGAACCAGCATCATGAGGCCTCGAGAAAATTCAAGCTAAAAGAAATATACAGCATATGGGTTATAAATGACAAGTTATTCGTGTACACACAGAACTCTCAAACTGAAATGTTTAGGACTGACTCTCTTACCCTTGCATTTACCGAAGAGCCTACTTTGTCTAATATTGGCTGAATCTTCTCATCCAGAAATTGAGTGTGGTTCCCAATCCACATTAGTACCTGAGCCAAGTACCATTCAGGCTAAGGCAGGAGGCAAAAAAGAATTCTTTAGTTATTCTAATTAAGTGGCTCTAATTGCATATATACAACTCATAAAAATTAGTTGAAATTTCCTGTATGTAATAGCACACTTAGTATTCTGAACTTTAAACTCATGTAAATCTTAGTAATCAAATGTCTTCGGGCACACACCAGGGGCACAAGTGTTCACCCAGCAGCTGAGGTGTGAGGTGTAGACCATGTAAAGGCCAAGCACCTGGATTCATGTCCTGTGGTGGGGGGAATAACCAAAAATAAAAATAAAAACAAATGTATTTTTCCTTCTCTTCCTTCCTTCAAATTGCTTGTTCTCCTCTCCCTAAAATCCCTCTCAAAATTATTATTATTTTTTTTTTTACTAAATAGCAAGTTATCTTTTGTGTGCCAGATGCTGGAAATACAAAATGAATAAAGGGCAATCTCTAATCTCAAGGGCTACACAGTTTAGACTGGATGACAGAATGCCACTCGAACCACACTTTAAAACCACACTTCTTTCCACCAACACCCTATCCAAAAAAGGAGACCCATAAGGCATAAAAGGAACAAGCTGAATTTAAGAACCAGAAATCCATTGCCACTCTACTTTCGATGCAAACAAAATTGCCTATCCCTTGATTCCTTTAAAATTTGATAGCGCTCATAAGAGTTTTTATAAATAACTCATAAAATGCCTGCCATGATCTGGCATTTAATAGCATTTAACTCAAAACACTTACTGCACCCGTTTACTTGCACTGCATTAGACGTAACAAAACTCAGGGATAAACAGTATCCACCCCCTACGAACTCCCAAGATAATAATTTTCAATGAATTCAGTCAAATGTCACTGAAAATAAATGTCTGCGATTATTTTTCTGGTCAAATTAAAGAGAAATCTCAACAATTTGTCCAATGTATATGACAGTCCTCAACTAAAATGTTGGTGATCATTTTCTCAAGACATTTGCATCTGACTCCCGTATCATCTTGTACAGCTACAAATCACCTAGCACAGCACCTCTATTCAAAAACTGATGTTCTACTACTTTGTGAATTTCTGCTCCTCTTCCTTTTCTCTATATAAATCTGAAAGAGCAGTGTGCAGAGGGGAACATGTGGATCCAGTTGTAAAATATCCCACAGCAAATGCTAACTGACACTCAAAGGAAAACTTGAGAAATGGGTCAGATGTACTAGTGAATGAGCTGATTCCTATAACATATATACCATGAACAGTGACAGAACAGAAATTTAGCTCTTTTGAAAAAATAGAAATGTGAACAGAATCAGATTTTAACCTAATTGAGTAAAAGTATAGAAAATCCTTAATATCTGCTATGAATAAAAACCAAGGCCAAGCGTTGGCAAAGCATACCTTGCTTATAACATTAGTCTGTCGGTTTCCTCTGAAGTGATATCTGAACCTCTTCTGAAGGGGACTCAGCATAATCTGGATCGGCAGGATGACAGAAGGGGTTGCAGGAAGACAGTATTTTTCTGGGAGCTGTTTTGGCTCTGTAAGTAATTCATCTCTGACATTGTCAAGTCAAGGCAAAAGAATTGAAAGTTTACACACACATGGATATATGTACATATGCAATAAATTCTTCCAATAAATATTAGATCCTAAGTAAAATTAATTTATAATACAAAAATACGTAATCTAACGATAGTATTTCAGTAAAAAGTATAAAAACTTTATTACGATTAAACTGTAAGTCATAAAATAATCAAATCAAGTAATCATTTTATTAAATTAACACTAGGTTATTAAGGTTTCCTCTAATTAGCCGTTTTTCTCTATTGTCCTAAGAGACCTAGATGTCATACAAACGTGGGTCAGTCATGTATTCCAGAACTCCATGTAGCCTTCCCACCACAAGCAATTCACTTTGAAAGCAAAAAATCCACCACAACGTGGACATATATAGATCAAATCCAAACCGTGGACTCTGGTTTGAGTCCTTGACCACTTTCAAAGTTTTACTCTCTAGCCATAAATCCACATTAGCAAAAGGAAATATTAGTAAGTTTTTAACTCTGACAAAGATACGAGGTTTGTAGTTTCAGAAGCTGACAAAATAAAGTTTCCAGGTTACTGTATATCTCAGGGGTACTGGCTGGTCGACTTCCACCAACAGTTTGAGACTGAGTGGGTGTGATGAATGGCCAGTGAAGCTGTGCTAAAATGTCCTCAAAATCACTGTAACAGAAAAGTAATACACACATTTTGGTAAAATACACTGATCACCAAATACCCATCTAAAACCAATTACCATGAGATGTGGGTAAACTCCTCACCTGGTAAGTTTGTCCTTGAGAATTTTATGCCAGAAGTTAACAGTGGCCCTCATGAAACCAAGAAGATGAGTACAAGATGATTTCTGAAGTTTAATGTCAAGTTCTGCCATGGACACTAGCGTTGAGGCTGCCTCTGGGACATTATTGGTCATCAGATATTGCTGAATGCTATCACTGCAAAACAAGGCAAAACTTTAGGCAGTTTTTACAGAATTCCAAATTCAGAAAAACTGCTGCCCTCTCCTGTTTTATATAGTTACATCTATGCAAGAATGAAGTACCACCTTGAGGTGGCTTTTGCTTTTTTACCTGATAACTTAAGTCTTTCAATTTGAACTCCATGCTCAAAACACCTTCCTCCACCTTTCTTTTCCACTCCTCCCGACACAACAAATGTATCCTCTGTCACATTCCCTCAGATATCACTAATTTCTGAGAAATCTGCCTTTTACAGGAGTCTTTAGTATCTCAGTACACCAAACAATGCAGGGTCAAACACAAACTTCAATGTTTAGCTACTTTGCCCAGATGATTATAGGAACTTTAAGGATATTGTACCTCAGAGTCCAGTCCTTTCAAATTACTATTAGTTCAGATAAAATGTAAGGCTAAGTTCTAAAATAAAGGCAGCAAATTTAAATACCTACAAAGGTCTGCACAAGTGAGTGGAGACTAGGGCTAATTTCAAAGCGCATGCCCTATCTTACAGTTCCAATCAATTGTTGCCATGTAGGAATGTTGGTCAGAGGAGCCAGAAATCAAGATTTTCATGTAAAATAAACCATTTAATCAACTTTATTTATTTATTTAAAGGAAAGGTGCAGGCAGGAATTAAAGTGAGTAGGTGGGCTGGCAGGAAGAAAGAGGATGAAGGACTTTAATAGTTGTTCATCTTGATTGTTCCCACCCCACTCCACCAGATGCAGGTCTTGAACTTCAGTCTTTGGGATGTATTTGGAGTACTTTTGGTGACCTTATATGCTAGGCCACTAGGATGCATCTTAACCAATTTTTTTTAAATAAGTCAAATAAGACACGTCATCAGGACAAATTTTGCCGATGAGCCACCATTTTGCATATTTGGCTCTATAATGCCACACATTTTATTTAAAACTGAAATGTTTCTTTTGATAAAAATAACATTTATGTATCTTATGCCATCTAAGAAGGAACAAAATGTAACTTCAAAAATTCATCTCAGTTCATGAGTCACCCCCTACAGGAATTCAGAAATGGGTCCTCTACCTCTAGGCAGCCTATGCGTATTCTACTCAGGCCCCTGGCTACTACTAGAAGATGATCAGTGTGCTGGGACTCTTCACATGTGGTTCGGTGTGCTGCTTCAGTTATGTTCCTGGGGCAGGCACAGCACCCGCCTTCAGATTAGGAATGTGTGTTCCCACTCTGCCAAGCTCCACCATGTACTAGTATATGCCCCACCTCTTCTAGTAAGTGCTTTTGTTTCTCAGTGTCACTGCTTCGGAGCTCAACAGGGACACTACGCTTCTGTTTGTATTCTATTCTTTCTTCTCTTTTTCTAACTATTTTTATTATGAGTTCTAATCAATTTTGAATTTTATAGTAATAGTCAGGAATGAAAATCCTTTTTTCCCACTGAGTGTCAACAAACCCACCATTTGTGCACTTAAGGGTTGGCATTCTTCTTTGTGGGCTTGTTCCAATGATGAGCCCACACAAACACTTGCTTCTGTGTCAGGGTCTTCCCTGTGCATGATGGCAAACTACCTAGTAATTTCTGATTTACCACTTCTAAGAAGTGAGAAATTTAACGTGGAATCAAATCCAAAGTAAGTGTTGAATTATGTTAAAACCAAGCCTACCATGTTTAAGAAATATAAAGATGGGTGTGCCCTGATGGTCTAGCAGGTTAGCTCACCAGAGGCACAGTCCATATTCATCCCAAGGTCCCTGGTTCAAAACCTGGGGCCAGGGAAACAATTGAGATGAATAGCTAAATAAAATAAAGTGTTTCTTCCTCCTCTTCATTCCTCCCTGCTCACCTTCCTTCCTGCCTTTATCTTACCTCAAAAAAAAAAAACAAAACAAAACAGATGTTACAAAAGAATTTAAAATGTATAATCACAGAATACTAGAATACTGCTTTCTAGGATAGAATGAAAGAAATTTCCACACAACACTGAAGCATAATGACATTTACAGCTTAGGAAAAGTCAAGAGTACTAGGATTCATTCATAATGCTACTGCTACACTGCAACATTCAAGAAACTAAAAAGTTAATATAAAGATGCAAGTTCTAGGAAGAAGAAACTACCTTTTTAAAAAACAGAGAAAAAATGCTACAGAATTAAAAACAGGTCTTTAGAAAGAAATTAGGCGATGAGGAAAATCTCAGAAGTCCAAATGAATGCTACAAAGAGAGATGTATCATAAGAGACCTAAAGGAAAAAAAACATTAAAAAGAGAAACAGCTGTACTAGACTTGCTTATGATTTTTTTTTTTTTTAAGGAACAGTGCAGGCAGGAATGAATGTGAATAGACAGGTAAGCAGGAAGAAAGAAAGAGGAGGAAAAGCAGCATTTTATTTATTTTATTTTTAGTTTTTTATCTTGGTTGTTCCCCCTAACTCTGGGTTACAAATCCCAGACTTTGGGATGTATGTGGACTACACCAGTCAGAGGTGACAGACTTATCTGCCAGAACACCAGGGTGTGCCTGTTATGAATTTGATTCCTATTTCTAATATGATTCCCTGGGCATATTTTGCTTTTAAACAATTCAGACATAAAAAAGGTTATACATAATCATAACTCTATTTTAATAATTATTTTGGCTAATACTAGAATAAGGCTACTATTATCAGAATAAGGCTTTTAAACAACTTATTTTACTTGATATGGTTTTCAATATTGCCCCCTATTGGTATTTTCAGATGAGCAAGGTAAAATGAATAAAGTAAAACAAGGTTTAAAATTCCTTCACTGCAGATAATTAATCTACACAAGATGAGATGTTCTAAAAAGCTAAAGTCAATTTCTGGAATCACTAGGACACTACAATCTTAAGCATCACTTTTTCTATAAATGTAAAACTCATATATTCACAGCTGAGACTGTCATACTGTATTGATCTATAAAATTCTTTAAAATATTGGGAAATGTATGCAGGACAAAGGGATACTGCATTCCTCTTTGGAAGAAATAAATATATTAAGCACAAAACATTTGAAATAGGACATAAAAACTCAGATGATTTTTCTCACAGTACAACCTGCAAGGGCCGCTGGGACCATATCAGGAAACAAATAAACAAAAAAACCCAAAACAAAAACACTAATGAACTTTTCACTTACCCACAAGTTGCAGGACTGTTATTCATCTTTGAAAGCTATACAGGTCTTAATAGCTAATTCCCATTGAAAAAAAATTCAAATTATAGAGAAAGCAATGAATTTTTCATTAAGTGACTCTCTCTAAAAAGGATAAGAGGAATAATACCACACTGAGGGGTTGCTTTATTAATTTGGCATTATAAATAATAGTTTTTATTATGTGTTCACAATATAACTTAAAATTTTTACTTAGATTACTTTCTTTCAAATGTAAATTAAGCTCCCTGAAAAGTTTATGTTCATTCATAATAAAGGAAAAGAATCATTATCATAATGCTATTTTCATAACAACTGGTAAAATTATATTATAATCTTTAATTAGCTCAATTATTTAATGGCATGCATACACTCTGTAAGACAGAGCATCAATGGAAAATAATAATTATGAGAACAAAACCCATTTTACCTAAGCTCTTCAATTTGTGAAATCCATTTAAGGTAAGAGAGATGCCGTTCAATCTCTTCAATTTGACTAATCATGGCCCCAAGATCATCCATCCAGGGCTGTGCAGTCAGCAAATGGCTGTTAATGGAACTGAAGAGATGAGTTTCTTGCTCCAGAAATTGATTAAGGAATTGCTTTGATTCTTCTGCATTTTTTAAGGCACTTTGAATTCTTTTAGGGATTTCTGATGAAATTGTAAGTACCTGCCCATACCGGAAAAAAAAAAAGGAACAGCAGGTATCAGATGAAATTTTTATAACCTTTTCTACTAGTTCGTTATCTTCAATCAAAAACTTTAAAAGAAAGGTTTCATTTCTCCATCCTGTGCCAACCAAACCTAACCATGAAATGGCTTATATGAAGATGTAGAGGGAGAATCTAGCACACTGGCCCTAATGAGCATCCATGTATCTGCCAGAGAGCAGTTAGATGCTTTATCTACTGATTATTTTCTTTCAATGACAAATGAAACTTTGATTCTAAAAGTGTATCTATATTTCGCAAAAGTTCTCCACGTGATTCTGATTTAAGCCCAAGTTGAAAATCACTGCCTTGATCATACCTTTACATACGGTTATTTTTCTTATGACATATGGAAAAACATATTCAAATATGAGGCATCAATACAATATAGAGTGTTATGGAGGAATTTCAACTCAATCAACACTGATTAGACATGTACTCAGTACTAGGCACTGTGCTGGGGATAGACATATAAATAAGACACAGCATCTGCCCTTAAGATCAGTTGGTACAGAAGAGAGAGGAAGCAAATAATTTCACAGTGTTAATGCAGTAAGAGATTTGAGGTGTAATGATACTTAGGTAGTGCTTACAAACCTGAATGGGCACATCAGTTATCTAGAGATCTTGTTATAATGCAAATTCAGACTCAGCAGGTCTGAAGTAGGGACTGAGATTCTACATTTCTAACAAGTTCCCCTACTTTGAGCAGCAAGGTTTTGAGGTGAGAGGCAAATATACTTGCAAATACTTGCAAATATACAGGCACAGACTTTGCCGGATGGGTGAGAATTTTTTAGGAAACTTTGAAAGGAAAGGACATTGCAGGCAGAGGAGCAGCTCAGTAATCATGATCAGAGAACAGCCAGAAGCTGTACAGGACACAGAATACAGTTCAAAGAGAGGCAGAGAGAAGAGATGAGCCTGACAGGCAGGAAGAAACCAGATCACAGGTAACATCTTGTGTCTTAAAAGAATGTGAGCTTTTTCTAAGTCAATGGGAAGCCATTAAAAATCTGTCTTGCTTTTTTTAAGTTTTTAAATTTTTTTTTTTTTTTTTTTGAGAGAAGAAGGGAGAGGAGGAAGAAGCACTTAAGGAAGGAAGAGAAGGAATAAGCACCTGTTTTTTAGTTGTTTATTTTTAAAGATCACTCTGGATCACCCAGGTTATGAACCTGGGTCCTTGGGCTTCGCATGAGCTGCACACCAGTGTCTCAGTCGCCCGAGCCTCAAAAGTTATTGTTATTTAAAAAAAATTTTTTTTTTTCAATCCTTGGTCTCAAAGCAAAGTTCATGGCTTTCATAGTCTGAGCCTGAGCTTCAGGGGGTGTCCATTGAGAGTTTTTAATAAGGGAATAATTCAGTTAGATTCATGATTTAGAAGGTAATGTGATAATTATGCTTTTCTCATATTATTTTTAATAACAAAAGATGCAAACAGCTAAATGTCCACCAATAAGAGCTTGGTTAAATAAATTATGTACAGACATATTTAAATACTATAAACCTAAGAGATAGCTATACATAGAGAAAACAAGCACAATATTATATTCACTGTAAAATGTTAAGCAAGACATACACAAATGCTTACATACATGCAAAAGATTTATAACTATGTAACTACATTTTACAGATTTACCTATGTTCTTATAATAAAATTTCTGTAGGGAATAAAAAAGAAAGTGCATTACAATGGTAGGAAAAAAGAAAGCAAGTATGCCCTGGTGGCTCAAGCATTAAGTCAGTGTCTGGGGCATAGACCACATTAAAGCTCAAGGACCTGGTTTCATGTCCTGGGACTAGGGTAAAAACCAAAATTAAGTGTTTCTTCCCCCTCTTTCTTTCTTCCTGCCTTCATTCCTCTGCTTCTTTCCTCTTTTTTTAAATAAAAAGACAAGAAAAGAAAACAGAAGATGGGCAAACTTCCATCAGATACAAGAAATAATGTGGGCCTAAACTACAGTGGTAAAAAGGAGAGGCGGGAAAGAGGGAAGAAACACCAGAGCTTTTAAGGAGGCAAAACTCAGATGTCTTGATGATGGGGCTAGAATGAGGATGATGGGGACAATCTAAGAGAACTCTAGGTTTCAGGACACCATCCAAAACTGGGAAGCATTTTAACAGATGGTTTGTTAGAGTTCTGAACATGTTTAATTTTAGGTTCAATTAGAGACTTTTTGCTTTGTCGTCTGGTTACAGCGGGTCAAAGAGGAAATGGCAAATTAGGAAGTGGAGATAGATACAAAGTAAGATGACATTTTTTAAAAACATATTTTAAAGGACAAGTAAAGGCAGAAATGAAGGTGAACAGTCAGTCAGTCAGGAAGAGAGAAGAGGAAGAAGCACTTTATTTTATTTAATTGCTCCCCTTGTCTCCTCCCCAGGCCCAGGGTCTTGAACCAGGGACTTTGGGAGGTATATAGTGGGCTAAACCACTAGGCCACCAGGGCACACCAAGTAAGATGACTTTCTGAAGGAGCCTAACAGTAAACGGGAGAACTAACACCTACTAAGAGCTGAGGGGAGGGATTTTTGTTTGTTGAGGTTTGAAGGAAAAGATCTGGCTATGTCCATGTGCCGAGACGACAGAACTATTAAGAAGATGATGAAATTAAAAGAGTGAAGCAAGTTCACTGAGATGGTAGGCAGGACTCAGGGCATAAGAACTGCTTTTGAATGATCCTTTGCTGAATTAATAAAAATGGGGCACGCCCTGGTGGAGTAGCGGTTTAGTCAGTCAGCTGCTTCCTACAAAGAGCAAAGGCCACATATCCCAGGGACCCAGATTTAAGGCTTGGAGCCGGGTAAAAGCCAAGATGAGCAACTAAATGAAGTGTTTCTTCCTCCTCTCTCTTCCTGCCTACCTTCTGCTCACCTTCATTTCTGCCTGTACCTTTCCTTTAAAAAAAAAAAAAGAGAGAAAAAGAAATAAAAATTGTTGCAAATAAGTGTGTTGAATGTGAGGCAGACTGTTTAACATATTCTTGCTACATGGCCTAATTTTTCTATTTAGAAAAAGGAAAACATGCAAAGACCAGGTGGGGTCAGGCAGGGCTGAAGACCATATATTCAGGCTGACATCCATCTACTCAGCTATATGATTTCCTCTATGACAGCCCACAATTTGCTTACAAAGAGTGGAAAAGGCAGAGAGGACTGGGCTAAACTTAGACACTAGTGAGGATGTGGTAGAAAGACAAGAAGGTGGGAATAGCAGAATATAAGTTAGCTGACACATGAATATAACCATGCAGAGTTCACTTAACCAATTTTAGTAGTTACATGATACAAATTTTTCATCTTTGGCAAACACACTATTCCAAGTACAGGGGCCCACTTATTTTTGTTTTTTTATTTGTTGATTATATTCATGGAGTAGTCCCTGGTTGCCTAGTGGGATAGTCCACAGTGGTAAAATCCACATACATCCCCAGGTCCCTGATTGAAGTCCTGGGGCCGGGGAAAACAACCAAGATGAACAACTAAATTTAAAAAAAAAAAAAAAATTGCATTCATGGGTTATTTTAAAACTTATTTTAAGTAGTATGTTCATTGTTAAAAGAACTTGAAAATATAGAAAGATATAAGGAAAAGAAATCACCTATTAACTAACCACCCAGAAATAACCATTATTATACTTCTTTTCATGTTTACCCACTTTAAGAGCATATATAAAAAATTTAATGATGTTATAATATTTTGTATACTAGAAAACAATTTACTTTAAAAGTCTTTGTATGAAAACCTACTAAAATTGTTAGCTATCAATGTTTTCAAGACATAAATCACATCAGTTACTATGAATTTTACATAATTTATAAAATACCTTGCACTCTATAGGTCCTAAAAACCATTCAAAATTATTATTAAACAGTTCAAAATTATTACTGTCACAATGTATATTTCAAAATTCCATATATGAGTATATTTACATTATTATCAATATTATCATATATTATCAGTATTATTTTAATGAGTTTTAATACTTGCCTGTTCTTCCAATTGCATTTTACTCTCTGTCATCTGTTCTATGAGTTTATCAAGCTTCTTTAAAGATTTAAGGTCATTTCCAACTTCCTTTTCTACAAATGCCGACACATAGGAAGAGAGATCACCGTTATTTGTACCACTGCTGATTTGTTCATTTCCAACAAGAGCTGCAATATTTATGTTACCTAAAATGAAAGAATAGCAATTACTCAACATCACTAAGCACTATGGAATTAAAAGAATTACAAAAGACATAAAAGGTATTATATCTACTGTCAAAAGTTAGTAATTAAAAAAAAGTGTATATTTTTTCATTAGGTTTTTATATATATATGTGTGTATTGTGTGTCCATGTGAAAGTTTATACACACACACACACATTCACCAAAAGAAAGTGCCCAAGTAAAGAGGTATAAAGCACTCTATTGATCAAGTACTACAAAATGTGTAAGAACTGAAGAGATTCAGAGTGAAGGCTTGCTGCCTGCCTTCCTCTTGGAAAAAAATAAAAAAGGTCTTAAGAGCTTCAAATGCCATTGTACAAAGTGTCCATGTCATAAATAGAAGAGAAAAAAAAGGAAATGTGAGAGAGAACAAAAATTACTAGTAAAAACTCAAAAATAGCTGATGCAACCACTAAATTATGCAGTCTAAAATGACACTGCTTCCATTGCAAATAAAGAAGACTTGGACTAGTTTCATATTGTACTTATTAAATGTGATAAAATGGGTACAACCCTGAAGACATTTCTTGAGAAGACTGACAGCACAAGCAATACCTACAAAACATTTACTCTAACAGAGTAAACAATGCCCAGTAGAAACAGAAATACTGTTTTGCTTTGCTCTCATCCTATTTAGTATGTTAAGTCTCCTAGAGTCCACTGCTTATTTTACACTGGAAAAATCAATCATCTCCCATCTTTCACAACTCAGTTTTTCACTCTGCAAAAGTCTTTATGGTCTTCCATTTTCTAGAATGTTTAAGATATAATTAAGTAATTTAGGGTACCTATAAATCTTTGAGGAAGGAAGCAAGATTCAAATATAAAAATAAAAAGTTTTCTATTTTTATTTGAAAAAAAACAAAAACAAAAAAACAACCACCAAATTTCTAGTAAACAAATAATCCACGCCAAAGGCAATTAAATTATTTTCCAGTGTACTAAACTTAGGGAGCAACAGCATGGCTCTTCTTTTCCAGGGTGACTCTAGTTACCCCTTCGCTGCCTGTCTATGCTAGGGTGGCTTTCTAAACACGTCCTGAACCCGAGAATCAAGGCCCATGGAACCATCTTGGCAAAGAAGGTAAGAGTGACAGATCCAAGCTGGTGACCAGATCTTTCTCCTTCCACTCCACTGCCGTGTGCTAAGATAAACTGCTTTCCTGTGAAGTATCTCTTTCCATGTGAAAGCATCCCTTTTGGGTTACTTATGGTTTCCTTCAACCTGGAGAAGGTTAGGAAACTTGAAGTTTGGGTCAAACTTAGTCTAAATGCAAAGTCCACTTCACTGCGCAGTCATTAAAATTCCCTA
Source organism: Solenodon paradoxus (assembly GCA_004363575.1). Lineage (NCBI taxonomy): Eukaryota > Metazoa > Chordata > Mammalia > Eulipotyphla > Solenodontidae > Solenodon > Solenodon paradoxus. Next base: position 247,570 of record RJWH01002282.1, read on the forward strand.
ATATTAAACATGTTCAACTCTACTCAGACCACAACTTGAATTATTCCACATACAGAGCTAAACTCCTAGAATTCATTATTATCTAAAGACTTTTTTAAAAAGTGTGTATATGACAAATAAAGCTAGGAGAACACTACAGAGCTTCCTGGGGAGTAATATTGCTTAGACTTCACCTCTGTTCTTCCTTGGAGCTGGTCTTGTAAAAGAACTCGTCTCTTTACCAAAAATGAAGTTTTAATAAAACAGCAATGACATTATAATCTCATTATAATCAATCTCATTACAAAACAACTATCACTTCCGATAAGATAAAAATATGAATAGCTAAATAAAAGTACACCTAACTGTAAAATATAAATATCAAGTATTATTCAATTACTTGTATAAAGATTTAACACATACCAGTGTTTTTAGTACTGGTCATGTTCCCTTCCCACACACTGTTAGAAAACAAATTTCCATTTATTTTATTCAATTTGTAAGAATTCAAAGCTTAGTGCATTCCCGTGGCTCTTATATGATGAAAACCAGTAGGCAGAAGTAAAACTAGCATAAGTCTATGCTTCAATTTCATAACTACAAATCAGAACATCTGCCCAGTCCACAGTTAAAAGTTTATAAATGGGATTAAAATTCAAATTTCCTGACTCTCAATCCATTATTCTTATTTTCTTCTTTCAAATATGAACAAAACTGGCTAATATGCATCAAACTCTATTAATACAGAAATCCATCTACTATTATACACAGAAGTTATAGCGTCTTTTTTACATATCTTAAATAAAGCAAGTGAGATGTATGGTACATTTGCAGACAGAAGCAAGGCTATGTACAGAGGGAATGCTTTGTGAATGCTAAGGCTGCTGTAGCTCAGGAAGGAAATTTTATTTTCATTTAAAAAAATTATACTCTTGGCACATCCTGGTGGAGCACTGATTAGGTCAATCGCCTCCAAAGCAAGCTACACTTACCCCTGGGTTTCAGTCCCAGG